>VWZW01004757.1:239474-274202 GCA_013397115.1 Edolisoma coerulescens | reverse complement strand
ATATAAAAATATGAAAATATAAAAATATAAAAACATAAAGACACAAATATAAAACTATAAAACTATAAAACTATAAAACTATTAAAATGAATATGAATATGAATATGAATATGAATATGAATATGAATAGAAATATAAATTTCTGCCCCAGCCCGTGGTTGCTGCCCACCCAGCCTCCCCCACTCCCCTCCTCAACAGGACAGGAAGGAAGAGAAACTGCAAACAAAGCTCAGGGGCCAAGAGAAAAACTCAGGAGCCACCCCAGAGGCACCAAACTCTGGCTGGAGGAGGAGCCGGCACAGCCCCTCCACCTCCTGCCCTGCAATTAAAGCTCCCAAATGATGCCAAAAGCACCTTCTGGAGCCTCGGCCAGGCCACAGTTCCTGCAGAGAGCAAGGGAATGGGATGTGGGATCAGCCCTCCCGAGCGCTTTGGGGGATCCCTGCCAGTGCCTGCAGCTGAATTCTCGCCTCAGCTCCGGGCAGCTTCAATGCAACACCAGCTTGGAAGCTGGAAAACACGGGACAAACAACGCAAACCAGTGCAAGCAGCAGGATTTAACGGGAAACAGGCTGTGCTCGTGCCTTTCTGCATGGGAGAGCAGCTGCCGGGGCAGGGATGATCCCATCCAAAACTCCTCACACGCATTTGCTGATTTGCAAGGAGGAAAAAAGGAGGCTGAAGGCTGATTTTAGGGGGTGTGTGTGTGTGTGTAAATCATCTGTTTGTGGCTTCAAATGGGACAAAAGTCACGAAAAGAGACAGAGGAAATATTATTAAACTAAAAGCCTGGAGAAAAAAAGAGTAGCAGGAGGAATGGGATGCCTGGAGATGTTGGGATTTCCTGCTTTATTTATTCCACCACCGCAGGAATAAATGTCTGTGCCCCGGAGCTGGAAATAGCTGCACTTAACACCTCTTTGGGGGATTTGAAGGCTGGCAGAAAGCTCCCGTGTTTCTCCCTCCAGGAGGAATTTTCTCCTGCCAGCCATGGCCAGTGCTGAGCTCACCAATGGTACCCGGAGCATGGATCCCGTGAGGCTCCAAACAACACCAGGGATAAAGCCAAAACCTGCTGGGGGCAAGGCTGGGAGCCAAGGGCAGGAGCTGAGATTCTTATTGGGGTCAGCCCAGCTGATATAATCCCTAAATCCACTAAAATCCATTCCTATCCCTTTCCCCACCTCCCTATTCCCGCTGCAAGGCCCCGGCAGCAGCGCCTGCCCCATGGATACCCCACGGGATAACGCTGCTGGACACCCTCACAGCTCCCAAAACGCAGCCCCACCTGGGCTCCCACTTCCATGGATCCCAGCCAGCTCCTGGAAGAGCATCCCAGTCCCCCCAAATCCCACCTCAGCTCACGGCACTGCTGGATTTCATCGTTTTAGGCTCCACCAGGCGATTCCGGGCAGATCTCGCCCTTCCCACCGCATCCACTGACCCCACAGGGATCAGCAGGGCTCGGGGAAGGGCTCAGCCTGATTTCCAGCAGCTCAGGAGGATCTCTGCCCAAGCAGAGGCAGCTCAGGACATGCATGGGGACTTTGGTGATCTCTTCCCAGCAGCTGCTTTTCCTTCCCCACCCGCTTTTATAGGATCCTGCTGGCTCCCACTGGCTCGGGACACCCTTTTTATAGCAACCACTGTGCCCCATTTCAATTGCATTAAATAATTCCTCAGCTCATTGTCCTGCAGAGATTAGTTACACATAAGCATATTTGAATGATTAACTCCTGGGCTCTGCTGAGGCCCAAGCAAAAAAAAAATCCTCAAATTTTTTTACAAAGGGCTCCCTCTGACTCTCCCTGCCTCAACACTGCTCCCAAAATATGATGGTTTTCCTTGGAGCCTCTGCTCCTGGCCTGCTCCAACCAGCTCAGCTGGCACTGGAGGCAAGATTTCAGCTCCAGAGCAGTGGAAAAGCAGGGAAAAAAGCTGGGAAAAGCTCAAAACCCAAAGAGGAAGAAGCAGCGTTTGGAGGTTGAATGGTGAAGAAGCAGTGTTTGGAGTCAAACACAGGTTTTGGGGTGGAAACCTGCACATCCCATCTCATCCCAACAAATCTTGGTGGTTTCCAAGGGTGACACCCCAGCAAACAGGGATGGGTTACACATGGATATGCTCCAGCAGCTTTTGGGAGCATGAGGAGGATTTAGGGCCATTTCCAGTGGTTTGAGCCACCTTCCCCCATGGCTTCAGCTGCTGGGGTCTCACCTGAGGTGGTGACACAAGACAGGGGGTCCTGTCCCACTTGGAGCAGCCCATGGGGATGGGAAAGAGGCAACTGCCTGCTGAGGCCATGCCTGGGGGCAGGATGCTGCAGAGGAAAAGGGACAATGTTTAAATTGGCCTGGATTAGCCCATTTCCATCCCCCAGTGTGGGCAGTGGGAAGCAGCAGCTTTTGGGGAGGTTTCTGGGTGATGAGCAGCAAACCTGCTGGGAGGAGGAGCTGGATCCCATTTGGAGTGGGAGATGAGGAGCAAACCTGCTGGGAGGAAGGAGCTGGATCCCATTTGAGTGGGAGATGAGGAGCAAACCTGCTGGGAGGAAGAGTTGGATCCCATTTGAGTGGGTGAGGAAGGGGCAAACCTGCTGGGAGGAAGAGCTGGATCCCATTTGAGTGGGAGATGAGGGCAAACCTGCTGGGAGGAAGGAGTTGGATCCCATCAGGTTTGTGTGGGTGTTTCCAGCCCTTTCTTTTCCCTCCCTCCCTCCCGAGCCAGGGCTTTGTGTCAGGAAATCCAGGAGCAACACAAAAGGGAAAATGCAGATGGGTTTGAAGAGTATTAAAAAGGCAGCAAATGATAGAGGGGATGGAAATTTAACCCTGCAGCTGGTGAGGCTGGTCTGGGATGGGGAACAAGCCCCAGGAAGGTGACTCCTATCCCACTTTCCCCATGGAATAAGGGACACCAGGTGCCCCGTGAATGATGTGAGCCACTTCCATGTAGAACTCCAGAGCTGTTAATAGATAAATCTGCTTCTAAAAAAACCCCAAAGCTCCAAATTCTCTGGGTTTGCTTTTCCTGCCTCACCTTTAGCCAATGGACACCCACAAAACCCCAAACCTAATGAATTTTGCTCTTTGCTTGTCCCATTCTGCACTCAGTGGTGGGCACAGCCTCACACACAGCCCTGAGCCCCACCAAAGCTGCTCAGCTCACCAGTTTCCTGGATCTTCCCCAAAATTCCCTGTGCACAGCTGGTTCCAGTAGATCCATGTCCAGCACCAGAGCACAGCCAGGTAGGAGCAGCAGCTCCTTCTCCTCTCATAAAACAAAGCTTCTTCTAATAAAACTTCTCCAGCAGGGACTGCCAAACTCAAGAAATGTGAATTTATTGGAAGAGAAAGCCCAGGTGTTTTGAAGTATCAGGAATTCTGGCAGCTCCTTCCCCTTTCTCAGCACAAGAGCAGAGCCAAACACACACAACAGAGAAAAAAAAGTGAGGGAAAGATAAGGGATGAGAAAACTAAAAGTAATTTACATTTCTTAAGTATTAAGTTTCTCCTCAGAACACACATTTACCTTTCTTGCACCCATGGAGCCACTTGGTGCCACCTTCTCTGTTCCACAAGAATAATTAGGAGGGTCCACCTCCTGTTAATCTCCTGGAAATTGTTCATGAAGGGAACAAAAAGCAGCCCTGGGAGACTGGCAGATCTTCTGTGTGGTATTCAGGACCCTGGGAAATGGTGCCACATCAGCAAGGTGATATTTGCACTCCACAAATCATTTCTGATCTGGGGGTTCTGACACAGAAAGGATCAAACAACACAACTCAAACCTGTCCTCAGAGCAAATCCTCACCTGAATTTACAGGCAGCAGGTTGAAAATTCATTTCTTGATGTGGTGCACACGCCACAAACCCAGAGCCTTTCAAACTGTTGTCAATTTGTTGTTCAGCATTGGATTTTTAGGGGAATTATTGTTTCCAAGCCATCCATGCTACAGGGACAGGGCTAACAGCTGTTAACATCTGGAACTGATACTGATAAAAAGGTTCACTTCAGCAAGTGAGGGAGTTCCTGCATCCTGTACAATGCCCCCACAACAACAGAGATGCTGGCAAAAACCCATCCCAGCAACAAATCAATTCCCAAGGTGGAACCACCAACTTCAGAGCTCTGTTGAGTTGTTTTTGTTGGCTCCAGGTATTTACAAGTCTGGTTCCATCTGCTTTTTATATGAACAAATTTCAATAACTTCATTTTAGGAAAGGGCAGATCAAAATGGAAACGCTTGCAGCCCAAGGCTGCAGCCTGTCAAACAGCATCAGTGGCTGCTGTGAATAAAAATGCTAATTTTAAAATTAATTGCATGTCTTTCCATGCTATGATCCACTTATCTCTCTTGTTTTCTTTGCCATTTGGGGAGAAAAAATCTATATATTGATGTATCACAAAACCAGCAAGGACTTTCCCCCTCCAACACTAAACAAACCCAGTCTAAATGTACTTTTAGTCTCCAGCCTTGGAAGGCATTTAATGTAAGATCAATTATCTTTAAATGTATTTTCCCAATAATTTTCTTTCCTCTCCAAACATCAAAGAAGCTTAAATACCATGGAAACGAATATGACAAATCCCCCAGACACTGGAATTTATCAGTCCCTTTCACACACTGCACAACTAAAGCTCAGAAAGCATAAATTCTTTGCATAAAGACACAAAATAAACCCATGACAGAGCTGAGGAGAGGGAAAAAAAGTCAGATATTCCGATTTGATCTTGCCTGTAAGTCACAAAACTCCCAGGATGTACTTAAAATTTTATTTCTCTTTCCAATACATCATAATAATTATAGAAGAATGGTCTGCAGCCACAATAGAAACCAGTGGCTGACTTGGTGTGGATACTCACACCCAAATGATTTATTATAATCACCAAGGCTTTCAACACGAAATACTTGATCCTGAAATCCTTCATCAGACAAAAAAAAAAAAGCTCAGGAAGTTCTGTTTCATCCAGGAGTGACTCTTGTTTTTCCAAACCAGATCAGGAGCTCGGTGTTGGCTCATTGATTCCTCCATCACAGGAGTGCCTTGTCTGGGTGTAAATATTGGAATAAATGTTCAGAGGGGAAAGAGACACCTCAATATTCTGCTGAGCTTTGATTTCACAGCTTCAACCCCGCTGAGCTGGCCCAGCTCTCTGGTTTCAGTGAATTTCCTGCCTGATCTGGATTTCTTTCACTGAAGAGGGACTGTCAGACACCCCTGAGTTGCCCTCCCACAGATCCTCTCAATTCCACGATGCCAAGGTTTGGAAGTGCCTGGCCAGAGCCTGAGCAGCTCCTGTACATCCCTGCCTGTGTCCTGCTCTGCAAAGAGCCCCAAAAATTGGCTTTGCATGGCAGCCCCTGCTCTGGGAACCACTTGGGCAACTGCAAAGCTTCTGAGAGCAATTCTCACTGCAGCACTGCTGTGCTGATTAAAACATTGCCTATTCAAATGTCCAGCTGTCCTTCCATGGGGAATGGAAAAATCCCAAAGATACTGAGCCCCAGCACCCCTCAGGCTGCTCCACTGCAAACTCTGGCACTGCCACCCCCGTTTATGACAAAACACCCAAACAATTGTGTCCTTTTCCTTCTTGCTTGTGAACAATTGGTTCCCTCATCACCTCCGAGTCATAAAAAATGGAATATATTTTACAGTTATGTCCAACACAGGATTGAACTGGTATCAAACCCAGACTGGCAGCAGCTGGTTCTCTTCTGAAACTGCTGCCAGGTGCCTCCTATGCCTGGTCACCTTTGTCTTCTGTTGCCATGGCTGAGTCTCTCTGCTGTTCCTCTGGATCCCCGGGCAGGATGCTGGTGACTGTCTGGAGGAGTGACTCGATCTGCTCCTCTGTCAGCCTCTCCTCGCTTTCTTCCACCATCTGCAGGTTGGAAAAAACCCACCCCATTGGCATCATTCAACCCACACTTCCTCCCTGAGAGAGAAGGACTCAGCTCAGTGGGGAAGACTTTGTCAAGATACAGCCTGAGCTCATCCCCAAAGCATTTTACAAAGCAGAGCTCTTGCAGTATTTTGAAAGAAAGAAAGAACTCCATTGTTAACCACGACAATTGGCACTCTGTAATGAAATCCTGCTTTCCTTACAGCAAGGAAAACACCACCCTGGGAACAGCCTGGCTAATCCTGAAGCCTCTCTCAACCATGGCCTGAGCCAGGCTTTTCCTTCAGCTCAGATGCAGCCCTGCCTTCCAAACCTTAATTCCCAAGTTTCTGTGTTTTCATAGGATATCCTGAGAGGGGTTCCCTGAATCTCGGCATCTCATCCAGCACCTACACTGGAAATAATCAGCCCATAAAAGAAACCACCTCATCCTACAGCAGCTGTGGTCCACTGGAATTTGCTTGGATTGGGAGATTCCTGGATATAAAGACATTTAAAAGCTGTGAGCAACATAAAAAAACACTGTCATGAATCAACTCCATGATTCCAGAAGATTAATTAGGGACCTACTCCCACTGTGGAGCTGTGGCAACTTTTATATCATTGCTACCAGTGAAACAACTGCCTTAATTTATAGGCAGCTGTTAAAAGGAAAAAAAAAGCTTGTCAGAGGACTGGAAAAGCAAGTCAGAAGAACTCTTCAAACACAAATGAAATCAATTAGGATTGTGGGGCTGGAGTTTTCTTTTTTTTATCCCAAGTCCTTGAAAATGGCCTTTGAAGAGCAGTGATTTATATTAATGCTGGTTCCAAGTCAACGCAGGTTTAATCAGCTCGAGCTGTAAATTGCCAGCTCTTCAGATGCCTTCTGAAAAGCAGAGTGGGACATTCAATTAATTTCTGTTTTTCTTCAGAGTCCTCCGAGCCCTCTTTGCACAATCTGATCATCTTTCATCAGAATCATCCACAGATCCCGGAGTGGATGCACACACAGAGAGAATCCACTCCTCAGCAAAAGGCAAACAGTGAATTTCCATTTGCAAACGACTTTCTGGGGACTATTCCCATCAAAGGATGCAATTCCCTTTGGAGTGGTTTTCCAAGCACTGTTAGCTCAACAACTACTGTAGGACACCGGCTTGAACAGCAGCCCTGGATCTGGGTCCCAGCAGCTGCTCCTCTGCACACCCTGTGCTCAAACATACTCAAGATCCTCCTTCCCTGCCTGGGAGAACCCCTGCAGGGCTGGCAGCTGATTCCTGCCAGGCAATTCCCACAGGGAATCATCATCTCAGCACACCTTGGAGCACCAGCATCACTCCATGAAGTGGAAAATGTCCCTGTCCCTGGCAGGGGGGCTGGAACTAAATGTTCTTTCAGGTCTCTCCCAGCCCAAACTATTCCGGGATTGTGTGATTCCATGATCAAATCTGCTCCACCCACTCCTTGGTGCCAATGCTGCTGACAAATCACTCCTCTCCAGATGACCTTTGCTATTCAGTTTCCCAGAGGATTATCAGCCTGGCTTTCAGACTGGATTATGGGGTTACTCATTACTGTTACACTGGATTTTCAAGGTGGGGTCGGTGCTGCAGGAGCAGGAGCTGTACAAAGAACCAGCCCAGGTGCTTTGGACAGGGAATACCCCTCCAGGTTGGATGACTGAACCAATGTCTCCCACATTTGTTACCATCCCTCAGGAAAATGGCACTTGGCCTTGTTTAGATTTGATTTATTGAGTGACATAAAGTCCAACCCTCTTCCCATTTTAATTTTATCTGTATCTCCTCTCCCTTTTTCTTCCCCCCCACTTCCTCCTTTAGGTGCTTGCTCGGATGAAATCAGAACTCCAATAAAAACCAGGGGTTTCTAGATCAGCACCAGCTCTTAGCAACTTCAGAATTTAAGGCAGAACATGTGAATTCCAATCCCTGTTTTCTTCCCAGTGACTCCAAATGAGTAATGCCCCAACTCCCAGTATGAACAACCCCGCTGATGTCATTTTTACTGGCAGAGCACGAGGCTGACAAACTGCAGGGACAGCCACAGCAGCTCTGGGGGTTGCCCTGGCAGCCCCAGAAATCCCATCTGAGCACAAAACTGATGAAAGAAAATCATCCTTGGTGTTTCAGATGCTCTGTGCTGTAAGTGGTGTCTCATGAAAACGTTGTGAAAAGCATCTTTAAAGGGAGATGCCTGCACTGAGGAGGGGATGGAGCTCCAAATCCCCTTCTGCTGACAGATCCAGAGGGAAGTGGGAATTCCTTCAAATGCTGCAGCAAATCCACCTCTTGGTGCCTTCTCCAGCAGCTCACACACCAACAGATCAACATTTAGCAGGATGGACAGACAGCTTCTTAGACAAGTTGATGCTTCAGCCTTATTTTGTTGTGATATTATTGAAGATTTCCAAGGATCAAAAGCACAAACTGTAAAAATCCATTTTTTTTCACTCTTCCAGGAAGTGAAAAACCAGCCTGAGCCTGATTTATGAAAACATAAGCAGTGAGGAAGCAGCAAAGCAACGAGCCCAAAGGGAAAAGTCAAAAATTAGGCACAGACAGCATGCAGATAGAGGCAAATGGAACTGTCCTAAAAGAAAACAGATCTCAGGGGGAACAGGAGGTCACTCAGAGGCTCATTCTACATCCAATAGATGTTCTCACAGCCCCCTGATTTACAGCTCTGAGACAAAATACTTCTGATGCTGAGAGCACTAAGAAATACGGTGCTGAGAAGAGAAACAAGGTGCAAGAAGAAGCCTAAGAGGCAAAAAAACCCCCCCAACCCCAATTGTATTCAAATTCCCCCTTTTCCAGCAGCAATTTTACCCATCTTGGAGAAAATCTCCAGCAAAAAGCCTTGCACTCAGCTGAAACTGCTCGAGAGCCAGACTCAGCCCATAAGCAGCCAGGAATGCAAAGTTTATAGTAAAGAAAACAAAAATGCAAATGTTTGAGCTGAGTGGATGAGCTCAGATGTTGATGTTGGCAGTGCCACGCGGCCCAGACGGGAACAGTTTCCCCTCACAGATGATGCCATGTGAAAAGTTTGGGGGATTTTTGACCAAAGTGCTGCTGGCCCTCAATATTTGGAGATTTGGGTGAGGGCGGCGTGACAGAAATATAATTTATGCATAAAAAGCCCCCCGATAAATATTAATTAATTATTTATAATTAATATATAATTATATATATAAAATATTATATAAATATTTATATAATAAAGAAATACTAAATAATTCCCAAGTGATTGCTGCTTTTCAGCATTCGAGGCTGTGCTATCCCAAAAAAACTCCAGCAGTTTAGGAAAAATTACTGCAGCACATCAATGTCATTCAGAAACACATGGAGTGTGTGTTATCAGTGAAATGTGGGCAGGAGAACTCACTCAGCTCAGGCCTCACTAATCATTTCTATTTCACCCAAATTACAGCAGTTTGTTACTCAATTTCCATTGCAATATATTCAGGAAGTCAGCAATGCTCCCATTTCATTTCCACAACGCTCCACATCTAATCAAAGAAGGAATCAGCAAAACTTTATCAGTTAATTGGTGTAAAAGTCTCCCAGCTCCAACTAAAAGCAGCATGTTCCCCCTGCAGCCCTGATTTAATTCTCAGAAATTCACAGCCAGCCTGTGAAGATAATCCCAGGGATTAAAGTGTTTATTTATTATAAATTAAAGTGCAAATCTATGTTCATGGTGCCACGGACAAACGTGAGCACCAAATCTGTCCATACAGACACTCAAGATTGTCTAAATTCCTTTTTTTACTTGGTGAAATAAGGACAAACATCCTTAATTCAAACCATACCTTGTCTTTTGTGCTTACCCAAATAAAAGCAGAATTTAAGAGACCTCATCCTCCTCCCTGTGCTGCTTTCATGCTAATGTTTGTTTGGTTTAGTCTCCTGAGACAGAACAATAAATAAAGAATGAAGAATAAATAAAGCCACATTGAAGAACCCCAAAAAGCCCTGGAAGAACCGAGAAATTCTCTCAACATTTGATGGGGAACAAACCTCAGCATCACAGAAGAACCTGTGGGTTAAAAGCTATTGTTTATTTGAACAAGAAGCTAAGAATTCTATTTAAAAATAATCAGTAATAAAGGAAATAGGGGCTCTGATCTTTTCCAAAGCAATCAAGCACGTAATTTAACTGCAGTGTAGGAGGGAGATGTTTGATGAGAAAATCACTGTTATTTCCTCCTTTGAGCAGTGATTTGAAATTGCTCAGCCCCACGACACTATATGGGAAAAAAGCACATTAAAATAAAAGAAATAAAATAAAAGACTGAATGATTGGATTCCTGTCCCTCAGAGATAATTAACCAAGGGGAAGGCAAAATACATTGCTGAGAAAATCAAATGTTTAAACCCTCTTAAGATCTTCCATTTTCCAAAATACCATCCATTATTATTTTCCAGTTAATAAAAGACAACATGCCAGCCTGGTTATGCACATAGGGATGAAACTCTCCGAGGTGGAAATACAATTTTTAAAAGCACAAAATTCAAATCTGCTTTTCCACTCAGAGAGAAAAACGTGGAGCAATTTGTTCCTTAGAAAAGATGATGCTTCATCTTCAAGCCCACCAGCACTAAGTAAAGCTGAACCACTCATGGAGACATGAAAATCCCTATATTTTTATTTCCTCCTTTTGGGAATCACTGAGTCAGGCCCAACACATGTTAAAGATTAAAACAGGAGGTCAAGAGAGCTACAATATGTACAGTGATTTACCCTGTGGGGTAGGAATTTGAATTTCATGCTCCTTTTGTTGCTGTTGTTGTTGGAAAATAAATCCTGGCACAGAGGCTGGAAAAGACAAAGATGGACAATGGCAGCAATTTATGCATTAAGGCTTAGAAAAGACCTTGGGATCAAAAGATCATAACATAATTTGAGTTTTAGCTGCAAAACAATGCTATCAAAATGGGTTTATTGTTTGCATTAAAAATAGGGAATAAAAAAATTAGGGAATTTTTATTTAGGAGAGGGAGAGTAAAAAACTAAAAAGCTGGAAAGGCAAAAAGCAGCAATAATTACAATTATCCTCTCCCATGAGCCTGTCAGGTAAATCAGACTCCACTCCACGGTCAGGCTGCACTGAGTAAAAGTTTGAGACATCAAAACTGAGCAAGTGAGAGACAGCTTTGCCTCGTCTGGCATTTTGCTTAAAGCTCTCTGAAAAAGAAGATTGATGTGCCCCCATTCCAGGAACTGCTCAGACGTTTCCCCCATCACGGATTTCTGATCCAGCTCCAGGAGCCACTCAAAGCTTTGCAGAGGCAGGGGCAAGTTCAGTGAGAAGAGAATCAAGGCCATTTTAGAGCCAAAATTCACTTCTCAGCAGGTTGTGCCTCATCCATCAGCTGCAGGGAATGGACTTTGCTGCAGGAAATCCGTGCATGGGTGACCTCTGTGTTATTTTATACCCAGAGAAGGCAGATTTTGTGTGTTCAGTGATTGCTACAACCTCTGTCCTCATCAGAAAAAAAGGATCCAAGCCAGCAATCGAACAGCAAAATCATCTCCTTGCTTCTCCCAGGCTCTGGATTTCAGTAACGACACCAAGCTGCAGTTCCCCAGCAGTCCCTGAGCTCCAAAGGCTTTGATAGGAGCACTTTCAAAAGTGCTGCAATTTTGGGGAGGGTTAATCTGACACAGTGTTACCAATCCAGGCAACTCACACCACTGGAATACCGACTTGGGGGGAAAATTGCCCTGGGAATTACAGGGAAATTACAAGGGAACAGGAGTAGCTGCATCCCCAATATTTCCATGAAGATACAAATTCAGGCTAACCCCCAAAATGTACAAATATTACATTTTTCACAAGTTGGTTTAGATCATTAGAGAAGGGTTTGGATCAATGATGAACTGACACTGAACTCAAATCTTGTGCCTGTGTTCTCTTAAGATTCAGCAAGGAGTTTTATTTAAGTTTGACACTATAAAACTTAGAATATCTGAAGTGTGGCACCCTACAAACACCTGGCTTCTGATAGAAAAGCCCAAAATTCTTATTTTCTTCAAACGTGACACAGGAGCAAATTATTTTCAATATTTTATGGGTAGGTAGGATAACAATGAACCAGGTAGGACAGGAGGGAAGAGACAGACAAAGCCATGCAGTCACCTGAGAGCCCCAAAAGATGACTGCATTTAAAGAAGGGAAGAAAAACCTGCAGATGGCAATAAAATAAATCTATCTAAGCACATGAAGCTAACAAAGGTGTGAGACAGGCTCCAAATCATGGCTTCTGACTAACTTAAAAGCCTTAAAGCTCTTGCTTGGGCTGCTGATGGACACTGATCTCCTCAGCCACAAAACACAGCATTAATCCCTCAGCTGGAGTCATTCTTCTGAGATGCCTTCAGCATTTTCATCTGTGCTCTTTGGTGACAGAAGAAAAATTGTCCTACTGGTCCCTCTTTAATCCTTCCCTTTTTTCTGTAGCAAAATATGATCCTGTTCCTCCTCAGCTCGGTTCCAGGGGAAGATTGCAAACAGATGTTCTTAATGCAAGAGATCTTTATTGAAATAACACCCTGATTGTAACAGTCTCTTTATTACCACAGGGGTCTGTATCCCTGAGGAGATACTTGACAGGATGTAAGCATCTATTTCTACATAGTGACAATCCCTCTTTACATCTGAATTATTCTTAGATTGACAATGGCTACTTTCCATCAGAAAATCTGTTTATACCCATTTCTCATTCTGCATCACCGCTCATTTCTTTTCAAAATTTTTGATTTTAGTGTAACTCTGCCACCAAAACAACCAGGTGATGCCTAAAGAGGCTACCTAGAAACAGAGACTAGACAGAATAAGGGAATAAAGGTAGGGATTTATTTGAAAGGCCTTCAGAGGTACACCCTGGGCAAGCCAAAGGCTACATCCCAAAAGGACCCCAAGATGGACCCTGAGTCACGAATTCTTCACATTTTTATAGGTTTGGTTCATTTGCATATCAGCATAAATTTGCCAATTAAAACTTCAGCTAATGATGTCATTTTTGCAATCTCTCCACCTCTCTAGAAGCCCTAGTTTACACTTTTTGGGCCTAAGACAGTCTGAGTGTCCTTGAATAACAAGCCTCACAGAGGCTTTGTTGTGTCTATCTTAGCATGAGAGAGCAGAAGTGAACAGGCTACAAGAAACTACTGGGCAGTTCAGGATTTGGAAAATATAAAAGTTAAAACCCAAGGCATCACAGGGAAGATGTCAAAAAGCGAAGTGCTCCATCACAGAGCTGCAGCAGCAAAAAGATTAAACACATTCTCATTTGCAATACTTCAATAAATCACCTTTAAAGACCGCTTTGGGCATTTTAAATGTGTGACACTGAAGCAAACAGAGGTGGAGAATCTGCCTGAGAGGACTCTGAGGAGGGCTCTGACAGGAAGCTGAGTGGATTTGAAACCGTGCATGTAAAATGTGCATGAAGGGATACATTCAATCACTGGCCCATGAGAAAGCAATTATTCAATTGATCTCCAAGGTTAAAGCTGCTTCCAGTTAAGCTTTGAACAGGCCCAGGCATTGTTACTCACCAGCTGGATTTCCACTGCAGTCACAGGCCTGTGGTTCAGCAGCTGCAGCTTTTCTGCCCTGGGTAAAAGCAGAGTATAAGACAATCCACATTACTGAGTGGTTTGAGGATCCCCTCAAATGCCTGCAGTGATGCAAACACATTCCTGAGAACTTAGGGATGAAATGTCACTGCCAGGAATAATCCTGACTGGCTTTGCAGCGTGGCTGAGTGGCCGTAATTTGGATATTTTAATAATTCGGGTACTTTCCTGTGTTTAGCCACTCTGCTGTTGCCACCTCCAGCCCAAGGTGGCAAGCAGAGGCTCTTAGATCATTACTGTGCAAGCATTAATTAACTGCTGCTTTGTTAAGGCTGTGTAAAAACGTTGAACAACTCATCAGAGATCAGAGACTTCTGCTACGAACACACAACCACAAGAACAATTTTCATACCTAAGGAGTTACAATCCCATCAAAAGGCAGCAACTTGTTTATTCTTTTAGCTCACTGCAAATACAAAATTACAGCAGGGAGCTACAATTTGGAAGAACTAAAGCTTGGGATTTATTACTATTTCTAGGGCATCTTTAAAGCACATTTAAACTGATTCCAGAGGGTTTTCTCCTGGGGGTTGTTTAGAAAGGAAACCTCACAGCTTTTAAGAGAACACAGAGCACTCCGTGTTTACAACCAGCAATTTCTGTATGTCTGGAGATACCTCAGAGATAAAATTCCATTTCAAATGGCTGCATGATCCAGCTAAAATGCCCATTTTAATCATGACTTTCAGCTTCAGAAGAAAAGCTCGTCAATTTTCAACACAGCATTTGTGCGATATTAACAATTCCTAGCAGAAAGCTCCAAGAAATCCTCCTATTTATTTATTTACTGTGAGATTTCTCTGCTTTTGGAGAGCCAAAATCTGTTTCTACTGGTGCTGGGAAGCAGGGAATACACCTCCTTTGTTTTCCCACATTCATCACTCGGATCTATTTGGTGTTTACAACAGGAGGCTGTGGACAGCATGGCTGGATTTACCTCTGGACTCAGAGCACTGCTGGCTGCATTACTGGCACAAAGATGAGGTGTTTCTAACTGCTGCCATCTACCACTGTCATAAAAACCAGGAATAAAACCTCAATAATGACAGGAGATGAGCACTCAATTCCTTTATGTGGAAAGCAGGTGATTTAAGGAATCAATGAGAGAGAAAACTCACTCGTGTAAAAGTGAAGCTAAAGGCAGCACTGAGCTGTGTAAAGAATACTAAATAATATCTTTACTGTACAAAAACCTGGCCAATTCAGCTGGATGTATGACAGATTTAATGCTTTTTCCTCCAGAGCTGGGAAATTCCCTGCTTTGGTGCCTGCTGGAGGCACAGAGCTGCTGCTTTCAGTGGTCTCTGCTTTGCTCCCTGGGCAAGCAAGTGCTGGTGCCTCAGTTTCCAGAGCTCTCACACGGCTTCTCTGAGGATCCTCCTTGTAAAAACCTCCCTCCTCCTCCTCCCCCAGCCCTACTTACACAGCCAGACTGTGTGATGAATTCATATTTTACCCAAGTTTCTCTTGCACTGCCACTTCTGAGATCAGAGCCTTCTCAAACGACTCTTTCTTCTCTTTTGCAGCAAGACACATCCCAATCCTACAGCTCCACCGCTCCTCCAGACAAAGCAAATTTGACTTTTACTAAATAAATCTCCTCATCTTCTTCCTTTCAAAGCAATATCCTTGCAATTCCTTGCCAGCAGAACTCCAGAGCCAAATAAAGAGGATCAAACGGCAAAGCCATTTCATGGCTGAGCTAAAGAATGCAAACCTGATTTATCCAGAGCTATTTTAAAGCAGGTAGAGCTGTGTTTATCACAGGAAGATTACTGGCCCAGCAGCAAGCAGAAATCAATTAACACCAATTACACATCGTGACTAAAACAATCAATTAGTGAAACTGCTCATGTTTCCTGAAGGAATAGAGGGCACAACAAAAAAAAAGGTCACCTCTCCCAAGACTTTTTGCTTATAAGCCATTAACATCACTCTAACTCATTAGGGGATAGACAGAAATTTTACAGTCAGGCCAAACAGATCCTAAAAAGGCCAAACAGATCCTAAAAGCATCATTTCAGGGTATCTGCAGTTTTAAAAATGTGTAGAGAAGAATGAGAGAGAACTTACAAGTGATTAACACATTCACCGTGTCAGCGGAAGGATTTCATGCCTGGTTTTGATCAGCAAAGCTCCCTACTGGAAAATGATGCAGAACACCACAAAAGAACGAGCAGCAGGGTGCAAAAAAACCCCCCAAAAGCTGCATAAATGCCATATTTCATCTAGAGCTGCTTGTGCAGCCTGAGCACTAATTAACACTCCAGCATAACGATCTTTAGAGATGTTAATATGGAATTATGAGGTAAGCAATGCATCCCCTTGAAACAAACACTCATAAAATGTCTCTAAATTTCATTTAATAGGAAACTGGGTTGCTCAGCCCTCAGCAGAAGGCAGTGGTTTGAGTTGGAGCTCAGTATCCACAGCACCTTTTAACACCGATCCCAAAAACTGACTGCTAAGACCAGGCTCTCTGTACCTGGAATTTCCTGACAGCACATACACAAATTAAAACCTGAATAACCACAGTTTCACCAGAGATTAGCTTTAAGCAAGGCAACCATGCATTAGGATCAGCCCTGACTGCAGTGTTTGGCATGGGCACACACATAAGCCTGAATTTAGTTCATGCTCCATTAAATCTAAAAAGTAAAATTAACTTTTTCCAGCTCCCATGAATTCATCTTTACACTTTCTACAGCATGCATGGCACACTGATGCTCGTTAAACAAAAAGGGGAACTGTCCCATTCATCCAAACTGAAGGTGAAGAACATTTTCAGCTCCATTGCCCCCAAACATCAGCATCTCCATTTTCCCTGCTCTGCCTGGATTTTGGTAACAGTTTGGAACACGAAAGCTGCTCATTCAAGAGGAGAATCCATCCAAAAGATGAGTGGCAGTTGAAAGCAATTTTCTCACATAAAAGCAAGATTCCACTAATCAGAGTTAATGGTCCGTGCTGCAGACTTGTACGGGACCTGCCTGGTGAGAAATCCCAAAATGGCAATTACTGCTGTGGGGCTGAGCCTGCAGCCCACATCCTGCAGCTCTGGGACTCAGCTGGAGCCAAGAGCAGCTTTTTCAGCTGGGGAAAAAACACTCGGGATAGGTTTGGGGACACACACAAAGCTCAGGCTGCTGGGGATAAAAATGTGTGCAGTTATAGGGGAGCAAAACGAGTCTGAGGTCTGGATGAGGGGAGAGTGCTGGAGGAGGGGAGGATGTTGAGTTACATCCTAAAAATCCTAAAAACCAGTTCTACAAGACAAAAACCACCACTGGGTCGTGTTCCAGATCACAGCTGGGCAGACAGAACAGACAGCACATTCCCACGTTGGTACATCCATTCTAAAAAATAACACAAACAGTTCCACACTCTTGTGGAAATTCAGACAAAATGCGCCATTTTCTGTGAGCACGGAGCAAATTTTGGCAGTTTGTATTTTAACCAAAATCTCCTATGTGTGTTGGTATTGCCCTTTTTTTAATCTACTGAACTCCCAGAGTGTTTTTCCAGCAAGAGGTCTGGGTAAGGAGAGAACAGTGCCAAGACCCAGCACTGAGAGCTAAAAAAACCCTTCAAACATCTGTGCAGAGGCAAATTTATCCTCAGGAATGGATGTTTGAGAGTTGCTAGGAAAACCATAAAGGAACAGCTGGACACATAAGCAGGGGTTTTATTCCTGCTGGAAATATAAATCCCATGGTCCCGAATCAACCATGGCAACTGGTGTTTGATGTCTGAATCCTGAGCACAGGGTCTGGCTGAGGGAGGATTTTCCCCAAATGGGAAATCACAGCCCCAGTAGGTGCTGTAATTCTCCACAGGGATTCCCACTGGAAAAGGTGAGAATAATCTTTTAAAAATCTCTTAAAATGATGCTGTTGTTCAAGGAGCACCATCCTGACTTGCTGCTGAATACTCACGTTGAAAGCTCTGGAGGAGACAAAAATTACAAAGCAAATCCTTCAGTCTTTAATGTTGCAGAGGTTTGTATCTGTTGTAGCTCTTGGCAGTCATGAGGGAAAATACTTTCTAAAAGCACTGAAGATTTTCAGCTCAACACTTCCTCGACTGTGTTGATTTAAAGACAAAAAGGGCAATGTTCCTGTCCAGTTTTTTTAAAAATTATAATAATAACACTGTGATTGGAAATTTGGTCATTCCAAAACTAGATCCAAGATAGGCTATCAGTAACAGGAAGAAGCACAAGTAGAGGCAGTTTTTATTTAACCATAATTACAAGAGCTCCAGCTTAATAAATGTTCTTTTCATGCAATGCAATTCACTATACCTTACAAAATATGAAGCCATAGCAGGCACTAAAACTGGAAAATTAGCTGCTAGTGGCAAACTCGATTTCCAAGTACAACACGGCTCACTGAACTGGAGCTTTAGCCAAAGCTTGAGGCCTCAACAAGGTAATAATAAAATTCATTATGTAGGTTCAGAGCTGTAGTTTTAAAAAAAAAAATAAATTCTCAGTTCTACAGTTTCAATTTTACCAAAATAATGATGAAAAACTGTGGGAAAAACTGTTTTACCACATTTTAACTGTATCAGTGAAAGAGCTGTTTAGATGGCTTTGAATTTGTTCCATTTAGCAGGCAGCTCTCTGAAATGACTCTGGAAGATCTGTTTGCACACGTTGGTGTTTATTTTTAAAATCTGCCTTTTAGGAAGCTTTTTTTTGTGTCTGTAACCCTAAGGAGACAAATCCATCACCAAATGGATGCTGCTCTGTTAACCTGGTATTTTGAGTGGCAAACATCAGTGATAACAGAAGGATCTGAGGTGATTTTCCAGGAATTGCAGAATTTCCCAGCATTAATTATCAGTTCTCTCACTGGAGCAGGGACACCACGTGCAGCCTGAAATCCTGAAGGGTTGTGGAAGCAAAAAGAAGAATTCCCTCGATCCAAAGCTCTGCTGTGCCTCAATTCCCGGTGTTTTCCTGGCTGTTCTCTCTTCCCAGCTGGGGATTCTCCCATCCACGAGCACAACCTAGTGCCGAGGGCAGCAATCACAGGCTGAGCAGGGAATGTCCCACCCCACAGGCGGGGCTGCAAATCCTTCTGCTCCTCAAAGCCCTCGAGTCCTGTCTTAGGAAATAGGCCGAGCCTAATTAAAAGCACGAACACGCTGCTTAATTGCCTCCCCTCTGACTAGAGGTGGAGTCATGGCAAGGAATTGAAAGGGCAGGGAAGCAGTAGGGGGTGATGGGGTGTTTCTGACCCTTTAACCAGATTTTGGTTAAACCATGTTTTGTCTGAGGACAGACCCCAATTAACACAAATTTATCTTCAATCTAATCAGCCCCCTGCAGAGAGCTGTTACCTGCAGAGACAGTGTCTGATCAGCACGTTTTGGGGTGCCTTACCCAGAAAGGAAGCAGCAAAGAGAGATTTTGGAGTTACTCTTGGTGGGAGGAAAGGTCATTACAGGGATCATGCAAGCTAGGTCCTGGAAGAGCAAACACTGCAGGTCTTTCAAAGGGAAGAAAGCCAGATTGTTTTGTCTGAGGACAGACCCCAATTAACACAAATATATCTTCAATCTAATCAGCCCCCAGCAGAGACAGTGTCTGACCAGCATGTTTTGGGGTGCCTTAGCCAGAAAGGAAGCAGCAATGAGAGATTTTGGAGTTACTCTTGGTGGGAGGAAAGGTCATTACAGGGATCATGCAAGCAAGGTCCTGGAAGAGCAAACACCGCAGGTCTTTCCTCTCAAAGGGAAGAAAGCTCTCTGGCAGATAGCTGGAATGAAATCCCTCATCACCACCTCCATCCCACGGAACGGAAACCATCAAAGCCTTTTTATTTAATAAGAGCAGCAGTGTTGAAATGACCTTGGTTAGGAACCCAAGGGTGGCTCCAAATTGCCTTGGAGGCATCGCTGGTTTAAGTGGTTTAACATAAAGTGCATTAAAGAGTAACTGCACCCCATGTGCTCTCTGTGGTTTGGGGTGAAGGGGCTGCCAGGTGGGCCCTGACACTCCTGGCTTCGAGGGGCTGCATGGAAAAGATCAGGAGAAAAAAGAAGTGCCAGGATCACCCGAAACAATTCTGGGTTTTGTTTTGCAAAGCACGTGGCAGAGTTGGGAAGTTCTTTACCAGATGAGAGATTAACAGAGCAGAAGTTGTACAGGATGCTCACAGAATAAATCTGAATTCTGAGAGGCCATCAATAGAGTAAATTTGTCACCTACACCAGTGGCTGGCTCTTCACTCTCACCCTGCTGCCACTATGCAGAAGAAATGATTTGGGAATAATTCTCTTGCTTCAGTGCCTCAGGAAAAGGACAGACAGGATGACACCTAAACCCAAAGGCACCTCAGAGCATCCATAAAAAATTATAAATTAATAATTATTAATTTTATTAATTATAAATTAATTATTATTATTAATTTTAATTATAAAAAATTAAACAGTCAAAAAGCTCATTTAAAGCTTGTAACTATTCCAAACCTTTGCAGCTCACTGAACAAGCAGGTGTGGGAAGGTGAATATTTGGGCAGATCTTCTACAGAAGTGCTCAGCATTACAGGGGACAGAGATTTTGTAGCTAAAGTTTCTCTGTTATGACTGAAATTTTTTAGTATTTCACTCTTGGAGATCCCATCCAGGGGAGCAGTTGCAGTCAAGGTACCTGAAGTGGTAACACTGGGAGTTAACCCTCAGGTCCTGGTCAAATTCTACCTGAAAGAAGTTTAGAAATAAGATTTACACAAAAAATAAACCCTTTGATTTTTAATGGGATTTTTACACCTACATCATTCAGTTCTTTTTCCTCTGAAAAATCCTACTCTGCCTTTTTGCTGTGCTACATCCTTCTGCTGGTTCTTCCTAAGCTGCTTATTTCTCTTCAAAAAGGGCTGTTTTACATTACCAGAAGGGAAGGACGCTCACTGCTTACTCAAGAAATAGTTTGCTGCCAATTTTAAGACACTTGCAGTGCCATATTACCACCTCTTTACACCTCTAGCATTTTTATTGCAGAGTATTTTCTTTTCTCCATGCTCCAATACCTCCAGAAAATAATTAAGATACTTTGCCCACTACATAAATGAGCATCCTGCTGTATAAAATGAGCTACAGGAGGATTAAACCCTGACTTACTGACCTGGCAAAGAAAGCTCTCCAAGCACAATTCCAACAGCCAGGACAAAATCCCACAAGGAGCAGCATCCCTGTGTGTGTGCAATGGCCTGGATGTGACTGTCTGCAGAGAGGGGGCACTGAAAGTCTAACAAAAAGCTGACAACCTGCTCTCTCTTCTCTCGACAGGGTGAAAACTTGTCCTGCAGCACTCCAGATGCTCTCACTGTGCATTCTGTGCCACAGCCAAATGAATGAAAAGCCTCTTTCCTAGAGGATGAACTCCTTGGGAGTCCTCCCAGCAGGGAATAAAAACACTCTCAGTGTTTATCCAGCATCAACTCCTCCTTTGGAGTGAAGGAGGAGTCGTTCAGAAGCAGCTAAATATTGGGGTTTTTCTGCTTCAAAAGGCAGAGGAGTGATCAGAGCTATCCAAACAAGTGGCCAGCTGATTCCATTTCTATTTCCATCAGGCTCCACTCCCACTCTGCAGAGGTTCAAGAGGATTATGTGCTTCAAGAACAGGCACTCACATCACTGCCAAAGAGGAAAGAAGCCCTTGGAGTCTTGTAACTGCAAAGGAAATCTTGTCTTTTCCAGGCAGAACTTCCCAAAAGAAGAACTGGATGTTCAGCTTCACTAGAAACTGCTGGGGGAGCAGGGAAGGTTGGTTGATACAATATTTAAATAATTGAAATGTAGTTCTGGACAAACAGCACATAAAGAAAAGATGGAAATACTCATCCATGAGTGAAGGAAAAGCTCTTTGGCTGAGCATTTAAATAATGGCAGAAAATACTTAAAATCAATTAATCAGATTATCACACTGTCCACAGGGATCAGTTTTTCAGCATTAATTGAGTTTTTAAATTCTGTTCAAAGGCACAGCTCCACTTACTTGGTTAATTTATGGTCTTTCATTGCTAGCAGGAACTCTCTGACAGTCTCAGGACTCTGGTACCTGCAGGGTGTTTTTGAAATGTACTTCAGTGTCTGCAAGGGACAGAAAGAAAATACATATTATTTCACACTTGTTTTACCAGTTGTGTATGGAACAAGTACTCTGAAAAGTCTCCTCGGCACCGAGAAAAATTGGAAAATCAATTCAGCTTTGGAAATCAACTTTATCTGAGCTGTTCAGTCACAAGCTGAAGAGGGCAAGAAAGAAGTGAGTTTTAGCTCTGTCTGCTAAAAAACCCCTCTTGCTGTTTGTGACAGACATTTGCTTCCTTGGTTTGCTCCTTGTTTGGGTTTTGTCTTTTAAAAGCACCCAGAAAAGGTGAACACAATTCATCCTGAAACCCACATCCCCTTCTGCCAAATTTTCACGTGCTCAGTGCCAGAGATATTCTCACTGCCAGCCCAGAAATCCCTCTTTAAGATCTCTTATCTATACTGGGTTTTATCCTTTACCTGCATTTTTGGCAATTTAAAGTTGATAGAAGCAGATGAAGTGGCTTGTAATGAAATCTGCAAGGATATTGTGCTATCAGAAATGTTTACCTGACTTGAGACAATTAAACTTCGATCCATTTTTTACATGTAACACCCACCAACCTCAACTGACTTTGACAGCAGGTGTTCCATCTACTTGCTTTATTTAAAATAACAACATTGAGCAGGTGGATAATGGAATTACATGGCACAATGAAATCTGACCTGAGTAAAAACCCAATTTGTTGATACAAAAACCCCACAAAAATTCCAGTTCACAGCTGACTTTTCACTGGAAGCGGCTTAAAATCTTCCTGACTATTTATTGTTGCTTGAATTAAACCCCAAAATGAAGAGCTGGAAATATTTATACTTTATTATTCCTTTCTCTAAGCCCTGTCTGACCTTTTCAGATAAAATGAAGCTATTATTTACCACCAATGACTGAAATGAAATTATTATATTGTCGTGTAATGTAATTATTTCACAGGAATAATTTCTCTTCCAGGCTCATCTTTTCCTGGCAATTTCAAATCAATGAAAATGCCAAATATACAGAAAAACAAAGCTCCTTTGGAGTTACTTCAGTGCAAATGGATCCAATTCTGCAGGGAGCTTGTGAAGAAATACAAAGACAATCCTGTAAGATGAAATTCTGCTTTTCTTTCAGTCAAACATAGAAAATACACCCAGAATTTACACCAGCTCCACACCCAAGCATCCTCTACATATTTAACACATAGAACAACAAAGCAATTAAAGATTTCAGGTGCATCGTGATAAAATTTACTTACAGGATCTTCCTCAGCTCTTTCCCAGAGGTACAGGAAGAGACTGTCAGTCTCCAGGAAGATTTAATTCAGATTTTTGGTAAGCCCCTATTTTGTTGAATGCAAGGCTCAGGAATTACAACTCTGTACCTTTTTCAAACAAAGCCAGAACTGAAACAAAACCAAAGCCTAGGCCAGATCTTATCCACACGAGTAGTTTCAGTGCTCAACAGAATTACTCATGCAAGCAAAGGCAAAGTGCTTTCAGCTGCCTGTCAGTCATGGTGCTGCTCATGCAATTCTCCAGCACACACACAATGGCTCTCACTGCAAGGCTCTGGCAAGTTGCTAATTTGGGATGTTTTAAATGTTGGTATTTGTATTATAGGATTTTAGAATTCCTTCCTAGCAAGGGAGGAAATGTTTGTTACCGGCCTGGCATCCAAGTGATGTTATCTCTACAGATGGTTTTGGTTTTCTTTGGATCAAAAAAAAATTTAAATGATCTGGGAATTAATTAGTTTCTATTGATAGAATTATTAATTCTGTTAATAAAAAAAATACCATGTAATCTGTGCCTCAGCTTTGAAATCATCATCTTAATTATCAGATTAGGTGATAACATCAATTCATCAGACAACAGAGAGTTCTGCCCTGTGCCTTAAAAGGATGGAATATTTAGAATTTTAAAAATCCTAACAAAACTAAACAGTTGAAAACCAGGGGGTTTGAAATTCTTTTGATTGTTTAAATAATTAAATTCTTTAATTATTTGTTATAACTTTAATAACAGCAGCTAACTCTTCCCTGACAGCACAACCTCAATAAAGTGAGCACAGAAAAGTGGCAGATAAAACATTTTACTGTGGTTTTTAACAGGGAAAAATTTGATTCCAAATTATTAAATATACAAGCCTAAGGATGTGAATTTTTCCAGCTTGAGCTAATGGGTAAAAGGACTTTCCCAGGGCTACTCACCTCATACATGATTGTGTTCAGATTCTGCTGCCCAGAGCTCTGCTTGGTTTTGCCACTCTCTTTACGCTGCTGCTTGAGGTCAGTAAGCAACTGGTACACCTGAAGAGAAAAAATAAAGTGGTTCAGAGCATCTGAGAGCATTTTACCTAAAAATATGACAGCAGGAAATCATAAATGAACAGGAAAAATCCTATCAGCCAAACAATAAAAAATGCGTGGCTGTTTTGGTGGCTGGAGCAGCAACTGAAATGAAAAATGTTTTGGCCCCAGAGTGATGAAGAAGGATGTAAAGTGTTTTTTTAAAAACTGTTTTAAACAGATGAATGAAACTTTTTCAGATGTTTTGCTTCAGGCTTTGCAGTATATCCAGAGTCAGTACCCAGGGCAAAGCAACAGAGCACTTCTCACTGCTTATCCCCTCATTTTTACCTAGCTTCACTCAACATCCAGCCCCAAGGGACTTATGAACTGACAAGTCCAGAGAAATAAGAAACCAAACATTTCTAGACAGTGAGAAATATGAACATAATCAGCTACAAGCCCTGCAATTACTTCCCACTGAGAAAGGAGCACCTGTCAGTGCTGAAATCCCAAACTCAGGCTGTGAACTTTGACAACAAACAGGAAAGGACAACTCCAAGCTCCCACCAGAACTGCAGGGAAGGAACTTTCTGTGCCAAGCATCCCCTTGATTTACAGAACGTTGGCTGGGCCACTGAAATTGCAACTGGGAAGTGGAGCAAATGGAAAGGTTTCAGTAGTTTGAGGGGAATCAGTGCTTTGAAAAGCCGTATTTGCTGGTTTTTTCACATGTTTTTAACAGCCAGGCACTGAACACCAGTTTGGCTGACATGATATCATTTGTTTCTTAGAGGAAATTTAAGAGAGTTCTCTCCAAGTCCTCATTAAAGCCCTTTTAACAGTCACCAGATGCCTGCTCTGCTGTGCAGACAGATGCAGCTCAGGATAAAACACTGAAAGATTTATTTCAGAACAGAATGAAACAGCTGCAATAAAAAGCAGCTTCAGCAATACAACAACACAGACAAAACCACTTGGGTTATTAAAACTGTTGAAAAAATTACATTAATCAGCAAAGCAAAATATTTCCATTACCTGCCTCAAGTTAAAACAACATTTCCTTCTACCTCCCTTAAAATGACAGAGAAAAACACCTGCTTTGGAATAATCTCACAGCACAATAACACAGTACCCATTACTAGCAAAACCATTTCCAAATCTTCTTTAAAAAGCTTTTCTTTTTCTTGAAAACAAACCAAATGCAAGGAGGAGTAAATTCCGTGCAGGTTTTGCTGATTGCCACTGCCAGTTTTCAGCTTCCAAAGATTACACAAGGGACTGATGACAGCTTTAAATTGCTGCTTTAAAACTGGAATGCAGACAAACTTACCTCAAAGTTACTCAGCAATGCAGCATTTGCATCTTTTCTAAAAGGAGAAATGAAAATAATTAATTATGTTCCAAATGAAACTGTTTGAAGTTTTTCTTTGCTGAGTCACAGACACTAAAAGAACATAAAGTTTAAAAAAATATAAATTAAAAGCCCCAAGACATCTTATTTTGGTGATTCTACAATTGCCACCCATGGAAAATATTTTTCCATACTGTCAGTAGAATTACGACATAAATATTGAGTTATGATATAAATATTTACAGTTTGCCCCATAAATCATAAAACACTTGTACAACACACTCCTTTCTTTCACCCTGTTTTACTCATTCACCCAATTTCACACATTCAAACCAAATTGCTTTGCTTCTTCCTTAGAAAAAAAGCCTCACATTTTATTCAAATAAAGACTGATGGGAAAAATAATTCAGATTACACACACTATTTTCTTTATTAGTCAAGAGCACACTGAGTATTTTAGTACCACGGACATGTGTGTGCATGGACACAAACAGGGCTTTAATTTATTTGTGTTGTACTGATTAAAAAAAAACCCAATTTATTGCATTTCCTCTTTATTTATTCTTTCCATCTTTATGTGCCTGTTCCTATATTAGAAGGGCAAGACTGAGTTTCCCATTTTTCACTTCCTCAGTCCCAATTAAGCAAGAATCCTTACCCAAGGCTGGCAGGGTGACTGCAGAGCCAAGCACATCATGCCTTTATTCCTCCTGGATATTGTAAATTTTTATATTTAAAGTAAAAAAAAAAAAGAGGGAGAAAAACTGCCCCAGAACATCCTATATTCCCCGAACAACACATTCTGCTGAGCGGTCAGCAGCCACAACAACAGAAAGTTTCCATACAAAAGGAAAAAAAAGGCCTTTCTCAGGTCTGTGCAGCAGCTTAGGAAAAAGAAAAAAAAGAACAAAAAAGGTACAATGTGTTGTTAAGCACCGCGAACCGTCTGAATAGAACTGTCACGTTCATCACTTTCGAATGGTAAATGCATCCACAAACTTCCACAGGTTCTATCATTGTTTTTAAATGAAAAGGGACCTTCTAAAATACCGCTGAGATGAACTTCAACTTCCATTTCGCTGACCCGAGTGAAACTTCAGCAAGTGAGCTCAGGCACGCATTAGTTTTTCATTCATGTTTCACAAACCATATATAGCTTTTGTTGTTAGGTGAATGCAAGTCTTCAGAATGTTTGCATTCAGCCGGGCCCTACAGAAATCCCCGCGGATCAAAGACATTCTATAGGGAGAATTACGTCTGGAATTGTTCGCCTGAAAGGCTCGGATGGAGTTGATGCCCATATAACTTAGGTCAAAGTTACAAAGTGCTTATATAGCTTGAGTTATATCTATGTAACCTAACATCAATATAACCTCAATCATGACTTTTTATCAATATAACCTGAAGCATAAATTTCTATACTTATAGCCTGAATCACAGCTTTTACTTATGTAGCCTGAATCATAACTTTCTATACCTATATAACCCGATACTTCTATAACCTGAATCATAACTTTCTATACCTATATAACCCGATACTTCTATAACCTGAATCATAACTTCTGATACCTACATAACCTCATAAGAATAACTTTTAATACAATGTAATGGCCAGTATATAGTTAATTAGTTGCTCAAATGCTGAATAGACAAAAAGAGAGAAAAGACTCACCAGGTGTATAGTTTCAGAGATAGGTAAGTGTGGTACTAACGAGAAATTGGCAAGTGCAAAGCCAATTAGCCACAAAACAAAGAATTTAAACCGGTTAAGACCAGAGAGATCAAGGAGCACCGGAACTACGCGTGCCCCAAAGGCAAAGCTGAAAAGTTCAAGTGCAAAGAAGACTTTGGAAACCTTCATCAAAGACCCCCGGAGACCCCCGAATTGGGGAGGCGTGAGCACAGGACAAAAAAATTATCTAATAACCATGAGATCAAACTACGTAAATTGGTTGCGTGTGTATGTGATGATGTTGTAATGACACAGCAACATGAAGCAAAATTTACTGTATAACTATAGCACAGTACTTGACAAAGGTGGGTGATCAGGAGGAGAAATCCCCCTCACCACCAGGGCTGCAATACACAAATATCTGCTCTATAGACATCAGTGTATGGGGATTTATTTCCAGCCTATCTTTCGGGCATCAGAGTAAATACATTGCCACATAAATGAGGCTGCAGAATCACGCTGAGGTTAAGAATGAAATTATTTAAGACAACTGCTTTCCTTTTTCATTCCAAAATTTCATTTCCTTATTTATTTGCCATTCAGAAAAATACTTTTTTTTTTCTTTTAACTCCTGCCAATGAGTCAGTCTCAAATCTTCAACAACACTGTTGTGCTGAAATACCAAAATTACAAACTGATAAACTTTTGCAGTAGTGATTCAAAGGAATCTACTCCACAGCAAGGTACTGTAAAGTATGTTAAAGGAGTCCTGTGTTTAAATTAGTCCTGTGTATCACTAGAAATAAAATTTCCTTCAGTCCTGACTCACAGGTTACAATTTTACAGTCAGGAAACAAGAAATTCTAACCAATGGATTTTAAAGTATATTTTTAAGCAGTCAGCTCAACAGTTCACTTAATTTTTACGAGAGTAAAACTTAAGCAGAAAGGAAAAGAATTTCATTTCATTTATACTTTTTAGAGCTAATAAACTAATATGAGAAGATCTCATAGTAGAGAAGATTTAATGATAACAAAGCATCCCTGGGTTACACGGCTACAGGAGCTCAGTGACTTTGGGGGATACATCCCATGAGTGCCCCCACCCATTAGAGAAATGAAAATGAAATAAAAATCAGAAATTTAACCAGCTCCACAGAACTCAGGAAATTTTAAGCTTCAAAACAGGTCAAACCCTATAGTTTTGTGCCCGAAACACACGGCAGGAAAGCACAAAACGCTGCCGGCTGTAACAGCCCTGAAATAGCGACCGGCCAAAATTCCGACTCTCATATTGTGTTTGCAATCGCTGGCACAAACCCCTCAGGTTTTTCCTTCTCCAGCATTTCCAGCTCCTGCACAGAACTCACGGGAACAACTCTCCCCGAAAAGAAGAATTCCCATTTTGCCTCTCCCAGGGCAGAGGGAGCAGGAGGGGACAGGAGGGGATGAGAGGAGGATTCACGCCGAGCCACGCCGCGTTTGGCCCCAACAGCTGCTCCAGCAGCAGTTTTAAAAGAAAATAAACCCCTCAGATATCGACCAGAACTCACTGCTGGGGGCAGTAAATCCCTCATGCATTTATTGTACCCTCACACCCCTCACGCACAGGCCCATATGGATGTACCCCCCCACACCCCATATAAATGTACCCACAGACACCCCACGCCCATACAGATGTACCCCCACATCCCACAGAGATGTACCCCACACAAACCCCACAGAGATATACCCCACACAAACCCCACAGAGATATACCCCACACAAACCCCACAGGGACGTACCCCACACAAACCCCACAGAGACGTACCCCACACAAACCCCACAGAGACGTACCCCACACAAACTCCACAGAGACGTACCCCACACAAACCCCACAGAGATATACTCCCCACAAACCCCACAGAGATGTACCCCACACAAACCCCACAGAGACGTACCCCACACAAACTCCACAGAGATGTACCCCACACAAACCCCACAGAGATATACCCCACACAAACCCCACAGAGATGCACCCCCGGCCCTGCAGCCCCGCTGCGGCCACAGCAGGGTGCCTCCGAGGCCCGCCCGTGCCCTGCGTTCCCCCCTCACGCCGTTCCTTACACCTCCATCTTGTCCTCCCCGGCGCGGCCTCCCCGAGGATCCGCCCGCTACCCCCGGGCACCCGCAGCCCGGCGGGACACGGCGGGGGAACAGCGGGGCGAGGCCCGGTGGAGCTGAAGGAGGATTTGGCGGCCGGGACGGAAGCGGAAAAGGAAGGAGAAAGAAGGAACCGGAAAAAAAAAAAAAGAAGAGGAAAAAGGTCAACTGCATTGGCCGGGAATCGAACCCGGGCCTCCCGCGTGGCAGGCGAGAATTCTACCACTGAACCACCAATGCCTGATGAGAAAACGGCCTCCGTCCCTCATTTTGTCTGTATATTGAACAGAAAATGAAATAAATTTTGGTCTGAAATCACCCCGATTGACAATCAGCCGCTGTTAAGTGTGACAAAGGCAAAACAGTATCGTGAAAGTCCTTTCAAATCAAATCTTTAAGCATGTGCGGAGTACTGCGAGGCTGAGGTAGTTGTGTAACGCTCCTCTTGTCTTTTAAAGCACTTGAATATGCATCCATCAAACTCGTCAGCATCGTGTCTTTCCCAGCCGTCACCGTGACTCTTTCCCACCTAAACCACGTGCTATTAAATTTTCCAAGAGCCCTTTTCACCCTCAATAAAACCAGTGACACCTCAATGAGTGCAAACAGCTGAAAATCCTCGTGGCAACAGCAAGAAAAATTATCTGGCCAGGGAAGAATTAATTCCTTAATTTTGACATTATCTCTCAGGAAAAATTTTATATGCAAATATAGCACTACTAACTCCCTAAGGAGGGTCATACAGATATATTTGCTTGCTTGCAGCAGGGATTTAAGAGCCTTTTTGGGATTTAGGGAACTGAATGTGTCAGGCTTGTGCCCCCCAACCTCTGCTTTGCAATTCCAGTACAAACCCCACCAGCCACTTTTTTCTCCACGACCAAACCAGACAAAATTCCACTCCTGCTTTTAAGCTTTTTCTTCTCCTTGGGGTGTTGCAAATCCTAAGTCAATTCAGAGTAACATGAGCAAACTTCAGTGCTCTAGGAACAGTTTTCAGTGCCAGGACAGCAGGCAAGGAACAGCTCCCAGTTTTCCAGGAAGTTTCCACCACGGATATAGAAGTGCTGGGCAAATTTTAAAAGCCAACTGCAAAAGCTTTTCAGCCCTTTTAATTTGAAAACCCCCCAAAAAAGTTTCAGTGGGCATGTGCACCCCATCACACATGGATTGTAGTACAGATAGGAATTCATTTATACTTCAGAATCATTTCTTGTGGAGTCCTGTGGAATAAAAAAAGCCAGGAGAGAGGTCTCCAAAGGCAGACCAAGAGCTGCTGGTGTGACTCAGTGCACAGGATGCAATGGATGCTGCCCTTTTTCATGTCAGGATTAACTGGCCTTGTAAGTTGGCCAAAACTGGCACAGCAAAAGCTCTGTGACTGCTCTGCCATGTCCCAAACCCTGCACATGAAACCGCCTGAAAGAAGGGAAAGGATGTCGGTTTTCATGGGAAAACAGGGTATTTCCAGACAAACAAATGGCAGAGTTTCCTTCCAGAAATCTGCTAATCCTTGTCTGCCTCTCACCACTTTCTTCAGAGAAAGGTTCAGAACCTTCAGCACAGTAATTTTATTTCTCCTTTACGTCTCTTTATACCTCTCCCCCAGCAGCAAATCTTTATATTTATTTTATAGATTTATAAAATGTCATTTTCCTGACACGTTTTTCCAACCAATGCTGCTTTTGACAATCCACGACAAAGACGCAGCTGGGGGTGAAGGGACATAACACAAACACCTCTTTCAACAGCTTTTTCTCCTAACAGAGCTACTCCTCCTAAACATTTCCCAGTGGAGACAGGAAGCCTGGTAGGCTGTAAATACAAATATGGGTCAGCTCCAGCTCCACCGACATCGTGCAAGGCAGAGAGGGAATATCAAGAGAGACCCAACCGGGCGGGAGGTGAGGTGAGGAGGTCACTTCAGCTTTAACTGCTGCTCTTTAGGTGTTAGACAGTTATGCTACACCATCCATAGGGAATGCAGACATGGGTTTTTCCAAATGTGCTTAGCATGTCAACATTTTAAGCATTGGCTTGCGATTGTTACCACTAAGGCTTGGGGAGAGAGGGGCCTCGGTATTAACTATTGAAAGCAGGGGGCCTAGGACTTGCTATTGACAGCAGATCTGCGGGGTATTTGTGTTCTTTGTCATGAAAGATGTTTACTGTGTTCAGCATTTCGCTCAGCACCCTATGGNTGCCTTTTACAGTCAAAAATTCATTAAAAAACAAAGTTGGGGGGGTTTTTTTTGAATAAAAAATGTCAGCGCGGCTCCGCGTCAGCCGAGCTGACGGTGCGTTTGCCCGGCACGTTCAGCCCATGGAGCTGTTTTCTTTCTCCAAAGTGAAAAGGCAGCTAAAAAAAAGGATGTTTTTAAAAGAAGGTGCACTGTAGCTGTTTCTGCCATCCTTTTCCTTCGCAGTCCTGTTGTGAAAAGTGAATTTCCAGAGCCACCAGAGCTCCTTCGGAGCTGCACTCCCTCAGTATTGCACTCTTCCAGAAGAAAAATGAAATAGTAAAGAAAGATTCTGATTGATTACAGAGGTACAAATAAAATTCAGATCTTTGAGAACATTAAAATAGATTTAATTAAACTTCTCTGTGCTGCAGAATTGGCAATTTACTCTCGTTGTCACCTCGAAAAGGGTGTAGCTGGGAATATTGATGTAGGAATGATTTGCCATCCCCTGTGCCAGAAAGGAAAATAAGTGGGAGACTTTTCCCTCAGAACTTCCTCGGGATTGACTGTGGGGTGAGGATTTTGGGGTTAATCTTTCTATTTCAAATAAAACACTGAAAGGAGATGATGGGAAGTGGAGAGACATCCAAACCAGTGCTATCCAAAAGAAGATAGCAATGAGAATGCACTTCAGTTTGCATTAAAAAGTGTATTTTGCATTGCTATTTCACTGCTTTCCCCTCAAAAAAGTTCAACTCTCCAGCTCCAAGTATCTTTAAGAAATCCTATTTCTTCAATGTTCGTTTTTAAATTGACGAATTCTGCTTGTATTTAGTTTTACTTCCATTTTTATTGTGAAAACATTAATTGATATTCTACAGTGCTTATTACAGAGAAAAGATGGTTATTGACTGTTTGATCTAAAGAAAAAGAGAGAATTCATCATCTCCTAGATACAAACTGAGCTGAGCAGGGCACTCCAAGCCACCTAATCCCTGGGAAGTTTGCTAAATGCACAGTGGCACTGCTGACAGGTCCCATGTGGGTGTCATATCCCCTGTCACATGTAATATCAGACATGGCTTAGCAAAATCTTATTTACACCCGTTCACTCGAGTTATAAATTCAGTGCTTAATGTTTTCACAACACATTGGCAAGCTCCTGTCAAAGCCCAGAGTAAGGACAAGGACACTTTGAAAAGGTGAAGAAGACAAGAAAAGTGGTGAGAATGAGGGATTTCACAGCAGGAAGGAACAGGACTGCAAAAGGATCGAGCACTGTGTCAGTGTCCTAGTGGAGAAAGGAAAAGGGGTAACTTGTAGAACTGAGAGAACAGCAGAAAAGAACAAGAGGTTCAGTTTAAGGGAGGAAAATCCAACAAAAACGTGGATGAGAAAGTTGGAATACGTTTCCTGAGCTCTGTGAGAGGTGCAGGCAATGTACATGGAAAAATATTGCCCTGCAGGAGCTCACTTGGTAAGGGAAAGCAGCAAATATTCAGCTTTCTGTGGAGGGGCTGCAGAAAATGCTCTGAGGAGTTAATGAGAAATTCGTGCTGAGCCACAGCTTTGCTGCTCCAAAAGCTCTCTTGTGCTTTAAATCATTTACTTAATTGCACGATATTTAGGGTGTGATGAGTTTAAGATAAAGGATATTGCCATAACTCCAAGCCCCACAGCCACTGCCTGAGGCTCTCAGGTGACCCCACAACCTGGGGACAGCAGGGAAACCCCAAATCTGGGGCTGCAGCATCCTCACAGGTGGGGTGCAAAGCCTCACCCATGCAGTGATGGGAAAGAACAAGAGGCTCCCATCTATTTTCTGTGTTTATTGGGGTGGCAATGGGGACAGAGCACCGTATCAGTTATATTTACATTAAAGATTCCTCACTAGAGGGGTGTGACAGAGCGATGCGACTCCTTCAGCACAGCGATATTCCCAGGGGAGCATTCCAAGGATATTCCCGACCTGCCCACAGCGCAGGGTAAGAAACAATACTCGAGCATCCCTCCCGAGCCTCCTCCTCTCCAAAGCACCCCCTGTCCCCGAGCTGCAGCGCAGGGGTGGGAAGCGCCAAGGGGGACACGGGGGGGACCCGAGCGGGGCCGGCCCCGGGCACACCCCGCCCCGGCGGGGCGGGACGAGCCGCCAGCCCCGAGCCGAGGGCTGTAAAAGCGGGGCGGCGGGGCCGGGGAGCAGCGAGCCACAGAGCGGCCGGGACTGCGAGCGGAGCAGGTGAGCGGTGCCCGGGGAACCGGGAGCGCACCGGGAGCGGTGCCCGGGGAACCGGGAGCGCACCGGGAGCGGTGCCCGGGGAACCGGGAGCGGGGCAGGGACCGGGCACCGGGCAACCGGGAGCGGGTACCGGGGCAGCTGAGCATCTCCGCGCTGTCCCGCAGGTTGCACCAGGTGCCAGGATCGCCGCACAAACGAGCAAAACGTCGTCCGAAATGGCAGCCGAGGTGAGGGGGAGCGTGGCTTTGCTGGTGGGGTGCTGCTCCGGGTCCTGCTCTGCTCCGTTTGCAACGGGTTGTGCAGGGAAGGGGTGGGATCAGCATCCCTGGAAGGGTTCGGGAAAGGTGTCCGTGTGGTCCTTAGGGATGTGGGTTAGGGGTGGTCCTGGCAGTGTTGGACTCGCTGATCTTGGAGGTCTTTTCCAACTTTAATGATTCTGGGGTTGGTTTTCCCGGGTTTTCAATGGAGAAGGGGACAGCGAACATCTTTGCTGCAATAATCCACCTTCCCACCTCTGATCCCGGCAGCAAAAATGTACCTGGACACCTCTTCCCATCCCAGCCCTTCCCTCCCAGCAGCACCATTCACTCCCTGTCCCCTCTGCCGAACACGGGGTGCCCAGCGAGGAGCTGCAAAACTTTGGGTTTTTCCCCTATTTACCCATCCGCGGCAGCTCCTGCGGACAAACCCGCTTCAAACGCAGAGCTCCCGCAGCCCGAGGCTGCATCCTGCCTCCGCAGCTCCCTCCTGCTCTTCCCTCCGCCAATCCTTCGGGAAAAGGGCTGCTGATGTCCCGGTCCCTGCCCGCTGTCCATGGTAGCTCCGCCGCCCGCCCGGCGCCGCGCACCTGCCGAGCTCTTCTGGGGGTGCTTTGGGGTTTTCTCTTCCCTTTTCATCTCACGGGAACATTTGTAGCACTGAAAGGCACCCAGGCCCCCCTTTCTGCAACCTGCACCTTTGCCGGTTTTATCCTAATTTTACACCAAAGTTTGCGAGAACCTGGACTCTGGAGCTGCTTCAAACGGTAACTTCAGACCCTTTAAAGTTACAGTTTTAGAGGATGTGGCTTGTGCTGGCCCACAGCTCCTTGTCAGCGGAATACTTCCTTCTAGTCTCCCTAAAAAAATGGGATTATTTAGTATTTCAAGGATCAGAGACCAGCTTTCACTATATCCCTGACTCCTTTACCTTTTTAATTTCTTTTTTTTTTTTTTT
>VWZW01004757.1:225184-239465 GCA_013397115.1 Edolisoma coerulescens | reverse complement strand
TTTTTTTTTTTTTTGTCAGGAGTCCATCAAAGGGTCAGAGATCAGCAGCTGCTTTAAAAGAGAGTTCCGTGCTGGTCTTGCACCACGCACCCTGATGTTCATTTTCAGAGAGTCCTGCAGGAGTCAAGTATCTTAGAGGACCCCAAGCCAGCCCCAGCCTCAAGGGCTAAATTCTAGTGACAGTGACATGCTCTAAAGCCGAGGGTTTTGCTGGTATAGGCTGAATAAAACCATTCCTGAGGTTGTCCTCGGTTTTAGTTTAATAAGCATCGAGATGGACACGAACTGATTTTCAGGGGATATATCCATACATCTGTGTCTCTTACCTTCTTTATTTGCAGGGGGACAAAATGATGGCAGGAAGGTTTGTGGGGAGTACGGATCCCATCATGGAGATGCTCAGCGCTTCCATCACTGTTGATCAGAGACTGTCTGAGGTGGATATCCAGGGGAGCATGGCTTATGCCAAAGCCTTGGAGAAGTCTGGGATCCTGTCTAAAACTGAGCTGGAGAAGATCCTGAGTGGCCTGGAAAAGGTATTTCTTCCCTTCACAAACTCCCATGTGTGCTGGAATGAATCTTTCCTTACCTGACAGCATCTTGCTGTTTTAAAGAGCATCTTTAAATGTCCTCGTGTCCCATCCTCCTCAGACTGAGCAGTCATTAGGAATCATTTCAGTGGGAAGTAAGAACATCCTTTTCTTGCTGGCACGTGGGATTTTGAGTCTGGCTGCCTGGCTTGGCAGGGGGCAATGCATAGCAGGTGTAGGGGGGAAGAGGAGTCAGCAGAGAAGTGCTTTCATAAAATACCCATTGTTGTTGCTCACCCACCCCGGGCAATGGTGAGTCGGTGCAATGTTTTATAGGAAAACCTTTGTGGATGATGCTGAAGCAATCACTGATATTTAGGCTCAGTTTTTCCTTGCAATGCTTAAATCCTCCATAAGACTGCAGGATTATCATGGATAGAGAGATGAATCCCAGCAGTAGTATGGAATATCAGGATGCAGCATCAGCCTGGATACCAGAGCTTGCATGAGACTTGTGGGAATGGCAGGAGCTGGGATTTGCTGGAGACACTCACAGCCCCCCAGACACAGCAGGGTAACTGTGGTGCTGACTGGTGTTTCTGGTGCTTGCAGGTCTCTGAGGAATGGTCCAAGGGAGTCTTTGGTGTGATCCAGACTGATGAGGACATCCACACTGCCAACGAGCGCAGACTAAAGGTTTGGGTTCTCTAACCTCTTTTCCCTGTTCCTCTTCAGCTGCCTGATGTGGAGGGTGTGCTCTGCTGTCCCTCTGTGAAATTCCTTTAGAGCTTCTGGCACTGAAGCCCCTGGGGCACAGCCAAGGGTCTCCAAGCCCCCTTTTGTGGCACTGTACAAGCACAGATCCCAAACCTGCCCTGCTCCAGGAGGGATCCCATTGCTACTCACAGGATCCTGGAGCTGAGTCCCTTCCAGGCAGGGAGATCTGCTCATGTGGATTGTCCTGCTTAGAAGCCAGAGATCCTGACAGAAATCCTGCTCTTGTCCTCAGGAGCTGATTGGAGATGTGGCTGGGAAGCTGCACACTGGCAGGAGCAGGAATGATCAGGTATGGACAGAATCTTTTTTTTCTTCGTCTGTATTCCTCCCCCATGTCACTTCAGGAGACCTCAGACTGGAGTGGCCTCTGGAACTCTTCCTGGAGAACAAGAAATGGTGACATTACCACATAAATATGACCAAATGATGAGAAGATTTCCCTTCCCATCACACAGGACAAGGAGGGTTTACTTTGCAGTCACTGCATTTGTCACATTCTGTGTGCCCTGACTGTGGCCAATCTCCCCCAGGTTGTGACTGACCTGAAGCTGTTCATGAAGAATTCCCTCTCCATCATCTCCACGCACCTCCTGCAGCTCATTAAGACCCTGGTGGAACGTGCTGCCATGTGAGTCCTTCTCCACAGTCCCTGTTTTCCATAACTTTGGCCTTTTTGGGGCAGGAGACTCCTAGGTTTGTCCTTTGTCTGATCCCACTGGGCAGCAGCAGGGTCTCCTGTGCAGGGAGTTACAGCCAGGCAGTTTGGGGTAGCCCAGGGAACACAACAGCCCCTTTTTCTCCAGAATTCACTTCACAGAAACTCTCCTCATCCCTCAGAGAAATTTTCCTTCATCCCTGGCAAAGGAGTTGAGGTGGGAGGTCCACACAGGGTTTCAGAAGGCACCAAACCCATCTGAAGGAATGGGGAACATGTTTCAGGTTTTCCTGTGTAAGAAAAAGCTCAGCTGTGCTACCTCCCTGTCTAGCTCTGCTCCTCACACTCCAAACCTGTGGTGCACTGCGGAATCCTTGCCTGCCACAGAGGGGTTGCTGCTCCAGGCAATTTTCCAGGGAGGCCCAGGGCAGATTCACCACACTGGAATAGCTAAACCCAGTGTGCTTGGCTTGAAAGATGACAGGGAGAGGAAGAGATGGACCAGCTTCAGCATCTCATAGGCTAAAAATGCCCAGTTTGTGACCTTGCCAGGAGCCCTGGTGTGACCCTGTCCCTGCCCTCCCTCCCGTCTCTGCTGCTCACCTCTCCCTCCTTTCCCTCCCAGAGAAATCGATGTGATCCTGCCTGGCTACACCCACCTGCAGAAAGCTCAGCCCATCCGATGGAGCCACTTCTTGCTCAGGTGAGCACCTCCCTCCCTATCCATCCTTGGGGCCCTGCTCTGCTGAGGGGACAGCCAGGGGTGGTGACAAACCAGAGGGAACCCTGCAAACTGGAACTCCCCGTGTCCCCTGGCTCTGTCCAGGCTCCACTCCAGCCTCATGTTTAAGGGGGGATCCCAGGCTCCAGGCATGGCAGGATAATGATTGGAAAAGAAAAGAGACATTCCCTAATTTTATGTGCTTTCTCCCCCTTGTACCTTCCCCAGCCATGCTGTTGCTCTGACCCGGGATTCCGAGCGCCTGGGAGAGATAAAAAAGAGGATCAATGTCTTGCCTTTGGGAAGGTAAGATCTACTCTTTTTGTGATCACTGGGCCTTGCTTTGCTCTGCAAAGTCTTCAGGGGTGCCTTCCCTGCTTCCCAGAGCTCAGCTTTGCATGGATATGAAAGGTATATTGCATGATTTGTGTTTCTTTCTTCCCTCCAGTGGAGCTCTGGCTGGAAGCCCCCTGGAAATCGATAGAGAGATGCTGCGCAGTGGTAAATGTCTCCCTGGGACTGAGGGGCAGGGGGGAACCTCTCACACCTGGGAGGGAGGGAATGGCACCATAATGCCCCATCCTGGAGCCAGAGCCTTTCATTTTCCAGGATTTTTGCTGCAGAGAGACAGGCAGTGCCTGTGGGGTGGGAGGAGGAAGAGCCACCCCTGCTGCACTCTGGCTGTCCGGGATCATAACAAAAACCCCACTAAACGTGTTTGTGTTCCTGGGACTGCTCAAGGGCTCTCAGCCACCTCCTCTGGGGCAGCCTGGTGCACTCAGGCTCCTGTCAGGGCCAGGGTGACCTCCTGTGTCCATCCCCTTCCTTGCAGAGCTGGACTTTGCTTCCATCAGCCTGAACAGCATGGATGCCGTCAGCGAGAGGGACTTTGTGGGTAAGCACAGCCAAATCTTCCCAGCACGGTGGGGAGCAGCTCCTGACACCTTTCCAGTTACCCTGCTTTAGCAAGGGGGCTGAAATCCACCCCTAGGAAGTAAAGCTCCAGTCAGGGTTCCCTGGGTTTCCCCCTCCTGATTTCCTGCCTTGCCTGCAGTGGAATTCCTCTCTGCTGCCACCCTGCTGATGATCCACCTCAGCAAGATGGCCGAGGATCTCATCATCTACAGCACCAGCGAGTTTGGCTTCCTGACCCTCTCTGATACCTACTGGTAATGTTTTTTGTCTCTGCTGGGTGCTTCTCCTGGGCTCTCCCCCCCTGGGAGGGTGAGGCAGTGGTTGGGGTCTCTCTGTGCACGAGGCTGACCCAGCATGAAGAGCTTGGCACAAAGGCACCCTTAGGGTGAATATTCCTCAGAAATGGTCACTTATTTCTGATTCCCAAAAGTCAGCCAAGTCTGTGTCCAGCCCAGGAACTTCTGGCAGAGAGAACTTCCTGCTGTGCTGGGAATGCTGCCAAAGCCCTTCCTTGACTGGCTGGGTTTGCAGTCCCAACAGACTCCTTGTCTGCAGGGTGGCACAACCACAGCCCTCCCTCCATGAAGTCACACCAACACTTAGCCCAGCCTGCTGATACCACCTCTGCAGGGGCTTGGAGGGGAAACCTCCTTTTCCTTCCTCTGTGAGAGGTGGGGCTGTGTGGAAGCTCCAGACAAGTTGGAAAACCAAAGGCTTTGCTGTGGGAAGCATGAGAAACTTGGCACATTCAATTCACTGATCTCCTACACCCTAAACAGGAGTACAAGGAAAGGGGATTTAGAGGTTCCTTTTAGAGGGCTGGATCAGAGATTTCAGCCGGCGGGTTTTGCTCACCATTGCACTCCACACCCCTTCCCTGCAGCTCTGGCAGCAGCCTGATGCCTCAGAAGAAGAACCCCGACAGTCTGGAGCTGATCCGCAGCAAAGCCGGGCGAGTGTTTGGACGGGTGAGCCCCAAAAAGGAGGAAGAGGGAAGGAAAACTGCTCATATCTGGCCTGGAGAATCCTTTTTCTTTCCTAAAGAGCTGTGCCCAGTGTGGGTTCTGGACCTGCCCTGGGGCTGTGCTTTGCTCTGTTCCTCACTCCCTGCCTCTCCTGTTTCCCTCTGCAGTTGGCTGCAATCCTCATGGTCCTCAAGGGACTCCCGAGCACCTACAACAAGGACCTGCAGGTAAAGCCCTTGTTCCTTTCCACACCATCTCTCTGAGCAGACACAGTCATCTCCTGCTCTTGAGCTGTCCCACCACTCCATTTCTCTGCACAGCCCCTGGCTGGGTGCTGGGTGCTGGGAAAGGGGCTGAGGCAGGGGGTGCTGCAGGGGACACCCTGAACGCCACGTGAGCCTCTGGGGTCCCATCCCTGCTCTGCTGCCTGGGCTGCTCAGCCTCTTGTGCTGTATCAGGCTGGCTCACAGCCATTTCCATCGCTGTTCCAACACAGGAGGACAAGGAGGCTGTCTTTGATGTCGTAGACACCCTGAATGCTGTGCTCCAGGTTGCCACTGGAGTGATTTCCACCCTCCAGGTAAGGATTCATCCTCTCAGTATGGAACATGGAGCACATGCTGTGAGTAACACGGGGGACAGAGCTCCAGACTGGTCCTAAAGGGAAAACTCTTCAGTGCCTCACTCATAGTGCTCATTTTAGTCCCTCTTAGAGCTGAAGTGCCCCAAGGAGGGCTGATTATAACATCTCCCTCTGCCCCTCCTTTCTGCAGATCAACAAGGAGAACATGGAGAAGGCACTGAGCCCTGAGATCCTGTCATCTGACCTGGCTCTCTACTTGGTTCATAAAGGAGTAAGTGCCAGAGGGACACCTGGAGCTGGGATTTCTTTGGATGCAGAGGAACTGCTCAGTGAGGAGCTGGGATGAGGCCCCTCTGTTCTGTCCCAGGGTGATGAGCAGTCAACAACCATGAAAGTTGAAAACACATCCTTTACATGCTTCTCAGGTGTTGCCTGGGGGATTTCATAGTAATTTACACCCAAATTACTTAATCATAATTTATTCCTAAATCCTCCCCTCTTCCACCCCAGCAACCCAGATTCAGCTTACATTGCCCTAAAGGAAAACAGGCCAGCCAAAAAAGGCAGCACATCCATTTTTCTCATGGAAAAGCTGCCCAGCTGCCTGGTCACTGACTGCCACCTCTGCTTCCCCCTGCAGATGCCCTTCAGACAAGCCCACATTGCTGCCGGCAAGGCCGTCCACCTCGCCGAGACCAAAGGCATCACCATCAACCACCTCAGCCTGGAGGACCTGCAGAACATCAGGTTTGTATCTCTGTTATTTCTCTTCCCTGCACAGGCAGGGAGCAGCCTCCCTGATCAGCCTTCCCAAAAATGCCTCGGATGGGCATCCTCCTGTCCTGGATATCAAGGCTGCTCCTCCTGGGGCTGAAAACACTGGATGGGGACAACATCAGCTCCATTCCACTTCAGCAGGGCATGGGCAGGAGCTGCTGGGAGGGGCTGGGAGACACTCCTGCCCTAAGCAGGAAACCCCCAGAGGGGCTTGGCTCTGAAGTTCCTCAGTATCCCCTTGGAGCTGATGTCAGCAGAAAGGCAGGAGGATGCTCTGTCCTCACTCCCTCAGCCTCTCCACAGACGCTGGGCATGTGGAGCAGCCCAGAGCCCCCTGACAGCCCCCCCTGTGCCCGCAGCCCCCTGTTTGGCAGCGACGTGGCGCAGGTGTTCAGCGTGCTGAGCAGCGTGGAGCAGTACACGGCCGCGGGCGGCACCGCCAAGAGCAGCGTGTCCGCCCAGATCGAGCAGCTGCGGGAGCTGCTCAAGAGGCTCAAGGAACAGGCTTAGAGTGTGGGGAGAGGAGAGATGCCGTGCCTGCAGCGTTGTGCCTGTGCCACTGGTCTGGAGTTAATAAACACTGGGGTGTCTGTAGTTCACTGAAATTCTGGTCTTGTGTCTTGATTCTTCGGGGCGAGGTTGGGCTGAGCTCAGAGTGTGGGCTCTTCCTCCCTTGGAATTGGGGATGTGTCTCTTGGAGGGGAGGGTGGCAGACTGGGATCGTCCCTTTTCACTCAGCAAAATTCCTTTTCCAGCCCAGCCTTGCGAAGCTGGAGTTTTGCTCAGCCCCTTCTGCCCGTGCTGAGGCAGCAGCTCGTTGTTGACTCAGAGCTGCAGGTCTGGAACACACACGGGGAGCAGAAATAACAAAGGTGTTGCCTCACCAAGTTTAGGGCAAGGGCTGCAGCACGGACAGGATAAACTGCCAGCAGCTAAATCTCCAGCCAAAGTACCCCAGGAGACACAGAGTGCTTGCACCTCTGGAGCATTTGCGCTTTTAACACGTGGAAGAAGGATCAGCAACAGCACAATTCCCTTTTTCCAATACTTCTCACCACTCTCAGTCTCTCCTTATTCTGGCCCTAAAACAAATCAATTCTCCTGGCATTTAAACAGCACATTTCAATTAATTACCTTTCCACAAAGCTCCTTTGTGTTTGCTCCCTTCCTTCCTGCTGTGTTCCTGTTCTGGCTCATGTCTTGTTCTTTCAGCTGTGGCCAGGAAATCACTCATGCACACTCAGCTGCCAGGCTAAAGGAGCAAGAAAGCCACAGCTAACACCAATGCTCAACACCTGCAGAGTCAGAACAGACATTTCCTCATCTCCACTTCACAGTTGTTTTTTCTCCCATAAACTTTCCTGATCTGTGCCACTCCCCTTATTTTTCCTCTTTGTATCTTCCTCTCCTTTCAGAGCCTCAGCTGAACAGATTTTTTTCTTGCTCCCAGCAGCAAATGTCTGGGATTGCCCCTCATGGCCAGTGCTGGGTGACATGAGGCCAAAATGACAGGAAAAGGGAAGTAGCAGATTACCACATTTTAGTCTCCTCCTTAAATAAGTAGTTTACAGTCACTGGTACTTCCCATCCATCCACCCTTTTCTTAGAATTGTGAAATAATTTAGGTTGGAGGGGCCTGTGGAGCTCCACAGACATTACGGAGTGTGGTCCATGGTGCCTTCACACCTTCACCATCACCCTCCTCTGACTCATTGGGATTTAGGTTTTGGTCTCAAAGCCCTGCTCCTTACAGGCCACAGCAAGGCACCTGAGCCAGGAATTCACTCAGGCTGATTATGAGCTGGGTCACTCTGGATGTATATCTAGTGCTCACCATTATTCCAAACCCTCAGCAACCTCCTGTCAAAGCCTGGACTGTGGACATCCATAAAGGATGAACATGGAAAAAAGGAGCATTAAAAGTGAGAGACTTCAGAAGAAGAAGGAATCTGGCACCAAAAGGGTTCAAAGATGTTTTCTCAGTGTAGACAGTGTGATGCTCTGTGCATCCTCAAGCCTGGAAGCCTGAAAAAGAAATAATCATAATTGGAAATGTTTGAGAAGCAGTGAATTAATTGTTGGTTACCTACAGAGTCTGAGCCTTGTTCCGGATGGACACTGAAGGCACTGCACTGGAAATCCATCTGCAAAAAGACCTTATGGGGCAGCCAGAGGCAGCTGGATGTCACTGGCAGTGTCCTGGAGCGTCCCCATGCACAGCCGTGCAACCCCAAGGACCTGGATTAGCCTCCTTCCCACCTGAATTATGACAATGGGGTTGGTTAAAGGACAGCAAACCCCAAAAGGGGACAAGAAAACGGGGATGCCACTCCTGAGTGTCCTGTAAGGCGCAGGGACAAGCCGTGCCGCTGCACAGCAGGAGCAGGAGCGGGGCCGGCCCCGGCACTCCCCGCCCCGGCGGGCGGGACGAGCTGCGGGAGCGCCGGGAGCGGGGCCGGGAGTGGGAGCGGGACCGGGACTGCAGCTGGGATCGGCACCGAACTGGGATAGGGATTGGAACTGGAACCGGGACTGGGATCGGAGCTCGGATCGGCACCGGAACTGGGATCGGCACCGGGAGTGGAGCTGGGACCGGGAGTGGAGCTGGGATCGGCACCGGAACTGGGATCGGCACCGGGAGTGGAGCTGGGATCGGCACCGGAGCTGGGATAGGGATTAGAGCTGGGATCGGGACCGGGATTGGAGCTGGAATTGGGACCGGGCTCGGAGCTGGAATTGGGACCGGGCTCGGAGCTGGAATCGGGACTGGAGCTAGGATAGGGATTGGAGCTGGGATCAGGATCGGAACAGAGCTGGGACCGGCACCGGGAGTGGAGCTGGGATCGAGACCGGAGCTGGGATTGGGATTGCGACCAGAGCTGCGATTGGGACCGGGACTGGAGCTGGGATCGTGACTGTGGCCGGGACTGGGACCGGACCGGAGCCGCCCGGCAGTGGCCGCGATGGCAGCAGCCGAGGTGAGCGCGGACTTTGCTTCCCCGGGGGGTGTCCGGGGGTGCTCAGCCCCGCGGAGCTGTTCTTGTCCGCGTCCTTGCCTCTGTCTCCCCGGGAAAGGCCGACACCCCGTGCCTGGGACTCGTGCTCAGGCACAGGCACTTCCCAGCAGCTTGTGTAAACACTGCTCGGCACAAAAGCTGCATTTTCAGTTTCCTTCCCGGCCGAGACGTGACCAGGCATCCTCGCGAGTTCACTTTCTGCTTTCCAAATCGCTGCCCCACGTTCCAGGCAGTGCCCATCATTGCCAGGCTGCACAGCCACTGATCCAAACAGTCCTGGAGCTTCCTAAAACTAATCTTGCAGCTTTGATTTCCCGATTGTAAATATATATTTGCAATGTTTCTGCTGACACACTTCTTGCTTTGATGGAAAGCTTTAAATACTGAAGTTATACCTGGATATTCCTGTTCCCCACTCAAGTGCTGAGCCTCTGGAATGGCCTTTAATTTAGCAGTAATTTTGCTCCTGGGGGCACCAAATGAGTGCTGAGGAGCTCTAACACTTCTTTTTAAATTCTGATTCCCCTCTCTGCCTTCCCTCAGCTTTCTAACACCGCTGCCTTTCACACATGGCTGCATCCTTACCTCCCTCTCTCCTGTTGTCCTTTCAGGTTCAGGGACATGGAGACAGTCACCAGGGAAAACATTTTTAAGGTTACTCAACAGTGTTTTGTCTGACTGGTAAAGCCCTGGCACAGATCAGCTTCCAGTTGTCCTGCCAGCTCTTGCTGTCCATGGTATAGTGACCAGCACGAGAAGAAACTTGTTGGGGTGTTTAAAGAGTAGATTAGTAATTATTATCCATTCTGCAGTGCAGCTGTGTTTAGTCCCTTCCTTCAGGTGTCCTCCAATTCCTTTTTGTGCCTGGTAGCACTGGAGAGCTTTTGAAATCTTGGATTTCAGTGTAAGTCTGGCAGATTTAAAGCTTTGGGAGCTGTCTTACCTGGGCAAGCAAAAAGCTCCTGAGCAGGTGACACAGCTCAGGTGAGGCCACCCAGGCTCTGAATCACTGCTGGAGAAGCTCCCACAGGACACACGCCCTGCTGTGGGGCACAGCTGGAACCCTGCACAAGCCTTGGTCACCCACTGAAGTGGGTGACACATTCCAGGGGGTGAGGTCACCACAGGAGTCCTGGTTTGGGTGGGAAAACCCGACTTCTGTTTCTGTGCTGGCCCCCAGCTCTTTGTCAATCAAAGAAGAATCTCTGAGTTAACCAGCACAAAAAGGATTTAGAGGATACTAATTTCACTCTAATCCTACTGACTGCTTAGTTTTTCCTCCCTTTAAAAGGCCTCAAAACAGAGATCTGTGCTGGTCTTGCATCTTTCCCTGATATTAATTTCAAGGGCTCCCAGCAGAGTCCTGCAGAGGTAAAATACCTTGGAGGCATGGTGGGCCAGACCTCGAAGTTCAGGGGTAAATAATACTGACAGTGCTGTGTTCTTCAGCTCTTCAACCACTTGCCAGAGATCCTGGAGTCCAGGGGACTTTCTGGTCAGTGCTGTCACACTGAAAGGAGCTGAGCACAGCCTGTGTATCACATAAATGGATCACTGGATGTTATATCCTACATGGGATTTATCTGAAGTTATTAGGCCTCTTTAATTCGCTGTTTTCTCCCTCAGGGAAATAAACTTTGGGGTGGAAGATTCAGTGGAAGCACAGATCCAATCATGGAGATGCTCAATGCTTCCATTAGCTATGACCAGAGACTGTCTGAGGTGGATATCCAGGGGAGCATGGCTTATGCCAAAGCCTTGGAGAAGTCTGGGATCCTGTCTAAAACTGAGCTGGAGAAGATCCTGGGTGGCCTGGAAAAGGTATTTTTTTCCTTTTTAAACTGTCAGGTGAACGAACCTCTCCTGACCTGAGAGCAACCTCCTTGGATTTAATAACCATTGTGGCTGACTGCTGCTTCTGCTGCTTGCAGATCTCTGAGGAATGGTCCAAGGGAGTGTTTGTGCTGAAACAAACCGATGAGGACATCCACACTGCCAACGAGCGCAGGCTGAAGGTTTGGCTCCTCCAGCCTCTTGTTCCTGCTCCTCTACCTGACACTGAGGGCTTGTGCCTCTGTCCCTCTGTGAAATTCCTTTAGAGCTTCTGGCACTGAAGCCCCTGGGGCACAGCCAAGGGTCTCCAAGCCCCCTTTTGTGGCACTGTACAAGCACAGACCCCAAACCTGCCCTGCTCCAGGAGGGATCCCATTGCTACTCACAGGATCCTGGAGCTGAGTCCCTTCCAGGCAGGGAGATCTGCTCATGTGGATTGTCCTGCTTAGAAGCCAGAGATCCTGACAGAAATCCTGCTCTTGTCCTCAGGAGCTGATTGGAGATGTGGCTGGGAAGCTGCACACTGGCAGGAGCAGGAATGATCAGGTATGGACAGAATCTTTATTTTCTCCATCTGTATTCCTCCACCTCAGTTCTTTAACTGAATATTTTTATGCCATCCTTCTCATGCCCTGGCATGAGAATCCAGCCTGGATTCCCTTTAAATTAATGATGGTTTTAAACTAATCATGCTGCAGTGACTCATCCACCCAGGGGAATGGGATCTGCAGGGCTGCATCCTGGTGGTAAAAGGCCACAAAATTCCACTGACATCTCCGAAAAGCTCCAGAACCCCTGACTCTGCTGGCTGGGACCCACACATCTTTCAGGATCAGTCCTTCTAATGATGATAGACTTGTGTTGGTTGGGAATTTCCTGCTTCAAACTTGGCAGTACCTGACAAGTCCACTGAAAATAACAGATTTTGGTTCTATGCATGGAAAGCAACAGCAGCTTTCACAAACCAGTGACCAGGGATGCATCCCATACGAGGAAGATTTCCCTTCCCATCACACAGAACTAGGAGGGGATAATGGTACCAGGGGGTTCTGCTGAGCATTATTTGGTCACTAAATCTGTCCCATTGTGCTTGGCCTGGCTGTGGCCAATCTCCCCCAGGTTGTGACTGACCTGAAGCTGTTCATGAAGGATTCCCTCTCCATCATCTCCACGCACCTCCTGCGGCTCATCGAGACGCTGGTGGAACGCGCTGCCATGTGAGTCCTTTTCCACAGTCCCTGTTTTCCACAACTTTGGCCTTTTTGGGGCAGGAGGTTTCTAGGCTTGTCCTTTGACAGTGCAGCAGCAGGGTCTCCTGTGCAGGGAGTTACAGACCTGTTCCTGCCCCCCGTCTCTGCTGCTCACCTCTCCCTCCTTTCCCTCCCAGAGAAATCGATGTGATCCTGCCTGGCTACACCCACCTGCAGAAAGCTCAGCCCATCCGATGGAGCCACTTCTTGCTCAGGTGAGCACCTCCCTCCCTATCCATCCTTGGGGCCCTGCTCTGCTGAGGGGACAGCCAGGGGTGGTGACAAACCAGAGCAACTGGAACAGGAATTCCCTGTGTGGCTCTGACCAGCTGGGAATCCAAGCATGGAGCGGGCAACTCCCTGTTCTCCATCCTTTGGCCATTCTCACCTCCTGAGGTGGGACACTGTCCAGATCCATCTCCCGGTTTCATCTCTCCTGCCCTTCCCCAGCCATGCTGTTGCTCTGACCCGGGATTCCGAGCGCCTGGGAGAGGTGAAGAGGAGGATCAGTGTCTTGCCTTTGGGAAGGTAAAGTTTATTTTGATTGTTGAGCCCTCATTTTGCTCTGAGATAAGGCCAAGAGGCAGATCTGTCCATCCCCTGAGCCACTGGGGTTTCTGTTCCATAGACACTGCAGCCCAACCCCCTCTCCAAAGACTCTCACCATAAAAATATGGTTCTATCCCTTGAAAATCAAGGATTAAAGGCTTCCATCAAGCAAATCTTCCTCTTTGGTAGAGAAATTCTGCTTTACTCCAGAGCTCAGAGTTAGATGAGCCTCAGAGCACACTGTGACATCAAAGTGAACTGGGGGAGGGAAATCTTCAGAGAGGTGTCACCACTAGAGCTCAGTTTTGGTTGGATATGTTTGGATATCACGTGTGACTGCTGGTTTTTTCTCCCCTGGCAGTGGAGCTCTGGCTGGAAACCCCCTGGGAATCGATAGAGAGCTGCTATGCAGTGGTAAATGTCTCCCTGGCATTGAGACACAGGACTACTCATAATATCTGGGATTTTGGGAAGCATCAGCACCTTGTCCTGATGTTATTTTGGACGTGTTGCAGCACTTTAACAAGGGGCTGGAGGGTAATGAATAGATAAAAAGTCACCTCCTCTGGGGCAGCCTGGTGCACTCAGGCTCCTGTCAGGGCCAGGGTGACCTCCTGTGTCCATCCCCTTCCTTGCAGAGCTGGACTTTGCTTCCATCAGCCTGAACAGCATGGATGCCGTCAGCGAGAGGGACTTTGTGGGTAAGCACAGCCAAATCTTCCCAGCACGGTGGGGAGCAGCTCCTGACACCTTTCCAGTTACCCTGCTTTAGCAAGGGGGCTGAAATCCACCCCTAGGAAGTAAAGCTCCAGTCAGGGTTCCCTGGGTTTCCCCCTCCTGATTTCCTGCCTTGCCTGCAGTGGAATTCCTCTCTGCTGCCACCCTGCTGATGATCCACCTCAGCAAGATGGCCGAGGATCTCATCATCTACAGCACCAGCGAGTTTGGCTTCCTGACCCTCTCTGATGCCTACAGGTACACCTTGACTCTGGGCAGAGAGCTCCTCCCTCAGCCTCTCCTCCTCAGCTCTCCCACATCCCTGTCACTGAGGCAGTGGTTGGGGTCTCTCTGTGCACGAGGCTGACCCAGCATGAAGAGCTTGGCACAAAGGCACCCTCAGGGTGAATATTCCTCAGAAATGGTCACTTATTTGTCATTCTGGTAACTTAACCACGTTTGCATTCACCAGCAACTCCAGCCCAGGAACTTCTGGCAGAGAGAACTTCCTGCTGTGCTGGGAATGCTGCCAAAGCCCTTCCTTGACTGGCTGGGTTTGCAGTCCCAACAGACTCCTTGTCTGCAGGGTGGCACAACCACAGCCCTCCCTCCATGAAGTCACACCAACACTGATACCACCCTGGAGGAGCTTGGAGGGGGAGCCCCCTTTTAACTTCCTCTGTGAGAGGTGGGGCTGTGTGGGAGCTCCAGACAAGGTGCAAAATCAAAGAGAAACTCAGGAGTTCACTGATTTCCTACACCCTAAACAGGAGTAAAGTGAAGAGGGTCCTACATGTTGCTTTTGGAGGGCTGGGTCAGTGATGTGTGTGTATGGATGGGGATTTTGCTCACCAGTGCACTCCACCCATGTCCCATCCAGCACTGGCAGCAGCCTGATGCCTCAGAAGAAGAACCCCGACAGTCTGGAGCTGATCCGCAGCAAAGCCGGGCGAGTGTTTGGACGGGTGAGCCCCAAAAAGGAGGAAGAGGGA
>VWZW01004757.1:193490-220964 GCA_013397115.1 Edolisoma coerulescens | reverse complement strand
CGGCAGGTAGCGGGGAGCGGGGCGGGCGCTGCCCATCGCCGGGCACGGGGGGCGCTTTTCCCCCTCCGAACCGGGCTCCGCTGCGGGGGCACCGTTTCTTTCTTCCTCTCCCTTTCCTCTTTCCCTGCTCCCTTCCCCACCGGGCTGGCGGAGCCGCTGCCCTTTGCCCCACGGTGATGGCCGTGCCCAGGTTATTCTTGAGGCAGTTCCTAATTAGCAGCTCCTGGTGATCCCCCCGGCGCTGCTCCGAAGGCAGACACCGTTTGAATGAACTCCATCCACCTCCACGTGTCCCGTGCTGCCGGAGCCTTGCACAGCGCTGAGCTTCCAGCAGCACAGAATCAGCAAAAACGTTCCTGGAAGGGGCACTGGGAATTGTTTATTCCAAAGTTTCAGAGTGCGGGTAAACAAGTTTTGGTGTGACTGAGATCTGCTTGGAAATTAACTGTATTTCTTGAGAGAAAAGAGTTAGGGATTTTATGCATGAAATGGATAAGTCATTCATTATTTCTGTTTTTAGCCTTTTGGTCGATTTTGTTACTGAATTGTGGAAGGAGAGAAGAGCTGAAGGGCTCTGTGCTGCTGGAGGTTTTGCCAGAGGAGAGAAATCCTGGAATATGCCCTCACAAAGGAGGCTTAGATGAGTGTGCTCAACTTGCTTTAACCTCAGAGAATCTCCCTGAAGGACACACAGGTCCTGGCCAGCCCAGGCAAGGGTTGTCCTGCATCAGATACTAGAAAATCCTCTTCCCCATCCAAGGATTTCCCCACTAGGATCTTGTGATGAGGGCACTGAGCTCTCTGCAGTGCCAGTGCTGAGTCAGCCATGCACATGATGCCCACCCTGCATACCCAGACCTTCCTCATTCCATTTCCTGAGGCTTCCTCAGGAAAGGAGGAGCTGCAGAACTGCTTTGTGCAACATCCCGAGTGCAGAAAGTGCTGAAAACGAACAGCTCTGTTTGGCAACAGCATCTGGATTCCTCAATATTCAATGTCCTGGGACACTGCCTCCCTCTAATCTTTTTATATTGGAATAAGCAACTGAATGGATTCTGTTGTAATCCCAAGGAATCTCTGTTGCTTTAAGGTGGTGAGAAAGGCTGAACTCATCCCAAACAGTCTCCATGGGGAGAAAAAGATCCCAAAACACCCATTCCTGCCCGAAATACCCATTCCTCTTGCTATCTTTTTACTACAGCTCTTAGCAAACAGCACCACAACCCCCACATTGCTTATGAGAAAATTCCCAGCTTTGGGAAGCCCCAGGCTGAAACAACAACCTGGCCTTGGGGTTTTTTCCCCCTCACTTCTCTGATTCCGTGATGCCAGAGCCATTAATGAAAGCATTTCATTGCACAGCAGGAGAGGAAAAGAAAGGAGCAGCTGCTTCCTGTAGGAACAGGCAGGTTCCTGTGCCTGGTGCTAATTAGGGCTTGTATGGGAACTCTGGGAGATCTCACCAGTTTTTAAACAGCTTTTCCCAAGTATTTCCCCTTGGCAAAGGGATTGTAAGGCTGTCAGTGGAAGGGGACACCTCCAGCAGTAAAAATTCCTCTTTTTAAACGCTCTGTTCCTTCCTTTTCCATGCAATTCCTGCCAGAGCGGCCCTGTGATTGACATGCCAGTGCCTGCCAGCTTCAACGACATCACCCAGGACCCCAGCCTGGAGAATTACATCGGCTGGGTGTGGTACGAGAAGGAGGTGCTGCTCCCCCTGCGCTGGCTGCAGGGCGATCCCGCGCCCAGGGTGGTGCTGCGCTTCGGAAGCGCCCATTACTACTCCATCGTGGTAGGTGCCTCGGGGCATTGGCCCCGGGCTTCCAAAGTTAGGCTGGACTAAAGTCGGTTTTCTGGTTTGTTCAGCAAATGCGTCCCTGTCTCGATTTTGCATCTCTTTGCTGTTTTTTTAACCTGTTTTCCCCCGGCAAGAATGAATTCCAATTTCTCTTCTCTGATCCTGCAGTTTCGGGATTGGTAACTGAACATTTCCTGATTGATGGATCTGCCCCAAACTGTGCCCCTCAGTGACACTTTATGTGACCCAGACCTAGCTCCCAGCAAAGGGAGATCTCTCAAAGATCAAGACTGATCCCTCACAGATCCCTCAAAGATCCCTTGAGGATCAAGATTGATCCCTCGAGGACCAAGAGCCCAGGTGTTCCTTGTAACTGGGCTTCCCTTCTCTGTGCTCTGCTCGCCACAAAATCCCAATAACCCATTTTTTTGGGGTCTTTCCTTGCAGTGGGTGAACGGGGTGCAGGTGGTGGAGCACGAAGGGGGGCACCTGCCCTTTGAGGCTGACATCAGCAGCGTGGTGCAGGGCAGCCCAGGGACCCTCTGCCGCATCACTGTCGCCCTCAACAACACCCTGACCCCCCACACGCTGCCCCCAGGCTCCATCCAGTACATGACTGACAAATCAAGGTGAGTTCTGGGGTGTTTTACTGCTGGGCTGATCCCAGAGGTGGGACAGGGGGGAGTTTATTCAGCTGCTGGTTCATAAAACCCTCAGTGGGGTTGACTTTATGGTGAAAAGAGCAGTGAGGAGTTTAAATTTTGGTGTTGTGAGGAGTCAGCAGCGAGTTACTGCATTTGGTTTGTGCACGGGGAGCTCAGGCTGGGTGATTTGTCAAGTTGAAGGGCAGGTTTGAGAAGTTTGGGTTCAGCTGGAAGCTGGAAGTACCAGCTCTCCTGAAGGATCAAGATCTTGGGGCATCAGATGTTTGTCAGCTGCAGAACCCTTCAGTGTAGCAGCTGAAAGACAGATCCAGCCTGTTGTAAAGACTACTTTATATGATTATTTTGCACATCCACATGCTGCCTTCAGCTGTGCAACGAAGTGTGATGCAGCCATTTCTCCTGTCTCGCTCGCTCAGGTACCCCAAGAACTATTTTGTGCAGAACATCAAGTTTGATTTCTTTAATTATGCCGGAATCCACCGCCCCGTGGTGCTTTACACCACCCCTGCTGCCTACATAGATGACATCACGGTGACAACCACTTCATCAGACAGTGTTGGTAGGTGCAGAGCAATTACAGCAGCTCCCTCAGACTCCACATGGAGGTGACAAGGGCAGCAGGGAAAATATCCTGATTGAGTTGGTTTCCTGGTGGCTTTTTCTTGAGCCTGATTGTCTTTTGTTTCCCCTGAGCCAGCCACGGTGCAGTATCAGGTGTCAGTGGTTGGCAGCACTGCCAATTCCTTGTCGCTGAGTTTACGTGACCAAGAGGGGAAGGTGGTTGCTACAGGTGATGGCCCAGTGGGAGAGCTCAAAGTCCTCAACCCAAACCTCTGGTGGCCTTACCTGATGCACGAGAACCCTGGATACCTGTACTCCTTAGAGGTAAAGTGGCATTTCCTCCTCTGTGGGTGTGTATTTAATAGGGTTAAGGCACTGCCATATGGCCCATCCTCTGTCCTCTCCTCTCATGGGTGCTGTGTGTGTCCGGACGGGACCCAGGCTAATTAAATCAAGTAATCAAATAAATCAGTAATCAAATCAAGCTTTGGCAGCTTCCTGGGTGCTGAACTGAAGGGTCTGGCAGAGAGAAGGGCATTCCTAGAGTGTGCTCTGAGGAGATGATGAGTTCAACAGCTGGAGCCTGGGGGATTCCGTGGGAGTTAAAGATCAGTGGCGATGTTCAGGTGCAGAAATCAGGGAGGATGAGCTGCTCTGAGTTTCCAGGGGCTCAGGGTCACACCTGGGAGGTCATGCGTCAGTCACTGCTTGGCATCAAGGTGCAGGGCACAGAAATGGTCTGGGGGACGCCACGGGGAAAAGACACTGAAGTTCTTGGGGCGAGCAAGTGCCAAAAGGGTCATGCAGGAGCTCATTCTTCATCCTTCAACTTCCACAGCTTGGATTTCGATTTTATGTTTAGTCAGACCTGGCACCCTGCCCCGAGCAGCAGCAGTGAGGAACAGGCTGTGTGCCGAGGCAGGGCTGGGAAGGGGATGTGGGGCCAAAATCTCTCTCACAGACAGGGGAGGGAGCACTGGGCATGCTTGTGAGGATCCCTCCCCTTCCTCCCTGGACACGCAGGTGAAGATGCAGGCCCAGGTGGGCGGGGCGCTGCTGGAGGACGTGTACACGCTCCCGGTCGGCATCCGCACCGTCCACGTCACCAGCACCCAGTTCCTCATCAATGGCAGGCCCTTCTACTTCCACGGGGTCAACAAGCACGAGGATGCAGATGTAAGTGTGGCACCCACGGCAGGGACACCCAGTGGCACCCACAGCAGGGACACCCAGTGACACCTCAGCTCACACTGCTGAGGTGGCACCTGCGCTGCCTCCCCTCCCCTCTCCAAGGGGCTGCTCCCTCTCACTCTCCTCCCAGGCTAAGCACTAAGGGGACACCATGCCCAGTCCTGCCATGGTCCTGACATCCCTCAGGGTACATGGATGTGCTGGTGGAGACACAGAAGCATCTCCCAACCACCACTTCCAGTCACAGAATCACAGAATCACTGGGTTGGAAGAGACCTTCAAGATCACCGAGTCCAACCCGTGCCCTAACACCACCTCAACTAAACCATGGCACCCAGTGCCACATCCAATCTTTTTTTAAACACATCCAGGGATGGTGACTCCACCACCTCCCCAGGCAGATGATTCCAGAACTTTATCACTCTTTCAGTAAAAACTTTTTCCTAATATCCAACCTAAATTTCCCTTGGCGCAGGTTGAGACTGTGTCCTCTTGTTCTGTCAGTTGTCAGACATGCTGACAGTCGGTCAGTCTGCTGTGAGGGTGGGGAGGCCCTGGCACAGGTTGCCCAGAGAAGCTGTGGCTGCCCCATCCCTGTAAGTGTTCCAGGCCAGGTTGGACGGGGCTTGGAGCAACCTGGGACAGTGGAAGGTGTCCCTGCCATGGCAGGGGGTGGAATGAGATGAGCTTTAAGGTCCCCTCCAACCCAAACCCCTCTGGCTGTCGGGTTCCCCACCCCGGGCAGCGCTGGTCGCAGGCAGCTCCGGGGCTGGGGCTGGATCAAGCAGGGAAGCTTTGTTCACAAGGGGTGACTCCTCTCTCCCCCCAGATCCGTGGCAAAGGCCTTGACTGGCCCCTGATTGTGAAGGACTTCAACCTGCTGCGCTGGCTGGGGGCCAACTCGTTCCGCACCAGCCACTACCCCTACGCCGAGGAGATCATGGACCTGTGCGACGCCTACGGCATCGTGGTCATCGACGAGAGCCCGGGGGTGGGCATCAGGCTGCCGTAAGAACTGCCCTGCACACCCTGCCCCTCGCTCCTCTGCTCCTCTCTGAGCTGTTTCCAAGTGTCCCATGAGCTTTTTGACACTTTTGTCCTCAGCGTCCCACCCCTTGTCCTGATAATGAGAGTACTTTGCTCTGTTAGGAAATCTCCCATTGCGCCACCAGTGCCTCGTCATGTTGGGCAACCAGAGGGCATTTTGCCACATTTTGCCACATGGCTCCATTAACGAGCCCAAACCACGGCCCTGAACTGTGCAGCAAACTTTGGGGAAACAGGGCAGAAGCCATCCTCAGCATCAAGGCTCTGCTGCACCCAGAAGCTGAGTTTTCCCAGGGGAAGGCAGAGGGGATGGATTTTACACCCTCACCTCCTTCTGTCTTCCAGCGAGAGCTTTGGGAACAGGTCCCTGCAGCATCACCTGGCTGTGATGGAGGAGCTGATCCGCAGGGATAAGAACAGGCCCTCGGTGGTGATGTGGTCAGTGGCCAACGAGCCGGCGTCGGAGCTGCCCCCAGCTGCTCACTACTTCAAGTGAGTGCCTCTGCTCCTCATCTCTTGGCAGATGATGCATCTTCTTCCTTTGGGATGGCACAGAGAGGAAGTAAAGGGAGGGCAGGGATTTTTTGGGAACCCTGGAACTGAACCTGCAGATGTAAACTAAAATGGAACTGCTGCATGTGTCAAACTGATGCTCAGAACTGCTCAACTGTCTCAAACCTGTGGTTTTGAACACCAAGACTCCACAAAATTACCAGGAGTCCACTTGGTTTGAGCATCTCTTCTTGAGCTAAGCAAAATCAGACCTGGTGGGAACAGGATATTCCTTGTTATCCCTGGAAGATGAGTGCTGAATCCTTTGAGAATCACAGCAAAGCTGTAAAATAACTGGCCTTTCATTCTGAAGACAAGGTTCTGCAGTTAGTGCTGCTTATTTGTTCTGTGGCTCCCCACTTTGAGTCCCTGCAGACCCCTCAGTTTTATTTCTAAAGAGATTTAAGCTTTGGATAGCCCAGAAGCAGCTCTGTAATGGGCAGCAGGCTGTCCCTGGGAGCTGTAGCTGCATTAAGAGGGAACTGGGAAGTTTCATTCTTCAGAATGTTCCACCACCCTCCTGCAATGTCAAGGCAGCAGCAGAGCTTGACTGTCCCATTCTGTCCCATCTCCCTCACTCAGGGCTTCCTCAAAACCATCCAGCCTCTGCCTGCTGTGCCACAGGGCCTCAGGAATGCATCCCAGGAGTTGTTCAGAAACTTCCTATTGTCCCTTTCACAGTTTTGTCCTCAAACTCAACTGTCCCTTCAACTCCTAAGCTGCTGGCACCACCACCAAATGAATGTGCCTGTGCTTGGTGTGCTTGCACTCTGCAGAGCAACTACTCAGTGACAGATACTCTCTTTATTTAATTCAAACACTGTCTGCTAAATGAAAAGCAGTTCTGTCTGGGGGGTGGAAGGACAGAGAGCCTGGGGAGAGGGGGCTGTACTTCTCCATGCTGTTGTTGAACTCTTGCTTTACTGTTTGTAAACAGGACAGTGATAGCTCACACTAAAGCTCTCGACCCCTCCAGACCAGTCACCTTTGTGACAGATGCTAATTACGCTCTTGATCATGGTGTAAGTTTGCTTTATTTTCTAGCTTCTTCTTTTTTTTAAATTCATACATTAAATTTCCTCCTCTTGTCACTTGTTTTATAGTCCTTTCCCCCCCACCTCCCTAAATTTACTGGGGAGACTTAGCAGGGAAAGGCAAAAGAAAAGTTGTATTTTTGTTTCTAGTAAAAATCACCTTATCCTGTAGTTGTAGTCCAGCTGATAAAGAAAAAAAAGGATCTGTAAGAGAGAACAATTCTTTATGTGCAGGATTATGCCCCTGGATTCCATTAATATTGCCATGCTTTGCTGTGCCATTGATCGTGTTTACTAATGCTCAGGATTTTCACTTGCAATTAAGCCAAAGCTTAAACCTCTTTAAAATGCTCACAACCCTTGTGGAAGTCTAAAGGAAGGAAGCTTTGCTTTAATTCCTGCTTTAAACTGCTCTAGATCTTCTTTGGCAGATGTCTGTGTTGAATAATCTAAAAGCTCCTCCAGCTCCGTAATTAAAAGCCCTAGAGCTGTATAAATAACCAAAAGGCACTTCCCTTGGGTTTCTGGGCCTTTCAGAGCCTGGACCAAGGATTTTTAACACCTGTATTTGTTTCCAGGGTAGATCCTGGGCACTACTGTACAATAATCACTTCTAGCAGGTGAGTTGGTGCTGCCACACATCCCTGCTCCAGGTTATACTTTGGATTTCTTCTAAACTGTCCTCTAATTAGCAGGAATGGCTGCAACTCTGAGGTTTTTCCTCCCCACCACAGAAAAAAAAACCAAACAACAAACAAACCTCTGATGGCCTTAAATTTGAAGGAGCCCAGCAGGAATCTGCTTTTGGATATTCCATTCCCACTCTGCCCAACTTGAGGAGCACAGGCAAACAACCCCAAAGAACAGATCTCTCATACACTGATGTGATATTAGAACTTTTTTTTTTTCCTTTTTATTACAAAACATGTTAAGAGAACATTGAACAAGTTACATACAACATCACTTTATCTTGAGGGGGCTTTGTGCCCTTTTATCACACTGTCCATGTGGTAGAAATGGCAAATAACTTGCAGAATGCTTTAGTCTTAGTATTGCACCATTGATGCACAAAATTTAGTTGCTAGTCAAAATATTTGACCACTCACTTGATAATCACATTCCAATACTCCAAAAAAAAAAAGTACATCTAAATGTACCAGCAAGCCAGAGACATCTTGGAAACAAAAAAAACTTCTAACAAACCTGAGAATGAAACGTGTTGATGTTGTCTAACTCTTTGCTGTGACTTCCTAATCTGTAAGGAAAAGGCCAAATTAATGCTGTTAGCTTATTAAATTTATCCTGCTTTTTTTTTCTGGGGAAGATAGGATATTTGGAGGGCCTGAGTGATGGGGGAAACACTTCACTCTACATGTAATAAACTGGATTCCGTTAAATGAACCCAAAGGAGGATTTAAGTTTACAAGAGAAGATTGAAGTCTGTGCCAAAACACTCTCACCTTGTTTTTTGCAGGCTCCCTACGTGGATGTGATTTGTGTGAACAGCTACTTCTCCTGGTATCACGACCCAGGCCACCTGGAGGTGATTCCACTCCAACTCACAGCCCAGTTTGAGAACTGGTATAAAACCTACCAAAAACCCATTATCCAGAGTGAATATGGAGCAGACTCAGTGCCTGGACTTCACAGTGTGAGTGTGGTGGTGTTTCCCAGATGGAAACAGCTCTTAGAGGGCAACAAAATGTAACTGGGAGAGGGTGGCACCACTGGGCCTGGCTTTGTTGTGAGATGCTCCAGCTGGGAGTGTCCAAAAGGCTCCAGGATTGTGGTCCTGCTCCACCAAAATCAGTGAGCTTTGCCACTAACTTTGCCTACCTAAAGGGGACTCCAAAATCTGTCCTTTGGCAGTGGTAGAAAATGCTTCAATGAAAGCAAACCCTGGAGAATGGATGTTTGTGGTGCTGCCCCGTGCAGGAGGGGCTGGCACTCCTGTCCCTCTGTGACAAAGACCACCACAGGAATTCCCCCTGGGAATACCTGGAATTTTGTGTTTGCTCATGGTCACAACAGCCACTGTTAATGCAGCAGCAATTAGAAGACCAAGCAACCACAGGGTTTCTCTTCAGGAATAGCTCCTCAGTAATGGGAATGGCTTTGCTGGGATTAACTGTCACCTCATCCTGTTTTCCTGGCTGTAGGATCCCCCCATGATGTTCAGTGAGGAGTACCAGCAGGCCATGCTCAGGGAGTACCACTCAGTGTTTGACAAGAAGAGGAAGGAGTACGTGATTGGGGAGCTCATCTGGAATTTTGCTGATTTCATGACCAATCAAGGTAAGCTTTTATTTATATTCTAAACAACTCTCCATCCTCCCTGGGAGTTTAGTGGTTTATGCCACACAAGTATTATGCTGGAGGGTAGGATAAAAGGCCCTCTGTTTACCAGGACAGAGCACAGCTGGTTTTGTCACAAAATCCAGCATGACCAGAGCCAAGAGGGAAGGTCCTGCCTGTACTTAATTTATCCTTTTCTCCTGCCTGTCCCACCTCAGAAATGCTCCCAGGAACATGAGACAATGCACAAGGGAAGCTTGTGAGAGACCCAGACTGCATCTGGTTTTGGCCACCCTCAATTCAGAGCTTCAGTCAGCTGTTGGGGACATCTCACTTGCTTCCCACGTCACCTACAACTGCCCTGGGAACAGAGCACCTTAAATAATCATTATTAGCTTGGTAGAGGTTTAGCAGTAGGGGAGCAGATGCCACACTGGCACACAGCTGTCTTATCGTGACACTCCGCCTATGATTAATAGCTAAGTGCAATCACAAAGGAAGGGAAATTCCTTAAATTTACAGTGCAGTCACACAGAAATTCAACAATCACAACTCAGATCTAGGAAAGAACCTGTTCTGCTTGTGCCACCTGCAGGGGGTTAGGTGGTGAGCAGTGTTAGGAAGGAACACCACTAAAATACCCTGGCAGAGCACCAGGACAGGCATTAGAAAGCTCAGTGATGGCAGTGGTCAGAAAAGCAGCATCAGCTTCAAACAGGACTGAGAAAATGGAGACAAGGTCACACACAGATGCAGTTCCAGTCTCTCTACTTGTTGCAATCCTTTTTTCTACTTTTCCTATGAAAATTAAAACAGGCAGAAAGGATCTAGACACCACAAAGGACAGTCAATTGTCATCACCATTTCCTCCATCCAATCTGAAGGTGGAGCCAATCTATTGTAGGTATAATACTGATCATTATACCAGTTAAGTGGCAGAGCTCACCAGCTGTAAAAACAAGGAATTGCAGCTGGATTGCTCTGTCACATCCATGAATCCTGCCAAGGCTCCCTGTTGTACCTGACTGTGTGGAAAGAAAGTGCATAGGTCTCTTCCACCTGGCCTGATTTAGTACCTACATTGTAACAGCTCACAGCAGGGCCTGGAAGAGCTTGTTTTATACATTTGCTTTATTTTATAACCTCTCTGCAGGGACCACACGAGTTTTGGGGAACAAGAAAGGAATCTTCACCCGCCAACGCCAGCCCAAAGCAGCTGCATTTGTTCTCAGAGACAGATACTGGAAGATTGCAAATGAATCAAGCTGTCTTCCTCCTGTAATAACATCACATTCCCTCTTTCTAAAATGAAAACAAAGGGTTTAGTGGCTGGGGATTATGTTGAACTTGGTATTAAATTTCTGTTTAAATAAGTTTTATGCCTGACTCAAGTCTTGCAAGTCCAATGCGATTTCTAGTCCACATGAAGAAGTTACTGTGATGCAAAGCAGATCAGAAACTTTTGTTTCCTCTGCTCAGCCATGTCTGGAGGCTTCCTGTTTCCAGATAGGAAAACAAATATTCACTTTCAAGGAGCTGAAGGTAAGAGATCCTGACTGAGGTATCCGTTTATGGCAAAAAAATTACAAATATTACATGATACAAATCAATATTGAACTTAAAAAAAATCTAAGTTACTCTAGATGAACATCACATCCCTCTAAAGCAAATGAGGTTTTCCAGTTAAACTCCCCTAACAGTTAACACTACTGAGATCACAGCAAACTGTCCACAGGACTGCAGAGGAGCCCAGTTTGTGCAGCTGCTCTGGCCTGACAGGATGGATGTGTGAGAAATCCTGAGCATTCCCAGCAGTCAGGAAGGGCACGAAGCACCCAAGAGACTCCAACACACAGTTTGGAATTGCTATTCCAGCAGCAAGGTGGAGTATGTTAGAGAGGGAGGGACTACATCAACTCAGCTTTAAATCTATTTATTTTACAATACCAGAACTGCCACTATTAGACACAGACTGTGTCTAACAATGCCACTGTCACTTCCTTCATATTAAATGTCACCACAGTAAGAGCAGCCCAGAGGGAAATTTTATTTTAAATCTTTCTGAGAGTGACCTGAAGGCCTCTGGGGTAGGGCCAGGTGTAAATTCATGTGCTGCTTCAGACAGTGATGTCCCTTTAGGGCTGCACACCAGCCTCAGGCCAGGCTTTAGACTGTCATGGATCACACCACCACTCACAGAAAAACTCAGAATATTTAGTCTGCAAACTTCCCAGTGTTGTCCCAAAAGCAGCATCACAAGGAGCAGAACAACAAAACCTGCCCGATGCATTTGGGAAGTTACAATTATGGAGTTTGATTACAGGAATTCACAGATTCCGTGTGAAACTGTTGCCATGACTCCCTGTTCTGCAGCTGGCTCTGCTGTGAGTGTCTCTGGGAAGTGACCAAAATCTGACCATATAAAGAAAATATTTGCTTTTCTGTTGTGTGGTGGCCAAATTCTGTTCCCTTTAGATGTGGCACACGAGGAACCAACATCACCTTCCACCCTGCCCCAGCAGAATAAGGACACAGATGTTCACTGCAGACTCCACAACAGTTTTTCTTGTGTTTTAAAAGGAAAAGAAACAACACACTACAGCAATTCCTCACACCGTGCTAGGCCTAGATTTTCTCTAGAACTAAACCCCCAGAATATAAAACTCTATGCACAGTAAAAAGACACTTGTTCAAACACACCATGGTATAAGCAATTACTGTATTTAAGCCCTAAATATTTACCGTATTTAGTGTCTGAAAATCATTTCAACTTCTCCATCTCTAGGCCTCATCCTTTAAAAACTCATTTTCTTCCCCAATTTCAACAGACCTGACCAAAACACAGATGAGGATTTGATATTGTTCACTCCTTACAAACCAGGGCTCAGCTCAGTTCCCCCAAAATTTGGGCACATATTTGAGGGTTAATTCCTGCTTGTTCTCAACAGCTCAGTGCAATCACAAACCCAACCCTGCCCAGCAGCTCCTTCCCCAAATCCAGGGACACATCCAGCAGTTCCCAGGTATTTTGTGGTCTGTGGGAGCGCCTTTGAGCAGCCCCACAGACCCAATAAAGCAGAAAGTGATAAAAATCACAATGTTGGGGGATTTTTTTTTTGCTTAAAGAACTGTAAACAGTGAAAGCCTCAAGTCAATGCTGCTCAGCCTTTACACACAACGCTCAGCCAGACACAAAGCTGCAGGAATTCTACTGGGAAAACTGGGATCTGGGGGGGAATCAAGTGCTTTAACCGTTCTACTGCTAAGCACACACAATGTCTTGGAAAAAAAAAAACCACACGACTTAGTACAATTTCTAGAAACAGAATTACAGTACTGACATTAAAAACAGTTTCTAAGGCTCAGACTGAGTCCAAAAAGGCCTCTGGTTGGGTTCATTCAAGCTCTTATGTTTGGACTGCATGAATGCAGTATAAGAATGATTGCAGCAAGACATCCACAGGTAATTTCTACATTTATTTTTGTTTTGTTTTTTTATACCAAAAAAGTTATGTGCAACAAATAGAATTCGTACATATTTACATGGGTTTTTTTACCTGTTAGCAAAATTGTATCCTAAACCTCCAAAAGAGAATCTCTCAGCCTATATTGAGAAAAGGAGCATCTGCCCAATGACTGCATTTTAAATGGGTGTTTGATTTGGAGTTTAAAGCACTGAGAATAAATAGTGGATGGAACATACTATACAGAACAAACACCTAGTATTTAGGCCATGCTTAATACAGTTTTATGGTAACAGAATACTTCATCTTTTCTGGACCAGTTTAAACAACACTGGCAGAACCAAAGCCAGCCAATCTCTGACTTTAGCCCACATAAATTAGGAGCAGAGTGCTGCCTGAAGCACCTCACCAACCTCCTGGAACAACTGAGAGACTCTACAGCAGCAGACAAATGCAAACTACAGCACTCAGAAACCTCCTCACCAGAGATTTGTTGTCACTTCAGATCTCAAAGGTGGTCAGGAATGTTTCATTTGCCTCAGTGTCACAAATGTTTTACAGGAAGAAACTTCCAAGAAGATTCATTTCCTCCACGAGACTCAAATGCTTTGTTGGCCTTAAAGAGTAGCAAGTACCTTACAGTAAGAGGATTTCAGGAATGTTTAATTCCTAAGCAGGTTTTGGGATGAGGTTTTTCTGCCTTTCCAGTCCGCCCCTCGCTGCGGAACTTCCAACTCAGAATATTCTGTGATCCCAAAGGAATTCTGGGATTCTGAGAGAGCCAAAGAGGGGCAGGAAGAGCCCAAATTCAGAACCACTGTTTGGACACTGTGAATTTTATCCCCTCCGTTCTCAGGAGTGTTGAAACCACAAGAATGATCTCTGTAACACCCCCCTGTCCCTTGCCAGCCCAAGTATCATTTACCTGCCTTTACCCACACTCCTGCATCCTTGAGAATTTTTAGGATTTGCCTTTGGATCTGTAAGGGTGAAACCAGTATCGAGCACACATTTGCCACCAGGTTTTGGCTGGGACAGGCAGGGAGGCATAGATGCACTCCTGATTTACATCACAACCCATTTTACTGGAAGAAAGATGCTGTTTCTATCATTGGGAGTAACAAGGAAAGAGTCAAAAGAACTGGAAGCAGAAAGGTCCAAATTTCTCCTGCTAAGATTATTCTGCCCTTTATTCAGGCCAACTGCATTTCTGAAGCACAAGAGAGAAATAGAAGAAATCAGGGCCGTTTCTAGCAAATCACTTCCAGTAAAAAGTAACTGCCAGGAAAGCACACAAGACAAGAGAGTTCACAATAAAGGATCAGATTTGCAAGTTCGTGCACAAAGTGTAGCTGCAAATTCTCCCAGAGCCCAAACTCCAGCTCCATTTTGATCCCTATGTGCACACAAACAAGGACTGCAGACACCACTGCAGAAAATCTGGCCCTAAACATTTTTACTAAACAAACGGAATGAACAGACTATGCCCACACAAACAAGCACAGGACACAGTGAAGTTAAGTCAACACCAATACTTTCAGCTGATGGGGCTTGCTTTTCCTCTTTTTTTTTTGTTTTCCCAAAAACTGGACCAAGTACTCATGGATTAGACTTGTCTCCATGGCTGCTTGCTCTGAGATAGGAGCAACTTTCAGGCAGCACCTGTGTTCACCTCTTCCTCAGATGAAAAAAAGATGCCTTTAGTGTAGATCACAGGAACGCATCAAAATCAAATCTATACAACACATTAAACACTGATACTGCCTCAAGGCTTGGGAGAGAACAAAGCCAAGCCTCGAGGGACCAATTCAACATCATTCATTCCCCTTAATATCAAAGTGGAAGGCATTTGAGAGACAGAACTAAACATCAAGACAAGCTTTAACTATACTCTGGTCAATACAAAACTCATTTAATGAATTGTTGGCTAAAACTGTCGGACGAGGGACAAGTCATTTAGTGTTACATGCAACAGATGTTACTCATACCACAGAACTCTATACAGAAAAGCAGTTTCCACCTACATCCTTGGTACAAACCAGAGAATTCCTTCAGTAGTAATTGAAATATTATTTTTGTGAATTCAATCTCAAAATTCAGTCTCGTTTTGCTCTATGGAAACACCGCTCATTTCACAGTCGAGTTTATCCTTAGTGTTTAAAATCCACTTTCAATGGAAGTGTCTCTCTGACATTCATGTTTGAGAAAGAAAATGTTAAAAGTAGTTAAATTAGTTCTTTAAATAAATGGGTATGCAGTTGGAATTCTTCATATTTCGAACTGACAAGGGCAAAAAGCAGCACAGCACCAATTACAGAAAGTAGCTGAACCCACACATTTCAGTGTCACACAGTCTGAAACACAAGTATTTCATTTTTCCAAATCACATCAACCTTTTAAATTAAACTGAAAACAATACTGCTACCACTTCTCAGTCTAAAAACTAAAAACAGATCTCTTAATACTCTTCTATCCCCAGCAAGTTTGCTGGGAATTTTGTTTGTTCATTTTTAAAGCAAGGACACTTCTGCCTGCCAAGTTCAACACAAAGTATTTGGTTTAAGATTTGAAGACAGAAGGCACTTTTAACATTCAGCCTTAGAATACTGAGTGCAGAAACAACATGTACAATTTTGTTCCTTTTGTTTAAATCTGCAGTTTAATTTTCTTTTTTTTCCCCCAATTAGTTCTTAGAAAGAGCAATGATAGCACTATACCACATTTCATTTTCAGGAGCACGTTGACTTACTTATCCCATTAAACAGGTTGCCCTTCCAAGAGATCTTATGTGTGTGTTGTGTCAGGCCTAAAGTTCATTTCCCAATATAGCACAAACCAAAGATCCTGACCCAGATCAATTAAGGAACTGCTTTTTCAGTGCACTGCTTGGTTATCCTGCTCACTCAGTGGTTTCCACTGCAAATTGCAATTCTATACTGCAGCATTCATAGAACATCAAACATCAGTAACACTGGCTGGCTGACCACAGCTTAAAATGGAACAGCTCTGCATGGAAATGGAGTCCTTTCACAGAACACTTAATACACCAACCCCCAATCTGCAAATCAGCTTTTCATTGACCACATGAAGCTATTTTCGTTCTCTACAGAAATTAATGAGGTTGTCGTTTAATCAACATACTTCAGGTTTCAGCTTTAATTCCATTTTTGTTACTGGAGACAAAAAACAAAAACAAAACAAAACAAAAGGAAAAACAAAAAAAAACACACAAAAAAAAAAAAAAAGAAGAAAAAATGGAACCAACCCCAAGCATCATTCTTGTGAAAGCACAACAGTGAGAGCAGCAACTCCATGTTCTTTAGAGGTCACTTCTTCCATCGTGTCTGTCGACTCTGAGCTGAACCCTCTGACAGCTCCTAACCAAACCCATGGGACAGTGAGTTCTCCAGGGATGAAACCAAGAGTTCTAATTTTATTTACAGTATAAGTCCTAGTCAAATCTAAGTCCATCAGCTAAAAAAAAAAGAAAAAAAAAGGAAAAAAAGAAAAAAAATACACATACTGTAAACATGGCAACATTAAATATGGTGATGCTAGTCTAGAATATTTCATGTCATGATCACATCTTGTTATACCTGAATTTATATACAGGATATTTTATAGCAAGTGTTACCCACTTCACAAGTGGAGGGGGAAGAGAGAGAGAGTCTAGGTTTTGCTGTGGCTAAAACTCCTTCAAAGTAAAGTTAAAGCTTGTCTTTGATTGTTACAGAGCTTTCTTTCATAACCGCATTTAAACTGAAGATTAGCACAGAGAAATTATCTGGGGGCCCCTTGAAATTTATAATTCAAAATTTCTGTTATGATTCTCGGGGTGGGGGAGGGGGAAGGGAAAAAGTGTCTGATATGGAGAATAAAAAAATTACTGCAAAATAAACTTAATGGAAGTTGGGTCTTCAGACTGTCAGTCAAAAGTTCCAACAGGGGTTATTCCTGTTTGGGTTGGAGTTGCCTCTTCCAGGCCTCGTTCAAATAAACTAGTCGTTTGTAGTTGATGATAAAGAGAATGAAGTTCAGCAAATATGTGAGCACGCAGACAATGCAAAATTCCTTCAGCACGAAGTACAGAATGTATGCCAAGTACAGTGACCCTACTACAGACACTATGGAGGATGTCATGAGGATTAGAGCTGCTACTGCACTTGCTGTCATACCTGCAACAAGAGAGAGAAAGTTACTCACCCCTTCTCCACACAGAGCAAAACTGAATTCAAACTCAGCCACTCAGCAACAGTTAGACAAAATTCTGTTTAAAACATCAGGGTTTAGAAGTAGATATTTGGAGGGGAGCATCTAAGGCTCTGTCTGACAGCCCTGTGGTAAGGAGTGTGTGTAGTATGAACCATCCTCATATTCCTGAGTTACAGGAAAATTAGTGGTTGAGTTATTTCTGTCAAGATTAACAGCTTTAGAGCAAACCAAAGAGTTACCAAGACAAATATATAATTACATTTCATGCACTTTTTTGCCTGCTCTCTCTATTACTCCTGCAAAACTTGCCCATTCCATTTTTATTCCCTCTCTTTCCCACCATGCAATCCAATGCCAAATATACCGGAGTGAAAATACCAGCACAGAAACTGTCTTCACACTTGTATTATTAATAGCATTTCAGGAGAAAATGCAATTACTCTTGTTATCAGTTGGGTTTTTAAGCCCTTTGGACAGATGTATCATTAGAGTGATGCTAAAAAAACCCCAAGATATAAAAATCAGAAGCATTTATCTGGTTTCTTGCAGATTGTGCAATCTATATTGCTCTCCTCCTTCATCACCACAGCCCTGCTTTATACTTTAGGCTCTGAAGTGAATGAATACTTACCAAGTAGCATTTGTAGTATATAAAACACGAGGCCAAAAACACTGTTTGACTGATTTATTGCACTGTCCTTCCCAAAGATGGAACCCAAGAGACCGAATCCTCGACCCCATCTGTAAAACAGGGAAACTCATTAACTCTTATTTGGGCACCTATTGTTTTACACAAGATTTTCAGTTCAGGGCTGTTGGGAAAAGAAAAGGACACACGTCCTGCCATGAGCTGTGGGGAATTCTCCTGGAAAACCAAGCAGCTTGCAACAGGGGGAGCACTGGGCACAGCTTTATCCCACACCTTGCTGGTTAAAGTTGTTTGACACACCAGGAACTACGGAGTTCACACAGCTGCAGTTTCACTGAACACCACCTCTGCTTCCTACAGATGTAGTTTGGAGCTGTTTCATCAAATAAACACCTCCTTCCCCCACTGACAGCTTTAGCAGCTCTCTGCACCACAGTAAGTTGGACACAAGGTCACCACAAAGCCGAGGGAAGATGGTACAACTGGCAAGGATTTGTTCCAGCTCTGCCAGAGCTCACCTCGCTGGATCAGAGCTGGAGAATCAGGACATAAATTTGTACCTCAGCTGCTCCTCAGTCGAAGAGCTCAGGAGGAACCCAAATCTGTCAAGCACACAAGCTGAGGATGGGACCATCACAAGATTCCCAGCCCTCGTTTGCTGGAGCTCTTGCACAGTGTGACATTTTGAACCAACACCTGAATCCACCACAAAGTGACTTTCAACTTCCCAGTGATAAGGTAGAAAGCAGCACAAGCCCTACAAAACTGCTGCTGCAGGAAGGAGGATGAAAGATTAAATTAGCAAATATATTTGTGCCAGAAACCATTAATTCGATGCCCTAAGGCAGATCACGCCACTATTTGTAAAAGCAAAGTGAGGACCCTATTTATTAGTGTCACTTGAAAATATGAAGTTATTTTACTGCTCCAACAGGTAATTTAACTCACAAGAGCACATTGGGGTATCTGCCAGCAGGTTTTTGGAGCATCAATCCAAGCACCACACAAACGTAAGGCTTGCTTCACATTAACCAGGTTAACTGAGCAAGGTAAAAAAAGCAGGAAACTCCAAGGAAAGTGCAGTTTTCAGGAAGTTTCTGGCCCTGCTGAACCAAGACACAGCTCAGGTTTGCCCCTCCACATGGCAGGAATGTTGCTGATGTCACTCACCACACCTGGGACCTGTGACAGGCCCCCACCACATCACGAGCAGTTTTCTCGCAGAAAGAGGTACCACAATAAGGACAATTTAATATCATCTCCAAAATACTTTCTAGTCTCACAGCCATCTGTGCTAAACTCATCTAAACTCATAATTTTAATTGCAGACTAAGTTTGAATTCACTATTAATACTTCTGTGCTCTTCTCCCCAAGAAACCCAGCAGGTCCCAGTTCCAAGAAAGCAGATTTACTGTATAAACACTCAAAAATTAAACATCCTTTCAGCTAGTTTGGTCTCAAATCTTTTAAAAGTGGAACTTTTGTGACAAAATCAAGCTGCAAGGCAGCACAGACAGTGCTTTTCCAGCGGACAGAGCCTCAGCATCCCAGAGCTGCCAGACACAGAGCTGCAGGGAAGAGCTGTGCAGAACTGCCTGGCTCTCTGCTCTCATCCCAGGGCAACTCCGAGGCTATGGGAATTACAAAGAATTACAAAGAATCTCAGTTATGACGAATTTTCCTCCCACACCTTGAATGTTATGTGGATTTTAAGTGAGAACTGTTAGTTTTTTAGCCTTCCTTTGATAAGATGGTCACAGAACACGTAACAATTGCCTTGTGTTGTCCAATTTGCAGAGGCCAAATTAAAGAGCCGCACAAATATATGAAAGGAATTATCATTTTTTACATTTAATAGTCTATTTTTATTTTTCTGTATTACTACATTTATAGATGCTTCAGCTTTCCATCCACAGGTTCAGTTTCTTGTTCTGGTCTCCAAGTGAGAATTCTTTGCAGGGTGATATTAAAGTGGTTTGAACACACGCAGGTTTTCTTGCACAACCCAAAGTGTGCAAAGGTTCAGCATCAGCCTAACTCCAAACAACTGCAGGATGCTGAATCCCTCCCCTACATGAGTGCTCTCACCTCTGATGCTCAGCAGATCCTGTGGTGTCTGAGAGCAAACTCGAGCTTAAAACATCAGAAATGTCATTTTACAGAAGCTGACCCTGCAGTTATGCTGCAAGAGAATAAAATGTTGCCAGTGGAAGGATAATGAGATCCAGCTCTTCCTGAAATTCGGAGTCCTGGAGTGATCTGTGCAGAGCTGCAAGGTCAGAGCACAGGGAAAGCTTTTTGCTCATGCAAGAGTTCATTAAGCGTCTTGTTGGCCTTGTAGGAGCTTTGAGGACATCAAGTATTAAATTTCAGCCCATGGAATCCAGGTCTAATCTCACATCTTATTCCACACACTTGGAGGCAGCTAAGCAGCCTGGGGTTTAACACGGAGCACTTTTCCCAGCCTTATAAGGTTTGGAGTGGGAGCAAGTGTTCTGCATCATACTGAAAATCAAAGTATTTCAACTTTATATATTTACTTTGTATACTGCCTTTCCGATCTCATTTCCCTACTGAAAAGTCTAAATCATCTCCTAATTTTATTAACATCATAAAACCCATTAAAATACACAGTGAACCAGGAACTTCTGCCAGCAAGTAGAGGAAGGATAAAAACTGAGTAGATAATGTTCCTTTTCACACCAAACTCAGGTGTGAATTGCCTGATTGATGAGAACTTGGAAAGTCTAAAAAAATATCGCAAACAAATAGCAAGAAGAAAGTCCTAATAGCAAGATAAGCTCCAAAAAATAAACGCAGAGGTCTTTCATGTGATCTGACTTTTTCAAAAAACCCCACAATTTAGAAGAAGTGTTATTAACTTGCATCAATTTTTTTGGATACAGAATGCTAAACAAAATGACCTGCAGTAATTACAGAGCTGCTTGCACAGCAAGATAAAAGCACGGCCCAATTTCACCAAGTTTTTCCTGGTACTGACGGGTGGCTCCCATCCCTGAGGATCAGGAGTTCCGTGCTCAGATCCAGGTCGCAGTCACTCGAGGTGACTCAGAGCACTCTGACAAACACATGTGCCAAACCCACTTTTACCACACCCAAGTTTCACTCCTATTAAAAAATAAAAAGCAATCTGCACTAACTACAAGGAACAGACCTTGAAGACATCTTTGTAACTCAATTTCCCTCCCTATCTGCATGTACAGCTCTGAATGTTCTTTAAAAAGTTAAAGAGTGATTCAATAAATCCAAGATAAAGTGTTTCATCCACTTTCCCAACCTCTAAAATTGAATGCTACGGTAATTTTCAGTCCAATGTGCACTATCTTTTATCAAAAGAAGGTTTTGAAAGTTATTCTTGAAAGTTATCATTCACCCTCTAAACAATGCCCCTTTTGGTTTGAGGTACTTCACAAAGCTCAGCACTGCTGCATTTTCAGAAGTTTAAAGCAGTATTTGTGTGCAATTGCTACTTCTTAACAGGAAGACAAAAAGAACTGAGGTCACTGTGATCCAGAAGTGACATATCTCCAACAAAACCTTACACTTTTAAATCATTTAAATCTCTTTTGCACAATTACGAACATCCTCTGTGTTCCAGAACAGCATATCAGGGGACACACTTGAAACATTTTACCATAATTTAGCAGAGAAAATGCTAAAATGGAACACAAGAACCTCATTCAGTCCACCAGTATCTCAAGTATTTTAGAGGACAAGCAAACAACCGTCCAGTTTGACGAGTTAAAAGCTACGAGTTATCAGCATTGGCTCCAAAAGCAGCAGAATTCCAAGCCTGCCAAACACACCAAGTCAAACAAACAAAACAAAAAGCGTTTATTTAGCCAGGAGCTGGATTAGTGTCCCATGCAGTCCCGGTGAGAAACGCTGGAGTGTTTTTGTAGCCAAGTCCCAGCTCTGAGAGTCACCTGCAGATGTTTTAAACAGTTTGGCCAAAGACATCACTCCCCGAGATGCTTTCCTTGGATCAGCTGCAACTTCTGAACTGGGCTTTCACCTGCACCAACACTTGGCAGCCTCCCCTGAAGCCTTCCTGGATGGCCCAGATGCTTTCTGAGCTCTTTTGACCTCAACAACAACCTCTGGTGATGACCAGAATCACATCCCCTCAATTTCACCTGGTAACCCCTTTAGTTTTTATGCCCAGAACTGAACTAACCCCTAGAAATTCATTTTAACATGGGAAGGACCATACTGGATGAGGGCAGGCCCAGCAGCAGATACCTTGAACAAAGCACACAATTCCCAGGTCACATTCCGGTGTCCTCAAGGAATGTTAGAAAATGCAATCAAATCCTTCAGGGGACCAAATCATTCAAAGGCCTGTCTGATCCAAAATCTCTGCATTTGTGCAGCAGCAGCTTTGCCAACACAATTCTCTCTCTCAGTCGTTGGGTTTGGTGCAATGAAAAGGGCAAACAATAAAAAAGATTCTGTACTCAAACTGCAAGAAAAGAACTCAAGTTTGGGGTTTTTTGGGTTACTTAAAGCCTCTCATTTCAGGATTATTTATCATCCCATGAGCATTATTTTGTTATCAACAGCAAGCACCCCGAGGAAACAATAAATCTCATTTTCTAAAAGGAAAAAAAGGCTTCACTTGACAAGTGATGTGCACATTTACTTAAGCACCACTGGACTTCTGAGATAAGTTCTGGTCCAGAATGAAAGTGAAGTGCTCTGAAGGGGAGCAGAGCTCACACCCTGCCTTCAGTGAAAAGCTCATATAAAGGTCAAAGGATCTGGAGCATGTTAAGAAACTTTGGTTGCAACTTCTTTCCAGCTTCGCTAGAGGATTTTGGATTAAAACTAATTCATGGTTTCAAGGCCACTCATACAGTTTTAATAAATTTAGTAAAAGCCTTCAATTAGAAGCCACAAGAAAGAAGATTAAAAATTGCCATTTGTAAATTTGCCAGGAGTGCTCAAAAACGTTGATACACTTAATTTCATGTTTAAATCTATTAGCAGTATTTAGCACAACCAAATGAGATTTTGTTCTATATATCCTCCAGCTCTACTTCAGGAACAGTCTGTAAAAAATCTCAGTGTCTAGATCAGCAAAATCTTACGCAGACAGTGGATAATTATTTTATAGCAGCCTTTACAGAAGCACTGGCTATTCAAGCTACAAGCCAACAGCATTGATTCCTTCTACATAATCTTTTCTATTAAGCTACCATAAACAAAGCCCAAGTTTGAATTACAGGCACTTTGTTAAATTTACTTTGCACCAGGCAAAATAATTCTTAGCCCTACAGCAAATTCCAGTCAAGCTGGAAATTATATATTTATGAAAAGCAAAAATAAATGTGTTTGTGTGAACACTGTAAGGATGGAAAAGAAAAGATTCCCATAGCAAGGGCACTACTGTGTTTTGTAAAAGATGTGCCTCAGTCACTAAGTGTTGTACCAGTATTAAATCATCAAATTTCTACTAGAAAGATGGGGAAAAACCCCCCCACTTGAATTATCAGCTTCTGCAGCTTTAGGAGCAACTTTAAAACTCCAAGCTGGTTTTTACCAGCATTCCTGAAACACCTTCCCTCTCCAGCACATGGAATAAGCTCTGGATCCTCCCAGCTCACACCCTCAGCCTCTGCTCCCTGCCTGCCCATGCTGTGCCAGTCCTGAGTCCTGTTTGCACAGTGCCAGCCCAGCTGGGGACGAGGGACAGAGAACCTTGGCTCCCAGGGCAGGGTTTCCCTTCGGCAGAGGAGTGACTGTGGGTCTCTCTCCCTTCCTGTGGTGCTTCCCACCTCCTCCTGTGGTGCTGAATTTGGCTGAATTTCTCCCTGCCCAATTCCAAACTTCCCTCATACAGCAAACCCAGTGAATCCAGAATCACTGAAGAAGCCCTGTTACACCTCCTAACACACCTTACACCAGTCACTAACACTGGCAGCGGAAAACCCCAAACTGGATATCTGCCTGCAGGTACAGCTATAAAAAAAGTCCTGGGATATCAGGAATTTATTATGATTAATACGAATGATAACTGCTACCTAATGTTCTTCACCTGGAATGAAGCAAACTTGACAGACAAGAAGTTTACAGAACTGCTCCACAACAGAGCTCAGTGGGAACCTGGTTAAACATCAGGTTAGGGAGGTCTGGGAAGTTTTCTCCATGTCCCATTTCCTTGGACAATGGGGGTGTTCTTGTCACCTTGATCTCTATAAAGATGCACCAGAACAGTTCTAGCAAGGTGTGCTCTGTGAAAAACCAGCGCGGGGCAGCTTTACCTGCAGCTCACAGAGCAATTCACACCCACTCTGCAGAGGAAGGAGCACAGTCTCCACAGCTCCGGAGGCAAAGCAAGCAAACAGAACACAAGAGGTGTAAATTCACTGTTTGAAGTGATTTCTGAATGGGAGCAGAACCACACAATAATGCTACCCTTGGCACAGGCCACCCTTTCAGACCTGCCCACAACACACACCAAATTCAACAGGCATTTTCAGGAGCTACCAGGTGAGTATTTTGGTGCAGCCACTGGAAAACACAAGGTGGGCAGGCAGCTTGGTCTGGAGGAAGGTGTCCCTGCCCGTGGCACGGGGGCTGGAACAAGATGAACTCGAAGGTCCCTTCCAACCCAAACCATTCTGTCACATCAGACTTTTGCAGAACTTTTCAGAGTGCCTCAACCACAAGACACCAATCCAAGACCTTGCCCATAAGCATAAAGTTCAGAACAGGGAATTCCTGAAATATCAATTCCATCCAGGTTCTCAAAATGCTATTTTGACTCTAGAACTCCTTCAGCAATCAGCTAAAGATCAATACTGACTATTGCCAAACCTCTTCACTGACGCAGCTGCAAATATTGCTAAAGATATACACGACATGTGCCCTTTGCTCGTTTGTGCTGCTGTCTTGAGGCTCTGTTACAGTGGGTACACCATTAATTAATGCATGCCAGGCTATAAAATCTCCTTCAAAAATACTAATTTGCCCTGCAGGAACCTCCAATTCACCAAGAAAGAAAGCAGAAATGTATTAGAAGACCCCAAAATCTCTCAGGGCGTGGAAAAGACCAAAGGCAAAGGCTCTGGGTCTCTGCATTACTACTTAAAGGTCACATTTTAATTCAAGCTGTAGCATGACCTGTATGACTTGAAATTTGTTTTATTACTTTAATTCCCTCTGTGAAACTACAGCAGGACCAAAAAATATTTTTCAGGAACTGCTATTAGTCTGTTTCATTATAAATAAAGCCATTCTTGCCACTTAATTATTCTCAAATATAAGACAGCAATTCATTTAAAATAAATACAGCCATTGTAGGCAGGAAATTGTAGGAAATGTTAGGTATTGCCCTAATACCTACCCTTATTAGCCACTCCTTAACAGTTTTTATTTTGAAATTATTTCATGAACTTTCCCCTTGATAAAAACTTGAAATATGCTGAGCATTCATGTTTTGGGTAAGGGATACTGGGAAGGTATCTCTCCAACAAAATCTTCTGCATGAGCCAGGCTCTGATAGGAGATTTTCTGTGCTCCTCCCTCTGCATGCTGGCAGTCTTTACATTTCTGTTCTTCTTGCTGTGCCAATGCCAGATCTGGCTTAAAAGCAAGACTTGGAAATACCAACAGCTGGTGAAAAAAACTCCACCCAAAATACCACAAAGTCAGCTCAGGAAGGAATAAACTAATTTATTCTAATTATTCTATGCATTTTAAATTAATCCTAACAGCATTAAGTGCTTTTTAAAGTTCAGCCCACTCTTGGAGTTAAAACTCTAGATGTGAAAATTGTAACATTCCAATTCCATCAGCAAATCCAGCTTGAATAAAAAGTCACACAACCCAATGAACAACCTAAAAGCCAAAGTAGAAACAGAAGTTTCTCACCCAGTTAACTCTGCAGAATTAACTGTAATAATTAGCTAATCAATTAATTTCTGATTGTCAGTGTGACAGCTCAACGAGCAAAGAAAGGTGAAAGTTAAATCTAATTACACGTGAAAAAGCTGGTACACAAGACTGAAACTCTACCACCCCAATGAAATCTAAAGTGTGCTTAAAAGTTCCTTTTAAAAATGAAGTTCCTGAGAAACTTTGATGATGCAGGAACAAGGAACATTCAGCTGGAGAAAGTGAGAGAGAACGATGGATGGGGAGCTGAGGCAACATGGAAAATAAGATTAATTTTTTCCAACTTTAATGCCTTGCCCTCCTGCCTTACTTTTAAAGCAAAACTCCCCCTGTGTGTCCTGCACAGCCTGGAAAGCAAATTCTTCTCCAAATATGGTTTCACTGAACAGAACGTGCACGTTCCTTTTCCACAAACTCCTTTTACCACCTGCTCCAATGATCACGAGCTCTCCTGGCATTTGCAATGCTTCACTCCAGGCATGATTCTCCTAGCAACTGCTGGGAGATTTCAGTGCATTTTATCCCTAACTCTTCACATTATCATATAGGATTCCTACAGTAAAGGATTTCCAGGTCTTACTCAATGTGTCAGCTGCAACGTTGCTAATGAATGCTGTAATTACCGAGCATGATTCCATAATTAAAAAGGATTCCAATTATATCTTTAGGTAATTTCCTTCTCCCCAGCGTTCAGTAAACACGCATCAGAACTGTGACATCAAATTCCCTGTCACAACAGCAGCATTTGTGCAACAACAAAAAGCTGTTGGAGGACCAATTCTATACAAAAACAGGCTATTTAATGCTTAAATCTCTCTTATTCTCCTTTTACCCCTGTATCTGTAATCAAAGTTAAATTACTGATAAGACTCACGTCATTTAATCTCAATAGCCTAATAATAATAATTTACTTTATATTATTTTAATTTATCTGGTGAGTTTATTGAAGTCTCCTCCCTAGTTAGAGCCAAACTTTGCATTTCAGGACACTCCCCAACCAGAGACAGGAACAAGCATCTTCACAAACTAAAGATGACCTGAGACAGACAGAAAAGCAGAGTTAAAGCCTTCACTCAATCACAAAATCAGGTGGCCAGAGATACAGATCTCTGTCACACAATCCCACTTCTGTCACCACAGAGGAGGTTTTAAGAACAAGAGTTCCCTGGATGTTTTGCCTCAACAATTTCACAGCTCCCAGCTTGACAGAGTAGGGGAACATTCTCCCAAACTGGCTTGTTATGATGATACAGCAAGTACCTCTGTAAAAACCGCGACAGCTTTTGCAAAGGTTACACTAAGAGGGGGAAAAAGTAAATCTCAAGTACTCATTCAGCTGAAGGCACTAACATGGTAATAACAAAATTCTCGTTAAAAAGGAAGGAATGATTTAATACATAGATTTGCTCAAGAACCAATTATATACACTGACTCTCCTAACAGAAATAAGAGCCCTTGGCCTTTAGGAAACAATGGCTAAACTGGCTGGACGTCTGCAAAATCAGTCAGGTTTTGGACTGGGCTTTTGCTGCAGAGGCATCCAAGTCTCCCTTGCATGAAGCACTTCCTCTGTACCACAAAAACATCTCCTGCGCTGCCAGGAGACATCCCAATGAAAACGCAACACAGATACTGCAATTAAAACTAACAAAGCACACCACCTGCAATTGCACTTGTTTATGTTGTCCTTAACCACTACTCACAGCTACAGCACTTCACTAACGAGCCTTTACCACTAAAACGCCTGTCACTCCACCTAACTGCCATTGATTACAACACAGCAATTGCGGGTGCCTCACCCTCCAGCCCGTAGTGATCCCGAAAAGCCCCGCTCCCACAGCCGCCCTCCAGCGATGGGGCTGCCCCAAACCGGGAGCGCTGACCCCCTCCCGGGGCTGCCCCGGCCCCTCCGTGCCCCCGACCGACCCGCAACCCCTCCGAGCACCGGCCCGGCCCCCAGCACCCCCGACGCACCGGAGGCAGCGCTCCGGGACCCGTCCCCACCGCTCCCGCAGCCCTCAGCCCCTTCCCCCCGCGGGGGCGACGGCGGGTCCCACCCGCGCCTCACCTGGAGGTGATGGCGGC
>VWZW01004757.1:138244-186077 GCA_013397115.1 Edolisoma coerulescens | reverse complement strand
GGGAGGGTGTGTGAGGGGGGTCCTGCCCCGGAAAACTCCCGTGCTCAGCGTTCTTTGTCTCCGGGTCAGGGGCAGGAGCACCCCGGGGCTGAGGGAGAGGGGCCGCGTTCTCCTGCCGGCCTAAAAGCTGGCTTTTGTTTGAGCTTTGCGGGTTTATCCCCGTGGATATTTGAATATCCTTCGCCTCCTCAAAGACCCCCGCCCGTCTGGCAGCTGCGGGCGGGGGGCGATGCCCAGCGCCTCTCCCTCAGAGCTCCTCAAGGCAGAAAATCCCCTCACGACCCCCCGTGCCCCCCTTGCACGCTGCTAAGAAACCCAGGGTATCCCGTTAGAGCCCTGCACCGGCTGCTTATATAATTCCAGGGTGTTTTAAACAAACTCCCGGGCTCTTCCCTGCTAGGAGAAGGCAGCACGCAGATTCCAGGCTTCTCCCGGCAGTGCTCCGTGGATGCTCCCCAGCCTCCAGCCCTTCCCCACAGCATCAACCCCCAGGACCTGCATTTTCAGCTTCAAAAATAATCAGTTTTTGGTTACCCCCTCCCCCCCCACCTCAGAGATATTTTATTTTTTCTACTTCCTGATTCTGCCTTTCGTTCGTGATTTCGGCTTGGTTTGGCATTACTCACAGTATTTCCAGCAGATAAAATTTTGTAAGTTAAACTCATGGCTGTTTAGAAATACTCCAGCCTGAATTAGACATCCCTGGCAGCAGCAGCCAAAACACCACATTGGTCCTTAAAACCAGGTCAGGCCAGATACACATTGCTAATGAGATTTAAATGTACTTAGAGCTGCCAGTGCCCTGGCAGAGTTATTGAGAGGAGGGCAAAGGAAAGCCCACAGAACTGGGGATCTCCTGCCCACCTCTGCCCCTTCCCCAGCAACAAACTGTCACCTCAAAGGGACAGTTTTGCTGCCCGGGCTTGTAAGAGCTGCTTTCCACCCTAACTGCTTGGACTCCGTGTATGGGCACAAACCAAGCTGTATAAAAAACCCCCCCAAGCCTGAAATAGGAAAAAGAAATGGGACAAGAGCCTTTCAGGAGTTGTGGAGGCTGCTGGCAGCTGCACAGGAGTGGCTGAGGGAGCTCTTTCAGCTGCTCTCCTCACACTGGCTCAGCTCCCACTGTCCCCAGTCCCTCTGTCCCCACCTGCACCCTGACCCACCCAGCCCCTCTCGCTGCTTCACTGACCCTCATTACCTCTCTTTGCTCCTCAGTCCCTTTCCATTCCCTTGAAACACTATTTTTCCCTCCTTATTCTCAGCCAAAGACAACTTTGGTGTCTTAAAAGTAGTAAGGAAGAAAAAAGAAAAGAACAAAAGGCAGGTTCTAGCCCTTGGGGTGGTGTCGGTGTGGGTTGGTGTTTCTGGAGGCTGCTGCTGTGAGCTGGGTGCAGGGAAGGGATGAGGTTTTGAGGTGCTGCAGCATTTTTTTCTCAAAGCCTTGGTCCCAGCCAGGCTGGTTCTGCCCCTGGGGACAGCCAGGCTATGGGGAAATCCAGTGGGATTTCTCCTGTTCCCATTGGGATCTCCACAGCATGCCAAGGGCAGAGCATGGCTTTTCCAAGCAGTAAAATACCCACTTTGGTTTTTGGTCCAGGATCATCCTCCTTCTCCTTCCTCCTCAATGTTTTTTCTTCCATAAGGGATCAAGGATCCCAGCCCTGGGAGCAGTGAGAGCCCATCCTCACTCTTTTTTCCTTGCAGCTCCTTTCTGCCCTCAGACAAGCCCAGAGTGCTGCCTGACAGAAGCCAGAGATGACCAAGGAAGAAGATCTACCAGACTGGAACTCATCCAAGGAGTTTTATGAAAAATATGAGCCAAAGGAGATTTTGGGCAGGTAAAGCTTTTTTCTTTTGGTTCCCAAACAAGCAGCTTGTTTTGGTTCCACGTCCTCCAGTGCCAGAGAGGAACAGTGTTCCCTGGGAATCTGATACAAACAGGGCCCACAGCAGCATGGGGCTAAAAATAGCATGGAACAGCACTTTCCATCAGCTCAAAACCTTCTGTCCCACCGAGACAGGGTGACAGAGCGAGACCCACTCGTGCATGAAAATCCCAGCCAGCCCAGGTGCCGGTGGCTGGGCAGGCAGGGGTGGAACCCCCCTTTTCTCCCTGTTGTCCCTGGCAGGGGGGTGAGCAGCGTGGTCCGGCGGTGCATCCACAAAACCACGAGGCAGGAATACGCCGTGAAGATCATCGACATCACGGCAGGGAACATCTCCCCCAAGGAGGTGCAGGAGCTGCGGGAAGCCACCACCAAGGAGATCGACATCCTCCGCAAGGTCTCAGGCCACCCCAACGTCAGTAAGTCAGGCCCTGAGCATCCAGGCGAAGGGAATTTCTGCCCAGTTTGTTCCTCAGGGTGTCCCCAGGAAGGGTTTTTGGGGTGAAATCCCTGGATGTGCAGGGCACCTGCTCAGAGTGTTGTTGGCTCTCCCTCCACACACACCCCAGCAGTGCCCCCCATGTTGTCTCCCAACCACAACACTGGTGAAGATCAGCTCCTCATTAACTCAATTAGCAGTTTCATCAGCAGCTTTTAGTCCATTGCTGTGCTCACGGCCCCTGTGCTTTATTGCAGTCCAGCTGAAGGACAGCTATGAATCCAGCACCTTCTTCTTCTTGGTGTTTGACCTGTAAGTACCAGCTGGCTCAGCACCCTGGGCCCACTCCCTCTCTGCAGATTGGTCCCAGCTTTTTATGGCCCACAAATGGCAAACTGGGGGGACAACCAGTCCTTAAGGTAGAATCAAGGCCCAATTACTGCAAGCTCATTGCAGCTCTGCTGCCAGCACTGTTTCCCTTCCGTCAGCGGCTCAGTGCTACTCGGGTTTCCCTGTAACCTTTGGTGGGAGCTGTCATGCATCCCTGGGGGTTATTTATATGCTCAGTGGGACCAGGCTGTCTGCAAAGCCACAATTCCCAATGCCAGGGCAGTGCAGTGGATGTCAGAGGAGTGGGATGGCACTGGGAGAGCCTCATCCCTGCCCCATCTTTGATGGTTGGACTTGCTGATCTTAAAGATCTTTTCCAGCCTTAACAATTCTGTGTTTCTAGCCAAAACCTGCCCTCTCCAGGCACAGCCTTTTCTCCTCCTGCCTGATATTTTACTGAAATATGTAAAAGCATTTTTACCCCTTTTTATGAAAGTTATTTTGGGCTGTTAAGGGGCACAGACCCCTGGGTGATCCTCCCCAGGCACTCAGAGCTGGTTTGCTGTTTCAACTCAGCCTCTGCCTGTTTCCCCTCCCTCGTGCAGGATGAAGAGAGGGGAGCTCTTTGACTACCTCACTGAGAAAGTCACCTTGAGCGAGAAAGAAACCAGGTAAGGCCGGATGCAGAGGGGTGAAAATCACCTTGCAAGAGCAGAGCATGGGTTTGAGGGACACCCTGGGCTGTGTCCCTGTGCTCAGGGCTGAGGGCACTGTCCCTGTCCCTGTCCCCATCGCTGGGATCGTGGTACCAGTGGGTATTTGGGATAGGGAATGAGCTGTCCCCCATCCCCAGGAAGATCATGCGAGCGCTGCTGGAAGTGATCCAGTACCTGCACTCCATCAACATCGTCCATCGGGACCTGAAGCCGGAGAACATCCTGCTGGATGATGACATGAACATCAAGCTGACAGATTTTGGCTTCTCCTGCCAGCTGCACGAGAATGAGAAGCTCAAAGGTAGGGGGCTGGCGAGGTGGGAGGGTGCTGGGCTGGCCCGTGGCCACCCCGTTGTGGCAGTGCCCATGGTGAGTTCTTCCAGCCCCGCTCTCTCCCTGTCACCAGTCTCACCTGTGGGTGCACATTGGTGCTGTTTGGCTGCTTGTGCTGTCCTCACACACGAGTTCTGCCTGTACACAGCCTCCTCTCTCCTTGCCATGAAAAAGCTGCTGCTCTTTAGGAAAACCATCCGAGTCATTCCACTTCTTTTTTCCTCCAGCTGATCCCCATTACCCCATCCACTTGCAGCCCAGCATTATCTCCCCCAACTCCTACATGCAAAGAGCCACACATCCAACAACAGCCATTCCCTCCCACAAGCATCCATGTCATTTTTTTTTGCTCACTTTTTAGCCACTCTAATTCACCAAAGTCACCAGTGAGATGCACACAAGTTGCAATTCCTCCCTGTGACACCATCCCTGCAAAGATCCCACCTGGGGGCGGGTGGGGATGGCACCTGGGTGGCTCAGGGGGATGCTCTGCCCTGTGTCCCTGTCCCCACAGAGATCTGTGGCACTCCTGGCTACCTGGCCCCTGAGATCCTGCAGTGCTCCATGGATGATGAGCACCAAGGCTACGGGAAGGAGGTCGATATGTGAGTGAGAAGCTGAGTGTTTGGAAAGAATGAAATGATGCACCCAAAGCCAATATTGGTGGCTGTGAGGGGCTGTCAGGGTCACCAGGGGGCTCTGGCACAGAGCAGGGGGAGAAGCAGCCTGGGGACAAGCTCATCTCCCCACTTTGCCCCATTGTGGGAGGGAAGGCAACACTTCCTCTTCATAAAAGTCAACTTAGGCTGAGCTCCAAGACATGGGGGTTTTAAACACACCTTGTGCAGCCCCTGAGAGAGCAGCCAGCTCAGGGCAGCCCACCAGAGCTCTGCAGGGACTTTGCCACCTGTCTGGGGGTGCTCAGGGGTCTGCAGTGGTCAGAGCTGTGACCAACCACTCAAAACACACTGGGGCATTTCCTCCCCTTTGAGCCAGGACACCTGGCACTGCACAGCCTGAGCTATGCCCTGGGGCATCCAGCCTGGCTGCCATCACCAAGCCCCTCTCCCTTCCCTAAAAATCCCTGCAAGGGTCAAATACTCCATCTCAAGGCATCCTCCTGCAGCATCCAGGGAGCAACTCCCCATCAGCTCAGCCCAACCCCCCCCTCCAGCAGCGAGCTCAGCCCCCCTCCCCAGGCACACGCAGGGCAGTTCCCTGCTGGTTTTCCAGGGGGACAAAGGCAGGTGTGGGCACCCCTGGGGGGTGCAGATGCAGCTGGGTGCCCGTGGGGTGGCACAGGGGTGCAGGAGGGTCCGTGTGGGCTGCCCACAGGTGGAGCACCGGGGTGATCATGTACACCCTGCTGGCCGGCTCGCCGCCCTTCTGGCACCGCAAGCAGATGCTGATGCTGCGCATGATCATGAACGGCGATTACCAGTTCGGCTCCCCGGAGTGGGACGACCGCTCCGACACCGTCAAGGACCTGGTGGGTGCTTGGGATGGGGAAACTTGGGAGTGGAGGGGGTGTTGTAGACCCCTGGGATACCCCAAAGTGAGCGGGTGCCCTGTGCAGATCTCGCGGTTCCTGGTGGTGGACCCGCGGCAGCGGTACACGGCGGGCGAGGCGCTGGCACACCCCTTCTTCCAGCAGTACGACGTGGAGGAGGTCCGGCACTTCAGCCCCTTCCGGAAATTCAAGGTGGGAATCAGGCTGGGAGCTGAAAGAGCCAGCAGTGGGATGGGTTTTCCAGCTGAGCTGGGAGAAACTGGGAGGCTGATGGGGCTGGGTTTTGGGAGGGTGCGGCAGCCTGGGTGCAGACCCGTCACAGGAGGGAGTTAAGGGAGATGGGAGAAACTGCCTCTCACCTCCAAAAAAACCATTATAAGAACTGGAGTTGTTCAGCCTGGAGAAGGGAAGGCTCCAGGGAGACCTTAGAGCTGCTTCCAGTGCCTAAAGAGACTCCAAGAGAACTGGAGAGGGACTTTGGAAAAGGTCCTGGAGTGACGGGCCACAGGGAATGGCTTCCTGCTGCCAGAGGGCAGGGTTAGATGGGATATTGGGAAGAAATTCTTGGCTGTGAGGGTGGTGAGGCCCTGGCAGAGGTTTCCCAGAGCAGCTGTGGCTGCCCCATCCCTGGGAGTGTCCAAAGCCAGGCTGGACGGGGCTTGGAGCAACCTGGGATAGGGGAAGGCATCCCTGCCCATGGCAGGGGGTGGAGTAAAATGGGCTTTAAGTTCCCTTCTAACCCAAACCATGCTGTGATTCTGTGATTCCCTGGCATGAACCCCAGCCCTTTGCCAGCCCCACAGGAACTAAACTGTGCCAGGCACTGAGTTCCCTCCTGACTCCCCCCCGCAGACAGGATGTGCTGGGGTCGCTCTGGCCCCATTGTGGGAATCCCCCTGAATGCCAGACTGTTGTGGGAATCCCCCTGAATGCCAGGCTGTTCTCTGTGCCACAGGTGATCTGCCTGACCGTCCTGGCCTCGGTGAGGATTTACTACCAGTACCGGCTGGTGAAGTCAGTGACCAGGGAGCTGGTGGTCAGGGACCCCTACGCCCTCAAGCCCGTCCGCAAGCTCATCGACGCCTGTGCCTTCCGCACCTACCGCCACTGGGTGAAGAAGGGGGAGGCCCAGAACAGAGCTGCCCTCTTTGAGAACACCTGCAAGGCCATCCTGCTCACCCTGGCAGCCGAGGAGGGGCTCTTCTGATCACTGCCCCAGCCCCTGGTTTGGCTCACAGTAGGCAAGTAAAATCTTTGAAAACAAACTGGTGATTTCTGGGGTTTTTAAATATTCTTTTGCTGGGCTCAGGACTGGTGCAAATGCAAACCCAGGAAATAATTTGCTCCTGGAGGATGTCCCACTGGAAGAATGGGTTTGGAGAAGCCACCTTTTAACAGAGCCACAACCAGCTGCAGCTCCCCATAGGGAAGGCTCAGCCCTCAGGCACCTCCAGTGCCTGTTTTGGGACAGTCAGAGGTGGATGAGATCCCTGAGCAGTGTCCTTGCCCACCCTTGTGCTCAGGGCTCCTGGTCCCATCAGGTTTGGTGCAGAGCTCGTGCACAGAGAGTTTGTGCTGGTTTTAAGTCCTGGGAGAGGTGGGGCACTGGTTTGTGTCATCTGTCCCACACATCATTTTGTCACTGCTCAAAGGCCAATGAAGCTGCCTTGTCCTACTTCTGGGGAGGCTCAGCAGATGCTACAAAGCTGGAAATTCCTGAGGGAATGGGGACTGATTATGAATCCCCCCTCCAGGGATGTGGCCCCATCACCTCCCCCCTGGCAGCCCCACACTGGTGGTCCTGAGGGGGCTGTGAGTGTCCCCTCACTGGGGCTGGAGGTCAGAGCAGCTCTGGCCCAGTCCCACCCATGCACCCCTCTGCTTACTTCACATGGACAACAAAAGGAGAGCTGGAATATCTCCCACACCAAAAGGACACTAAAGACAAACCCCCCTTCCTGGCATCCCAATCGCTGCTCCCACCCAGCCATCCCAGCACTGAAAAGGTCGAAAGTTATTTTGAATTTTAAAAACAACCAGGGTTTAATGGAAGTGACAGCTGGGGGTTACTGTCCATCTCCACAGGAGAAAATGCCTCAGGTGTTCCCAGTGAGCCCTCAGAGCTCGGGTTTGGTGTGGCTTTTCCAGGCTGTGACGGGCGGGACGTCGGCAGCGCAGCGGAAGCTGAGGTTGTCAGAGGCTGAGTCTGGTGTGTTCCCCATCCTCACGGGGAAAAAGAGACCCAAAATTAGGAATCTTTCCTAGTTAACACATCCTTAATATGTTACAGCCCTCACAACCCTAACGTGTGGCTTACAACCCTAATGTGAGCTGCTAGAAGAGCCTAGAAACATCTTCCACTTCCCCTGAATAACTTAGAGAAAAGCATTTAATTATAAATACCTGCTGGAAAACACATGATTTGAGAAGCAATTAGGAATGGATTTATAGCAGGAAAGTTTTTAGCCATATTTGTAGTGTGCTTTGCCAACTGCTGCTCAAAAAAATCACATAGGAACAAACAAACATCTTTTAAAATAAAACCAACCCAGAGAAAATCCTTGTGCAGCAGCACCTGGGCTTTGGCCAGACCTACCTGGTGGTGACGTGAGCTCTGTGGTTTGCAGAGCCATCTGCAGTGTCAATCCACGAGGCTCCTCTCAGCACCTGCATGTTCTGAGCCCTAGATGCCCGTCCTGGAGCTGGGAATTCCGATGCTGTCCACTCCCAGGTGTTTCCCAGCAGGTCATAGAGCCCTGAGATGGTTTTGTGTCAGAATTAGGAGAGCAGCTGTGCAAGGGCTGCAAATTTGGTGTGTGGGAGGGGGCACAACATTCAAAGCATCCTTCAAGAGCGTGGTTTAATGGTGAGGCTGAAGACATTCCTCACTGTATTTCAAATTTCAACGTGTCTCATCATTTCCCATGTGCATGAGGGCATGGCAGCCAAACAATGCCCTTGGAATTTTTGTTACATCCCACCAAATTGCAAAATAACCCAGTTTTAATTAAAAGGAGGTGGTTTGGTGCCTGAAGTGCAGCAGGTGCACCTCAGCCACCTCCAGCACCAACCATTGATGTTTTTCCTGGGCTCGCTTACTCTACCCAGATGTGACCCCACACATCTGAAACTCTGCCCCACCTCCAGGATTTGATAATTAACATTAATTTAGGAGGCAGATGCCATCCCCAAAGCAGGATGAGGGTGCTCAGTACCGTAGGTGTTCTGGGGAGGGAAGGCTGTCACCGGGGAGACGCCGTGGTAGCCGTCCTCAGCCGTGTCCCCCCGAGGGAAGTCACCCTGGGGGAACAGAGATCACTCCCAGCAAAGAACCACCCCAGAAACAACACCCAGCCCTGCTCCTCGCACGGCTGTGCCACACTTCAAGCAGGCAAACAACTCCCTGGTGGAAATTTATGCTGGTCGAGAGAGATCAACCACCTGAAGTTGTCCCAAGTTCCCTTTTCAAACAAATTTATGCGTGAATTTTTAGAAGCAGTAAAATCCTGCTTTCCCAGGGAGGATGGGCTGAGCCTGCTCCCTCAGAGGGTATTTTACAACCCACCAGGAGCTCAGTCTCAGTACCCACAGTGTTTCCCAGGGCACCCTCACTCAGTGGCTGAGTGAAACCCCACCCTGAGGAGAGTCCAGCGTGGATGGGATGATTTTTAGGATCTTACCTGCCACAGGTTTGTACGGTTCGGCTGGAACTTGTTTCCCCAGGGATACATCCTTTCTGCCAGGAAGGAAAAGACACCTGTTAGCCCTGGGTCACTCCAATTTGTAATCAGGCTTTTATGCTCAGCTTGAGATTTTATTTTATTACCATTATTTATTTTATTATAATTTATTTTATTAATTATTAATATTACACTCTCAGGCCAAAAGAGGTGATTCAAATCCCCCTAAATTAACCCCTGAAAACCTGAAGGGAGGTTTGGATCTGGTGGAACTAACACCACTCCATGCCTGGTTTGGGAAAAGCTCAGGGCTTGCGGTACGTACGCTCCAGTCCTCCCCTGGCAGCAAATTCCCACTCCTCCTCCGACGGGAGCCTCTTCCCTTTCCAGGCACAGAAGGCCTGAGCATCGTTCCAGCTCACGTGCAGCACTGGGTAATCCAGCCTGTCCTTTATGCTGGAGCCAGGGCCTGAGGGCTGGGAGGGATTTAAGCAGATTTGAATTAATTTTATAACATTTTCATTATAAAGGGAGTAAGGGGTAGAAGAGATGAAGGGATGGAAGATGTTTTTTCACCCATTTTCGGTCAATAAGGTTCAGCACACACCACACACACACGAGCTCCCAGCATGGGGAGGAGTCACCACAGGATTTTACCACGTCAGGATTTTATCACACCAGGATTTTACCACACCAGGATTTACTCACCTGTCTCCAAAAAGCCTTCTCGATGGGCAGCCACCACGGGGCTGACTGGGGATAGAAATGACACCAGATTAAAGGTGAGCTGGTGACACCTGGACTGGTGACACCGTCCCACAGCAGGGTGTGTTAGTGTGGGAAATGCTGCATTTGAGCTGGGTTATCACACACATTTGGATGGTGCTTTCCCACAGAGCAGAGGCATCTGCTTTTAAAAGTGAAAATAGATCAAGAGGCTCATGCTGTTCAGTTTTTCTATTTTAAAGTTGGATTATTGAAGTACTTTGAAAGACATTTTACTTCCTCCCAGCTCCCTGGAGTCCAGACTGACAAACCAGGGGCTGACAGTGCTCACAGAAGATGGAAACAGAGGAGCACATGAATCAACCCCAGCTCAGTCCTGCTGAGGTTCAAAAGCAAAACAACCCCAGACTAAAGAAAAACCTCTGAGAACAGCCAGGCTCTGCAAAGAGGCAGCTGCTCCTCAGTGGAAAAGCAACACCAAACTCATCACAGGATTCAGATGTACCTCCAGTTTTTGGGTGACCTTTCTTTTCAGCTCTTCAGGTACGAAATCCTCAAAGACAAAGCTCCAGCCAAACGCTTCTGCTTCTGTTTTGTATTTCTTTTCTCTAACAAACTCCCTGGCATAAACACAACACGCTCTGGGTAAGAGTTCTTCAGGCTCTGCCCCACACATCTGCACGTGCAACGAGTTCAGAGCAAGGCAAAAGGTACAAAACTTACAGACCCCCTCAGCTCCAGATGGTTTGATTTAGATTTAACAGATAAAACAGTCCAGTGTGCATCTTTGCACAGATTTGAAACTTTTTATGTTACCTGTCCAGCTAAACTCAGCCTGCACTCAGGTCTTCCAGAATTGCAGAGATTAAAAAAAAAACCTTAAAAGCCAATAAAACCTGTGGCTGCTGTTAGTGGAAGAGAATAAGAAGAGAGGAAGAAAAGTGGAGGAAGAGAGGGAAACAATAGGGAGAGGAGAGGGAAAGGAGGAGTTGAAGAAAAAGAAAGGAAGAAGAGAGGAGGAGGGGAAGAGGAAGAGAAAAAAAGGAGAAAGAGGAGGAGATAAAAAAGAGATGAAAAAAGAGGAAAGAAAGAGGGGGAAGAGGAAGTAAAATGAAGGATGTTTGCAAGCTACACTGCTAAGATGGCTCAGCTTGCACCTGTAGGGATGATTTACTATTGACAGACACGGTTTTTTGCCAATGAGCACCCAAGCATTGGCTTTCAGCCCCCAGGAACCGGCCCCAGAACACCTGGCACCCACCCCTGCCCCTGCCCCCTCCCCACAGCCACCTGAGGCACCGCGGGCTCACCTGAAATCCCTGTTGGTGACCGGGTGTTTGTCGAGAGCAAACGGCTTCACTGTCACCTCCCGGACGGGCCCCTCCTCGCTCCTCCTCTGCAGGGAGCTGGATCCCATCTGGAAGGTCCCTCCGGGCAGCTGCACCATGCTCCCATCCTCTCCGAGCGCTAAAAAGGGAGAGATTCAGTACAAGTTTCATTTTTAAACACGAGCGAGGCGCCGCTACTGCCGGGATGTCCCTGCGTGTGCTGGAGGGAGTGACAGCGACTGGTCCAAGCATTTAAAATCCCATTTTCGGGAAGGGAGCGGGTTCCCTGGGAAGGGATGATGAGGATGCTCCGTGGAGGGGGACACCGGGGGGATTCTGGGGGCTCTCACCGCGCTGAGCCCCCAGCAGCCCGCAGCACAGCAGCACCAGCCCCGCCGCCGTCCCCATCCCGGAGGAGCCGCGGGGCCCGACCCGGAGGTGCTGCGGGCTCGGGAAGCGCTTCCGGGCCACCCGCGCTGCGGGGAACGAGGGATTCCTGCCGCAGCCCAGCTGCACGCGGGCTTAAAACGGCCTGGCACCAACCCTGCCCCACCGGGGGGGCTTTTCTTGGTGTTTGAGGGCGTTTTTAAAGGTTTCGTTTATGGTCATTCAGCAGTCGCGTGTGACAAAGGAGGCTCCTTTTAACAAAAAGCACCGCTGGGATTAGGGAAAATCATTCCAGAGGGCAAGAGCCTCTTCCCCTCCCACCAACCCAGTGAAAGCGGTGCCTGGACAGGCTCTGGCACTCGTTCTCCATAAATACTTTAATGCAGCAGAAACCACCCCTTAACACAGGTCCTTCACCCCACTTCAAGCCATTCTGCAGTCAGTGAACTCAGTTTTATTCACAAACAAATACAAAACAATTTTTAGAAAAAAGCTGGATTAAGGTAATAATTTAATTTACTGAACAAATTCCAGGCCTGATCGCACCCTGTTCCCACGGCAGACTCTGGAGCAGTGGTTTCACAAAATTCCCAAGAGCAGGACTTGGGAATGCAGCCCCCCACTGCAGAATGTTCCAGAGGGGGTGAAGGGTAAAGAACAGACACCCAAAGCACAGAACAGAACAGTTTATTGGGTAAAAATGGAAAGCAACTTCAGCCACACAGTTCAGTGAAACCAAAAATAAATAACTCCTTTTTAGAGCCAAATCTTTGATTCAGTTGCTAAGATTTTGAGTGGCCGTGTTACCAAAGGGGCTGCCCCTGATGGCAGAGTGACTTCTGGTGCTGGGACATCCACCACAGCCAAGGCCAGGGCCTGGGGTGGATTCCTTGGAGAAATTCCACAGGGCACTGCTGGAGCTGCCTCTAGCCCAAGAGCAGCTCCAGCTCAGCCTTTCAGAGAGGACATCCCAGCTCTCATGATTTCATCCACCAAGAGAATGTTGCTGGCAATCACCGTGCTAGAAACAGGAAAGAAATATTGTTACAATTGCCAAACTCGGCCCCATTTTTGTGTTTCAAGACATCTTCCCATACCTGGGATCCCCAGTTTTACATCACTTAAACATACACAGAGTAATGTTTGGAGTGAAAATACTGTCACAGGCTTACCATGAATGAAGCAGCTGCTTTTTGACATTGTAATTATCCCAGATTCCAGCTGCTGCAGCCACCATTGGCTCCCCTGCAACAGAAGTGAAGCAGCCTTTAAATAACCAACTCACACAGAGGCTTTCTGCTGGCTGACATCTGATACCACTCACTGTATCCAACAGTGTTACCACGTGCTTGATCCTCCAAAAACCTCAAACCAGGATGCACTGAACTACAACAGCCTGACTGCCAAGGCTTCTGTGCAGCTTTTCATCAATAAAGGCAAAACTTTCTGCATTCAGAGCACTTTGTTCTTCACAGAGCTGAGCCAGGCTCTTCCTGGAGCATCACCCTGTGGATGAAGGAGTCCTTACCAGTGTTGAGATCAACCCCAGTGAGCTGCCCCGACTCCACGTGCTCAGCCTGGACCTTCACCAGCGTCTCCTGGGGATCATATCCAGAGTTCTGAGCCAGCACCTGGCACAGAACAGAGAGATTGGCTTCATTTTGCTGATTACAGAGCCCTCCAGCAGAAAAAGCAGTGAGTCTGTGTGTGCTTTAAAGCCACTTTATCACCCAGGAACTCCTTATACCTTAGGAATGATGAGCAGAGCATCAGCAAAAGCCTGAACTCCGAGCTGGGCTCTTCCTTTCACGCTGGGTTTGTGTTTCACAAGAGCATTGGCTACTGCCACCTCCAGTGCCCCTGCTCCTGGCACCACGCATCCTGCAAGAGAAAAGCAGCTATTTCAAGTTAAACAGCTAATTTTTAGTGCAGTTTGAGCTCTTCCCTCTGTATCTCGCACCTGACCAGGTGAGTACTCACACAGGTATCAACCACTTGCAAACACAAAATCACCTCACACTGAGCTCGGGCTCGGACTGGAGCAGGAACCAAGGAAGCTGATAGGTAATTCCCTAATTTTGGGATGAGTTTCTACAGATCCTTATCATGACTAACTGGAATGGAACTCACCATCCTCAATGGCATTTTTCACAGCCCGCAGCCCATCCCTCACTGCATCCTTGATCTGGGTGAGCGTGTGCTTGTTGGGGCCCCTGATGAGCAGGGTCACGGAGCGGGGGTTCTCACACTTCTCAATGAAGGTGTATTTCTCCTCTCCCTGTGGAAAACAGGGTTATGTTTGCCTGTCAGCCACTTGCTTCAGCAATGTGTACACAAATTCACAAACTGGATGCTTTCAGGCTCAGTTCTGCACTGATAGCACATATGAAAAGCAGCAGAACTTTATTTCCATGAGGTTTGAATTCAATAATCTTTAAATTAATTCTCTCCAAACACTTGGTCACTCACCAGGGTGTACTCATAGACGAGCCCTGTGTGTCCCAGGCAGTCAGGCGTGAGATCCTCCACAGAGTTCATGGCAGTGCCCCCACAGGCCAGGGTCAGTCTGACAGAGAACAGGTACAGCTCAGCTTTATGTTCAATAAAACCCAGAGTCACTGACAATAAGTGCAGTATTTCAGCATGCAGATCCTAGGCTTGGAACAGTTTTTTTCTGTTTATGGAAGAGCTCTTTAAAAAACTAACTTGTAGAATTAAGTCTCCTCTGTAGCTGTCTGCATTTAAAGCATCCTGAGAGCTCAAGATGCCCCGAGTTACATCAGGAAGAGCTGCACAAACTGAAGTGGAATTTTTAGTCCAAGCCCTCAAAGGTGAATTTAAGCCAGACTTGACTCACTGTCTCAGTTATCATATCCTCTCCTCTCCCCAAAACCAACCTTTCCATGTTCCTCCTTTTAGCTCTCCTCAAAGCAACTATTCCTTCTTTCGCAAGGGCATCCAAGGAAAACGGGTCAATTCCCTGGAAACAAAGCAAGTGACCATCAGCCTAAGGACAAAGCTAAGAACACCTTCTCTCAGTCTGACACTAGTAAGTTCTTCCTCAAAGAAGATCTCAAGTAGGAACTGTACATTATATTCAGAAGTATCAGCCTAAATTTAGCTAATTTTGTCTCAGTAACTGTACCAGGTGAGTCACATAAGGAAGCATTTCAAATTCATTTTCAGTTATTCTCTTTATCTCACCTTCTGGTTGATCACAACAAATCCTTTGTCTGAGTCGCCACAGACTTTTCTTTTCAACTCTATGATTTTGTTGACTCTGTCTTCAATGAACTTTCTTTCTGCTTTCACCAACTTCTCCCTCTCTTCAGCACTTTTGTAGAAGAATCCAGAGCTCACCTCTCTGAAGGGGGAAAAATCCCACAAAAAAGCAGTGAGAAAACTTCCTCTCTGCTGGAGAAATAAACTTAAGGAATGAGCCTTTCAGCAACATTCTAAAGAAACCAACCCAAAACAAACCAGTCCCCCCAACTCACACTGCTGTTGCTGCTCTCTAGTTCAGAGCTTTTCCACTTCAAAAAATAAGGCAGACACTTAAACTGAGAGAACCCTGAAGTGTATTTATGTGTTTGCTCTAGAATATCAAATTATGCTCAAGAAAAGAGGGACTTTCAGCCTCTCTGTGATCACACAACAAAATAAAACCCACTGTGAAGCTCTGCCTCCCACATTTTTCCACCCACCACCTTTCCCAAGAGGGCTGCAGAAGGGGCATCACCTTTCACCTTCTCAGTCTTGGTTGGTATTGAAACAAACCTCAAATAAAAGTCCTTAGGACACGAGCATTTGCTGTGTACTCACGTTTTCTCATACTCCAGAGACACATTGCAAGTAAGAACAAAAGCATCTTCCACTCTTTTCTTCATGTCAGGGTGGCGAGCTCCGTGATCCAGAACCAGCCCCCTGATCAGCCTGCAAGATTGAAACCATTTTTGTGTCAATGAATGTATATAAATACAGAATTTCATGGAGTGCAGGCTGCTCAGAGAATGGAACTGGTCCAGCCCAAACTGCCTGGGCACTTGTGTTGGCAGTGAACAAGGACTATGTATTCCCCTTCCAAGGGCATGCCCACTCCCATAAAAAAGCACACCAGGCACAGTGGAAAAAAAGGAATTTGCTCTGGCATGGTGTCTGACTGCATCAGCTACTGAGCAAAGCTAGTGCAGAATTCATCCATGCACTGAGGGAAATGGAAAGCCTATGGAATATCCAATCCACAATTCAGTTTCCATTTATTAAATGCTGCTTTGTATTTAACAGATGCCAACCTAAAGCATCATCAAGCCACAGACATTAAGAAAAAAGAGTATTTATCCAACACTGTTAGGCCAGTGTTGCTCTTTGCTATTCAGTAACTTCATCAAGGAATCAAGTTCAGTGACTGAGAAACTTCTGCCAGAATATTTATGGCTGGAATCTATTTCTGCCTTTCTTTTCAGCATCTCCTCCAGTGGCAGCTTTAGGACACTCTAAAAAGAAATCAAAACTCCCCAGGCTTCTCAAACCTCATTAAACTGAAACTCAAGGATCCTCCTGACTTACGTTGTGTCTGTTTCTGATTTGTGCTTCATCTCCATGATTTCCACCATGTACAGGTCAATGGGCTCACCTGGTTTTCTGACTGTCAGGACAGAATCTACCACAGCCTGCAACAAAAGGGAGGGGAAATGTCCCAAAATGACCATTAGTCTTCCAAAGTGCAAGTTCACAGCTTTCACACTTCAAATAATCATCCCAGCTCTTTAAAAGCTGGATCTCTTCACACAAAGAGGCAGAGGGGACAGGGACACTCACCTCTGTCAGGATGTCAGCAAGCTCAGCGTGGACTTTAGTCCGGAGGGATGTCCTGGCAACATCTATGAGGGTCTCCCTGTCCATCTCCTTGGACACTTTGACCTGCTCCAAAACCTCAAGTGCTTTTTCCTTGGCGATCTCAAATCCTTCTGCTACTATTCTAGGGTGCAAACCCTAGGGCAAGGAAGAGAAATCGTTGGAAAATGGGGAGACAAAATGGTCCTTTTTCCACACCCGTGGTTGCAACATTCCATGTAATGGCAAAGCACAGGGAACATGCTACACAGGCAAGGTGTTCTGTCCTTCTGAATACATAGAAAAGGAATGCAAATCCTTCCAATGCAGAGGAAAAGTACAGATTAATTTAGCACAGAACTGAAACCAAGGGAACTACAAAGCACACTTGGGTGTTCGCTGTGCAGTATCAGTGTGTACCTGCCCTCAGGGAGGAGCTCCTTTTTAACTCACAAGAAGCGTTTTGAGTCACACAAAACAAAGTAACAGCAGGTGTCACACAAAACCTTGAAAGCTACAGTATCCACAATAAGTGGGTTTGATTTTGAACAAGTTTTAAGTCCTCTCCTCCAGCTTTCCCCCCTTTTTACAACTTCTCAATTTAAGCAGAACAATATATTTCTGTTTCACTCCAATTAAACAAAACAGAAAAGCTGAAGGGTCTCAATGAAGCTTTTAACTTGCCCACCTACAAAAGAACACTGCATACACACCTCAGAAATATAAAGATCTGCCTGTTTTAGGAGCTCTCCAATGATGAGGACATTTGAGGTGGTGCCATCTCCAGTGATGTCATCCTGTGCTGTTGCCACTTTTGCTATCAAGGAGGCCGTGGGGTGTTGGATTTGCTAGACAAAAATAAGAAGCTGAGCAGTTAAGTTTCACTGCACTGGTACAGCAAATAAAAATCTGAGATCAGCTAAGAAAGAACTGAAGGTGATATTTTAATGGTTTATGGCAATTCAACAGGTTTGAACAAAACCCAACAATCACTCTGACAGTGAAGTGATGGAATTAGTCCATGTAACACTGTCTCCCCCTCAGATTATGCATCTATACACAAAAATATTGAGTGCTCAAAGCCAAACTAGTCCTTAGCTCACTGCGAGCTTGGCAGAGAATGGATGCACCATCACAACCAGGCTGGCACTAAATCCGTTGTGTTTGCAGTGAATTTATTTATCTCTGCATGATCCGTGCTGTACAGACCCTAACTGGTTTGCTACTCCTTTGGCTGGTGATTTTACTCATTCTTGTGGTGCCGTTTGTATTCTTATAATTATTTTCTTTACAGTATTGCCTTATCCTGCACTTACTTCTTCATCCTCTTCCCAAGGGACATTTTGCTTTCAATGGATAAGGGAGGCGATCCCCCCTCACCCAAAGGCGCTCATCCCTCCCTAAATCCCCCCTGCGGGGACCAGCCCCAGCTCACCATTTCCTGCAGCAGCACGTTGCCATCTTTGGTCAGTTTGATGTCTCCGGACCCCGACACGAGCCTGCGGGCGGCACCGGGCGGGTGAGCAGCGCCCCGGCCCCAACACACGTGCGGGCCCGCGGGCCCGCGCCGCTCCTTCCCCATNNNCTCAGCACGTCCTGCAGCCCGCGGGCCGCGCTGATGTTGACGGCCAGCGCGGCCTGGGCACGGGCCACCTCGGCCTTGGGGTTGAGCGCCTTCACCGCCATGACTGCGCTCCGCTCTGGGCCGCGCCGGNGCCGCATTTCTATTGGCTTTGTTGCCCGTCGCTCATCCCTGCTGCTCCCGCCGCTGAGGCGCCTTGTCTTTTCATTGGCTCATTGGAGCGCCAGCCGCGCTCCCATTGGCTGCAGCGCCTGTCGTTCCGCCTAATCCCGCCCCCGCCCCGCCGCTGAGGCGCGGCCGCGGCACCGCCCCCAGACCGGCTCGGGAGGGGAGCGCGGACCGGGTGCGGAGGTCCCTGAGCGGGCGGGGATGGTCGGTGCCAAACCCGCCCCCTCATGTCACGGACACCCCCAGCAGCTTCGCAGAACCGTGAGAATAAATAATTAAACCCGGTGATTTCACATTAGACCGATAGAATTAATAATTAAGTGGATTAGATTAATAATCAATGGTTCTTGGTTAAATTCGGGGTTGAGGTTAATCAAAACTCGTCTTATAACATACAAGCTGATGTGTGGGGCACTGGCGCCTCCGTAGCCCCCAGTGCACACCCTCTACTCGGGGCTTTCTTGTGCTGAATTCCTCCCAGGGGTTCTAAGCATGGGGATGATCCCTCCCAAGGCCATGCAGAGATTTCCCCGTGGAATAAAACCAGAAATATTGTTGTCAAGGCAACCTTGATGGGTGCTGAAACGTTTGCCCTACGTGGCCTGTCAGGGCTCACTCCTGGAGACGCTGAAATATTTGTGTCTTTGCACTCTGAAACGGAGGACAGGTGAGTTTCCCTGGAGAGGAGCTTGAGAAGAAGCTCCTGCCATGGTCCCTCACATCCTGTGGGCACTGATTGCACCAGGTTTGGATCCCAAATTGCTCCGTCTGTGCTTGTACCCTCAACCACCCACGGGAGCACATGGCAACACCAGGTGTGACACAACCCTCTTCTTATTTCAGGTATTGCTTGAGGAAGGGGCCCAGCCCCAGAATAATCCCTGGGCAGTTCCCAGTGTTGTGCAGCCCAGCTGCTCCAGAGGGTGCTGACCCCAGGGACAACTGGCCCTGAGGCCAGGATTTTGTCAGTATTTGCTACAGGGAAGACAGAGACCCTTCCCCAGGACTCCCCCACCAGGTGTGAGGATGCCTGGAGAAGCTGGAAGTGTCCAAGGCCAGGTTGGATGGGGCTTGGAGCAACCTGGGATAGTGGAAAGTGTCCCTGCCCATGGCACAAGGCTAAAACAAGATGGTCTTTAAGTTCCTTTCCAACCCAAACCTGTGAATTTTTTGAAATCTCTCCCTCTCCATCCCACTTTTTGCAGCAGGGAGCTCTGGATGCAGCCCTGGATTGCTTCAGCAATGCAACGAGCTGGACGTGTTTCCACACCACCTCCAGGAGTCAAGTCTGAGCCTGCTGTTGGGTCCAGTTTTGCTGCACAGGAATTTTGGGGGACCTTGCTGGAAAAAGTCAGTGTCAAATGTCAGGGCAGCCTGGCTGGGTTTGGCTGCAGGCTGTGGCACCTGCTTTGGGTGAGGATCTCAGGTTTCTGGGCAAAATGCCACGCTGTGCACGAGAGGAGGACTCCCACATGTGGCCTGTCTGTCTCCCTGGAAGGGACAGCTGCTGATATCCTTGGGATTCTGGTTTTTAAACTTTCAGATGGAGTTTGGCCATAACAACACAAGTTTGGAGCCCTTTTGTTTAGCTGAGCAGTGTCTTGTGAAATATTTTGATGTTGCCTCGAGTGGAGTGGCTGGGCTTTCTCCTCTGTTATTGCAGTCGTTAGGAATAAACATTAAACATTGCAAAATGCAGGGAATCACACTTGGCCTTTCAGTATTGGCTCTGGAACTCTGTTAAAATGTTGTCTGCACTTTGTTGGGACGCTGAAACCGTAACAAAACAGCCAACCTGGCCCCGGAGGCTGCAGTGCAAATATCTGAGAGGCAATGTCCAGTTAAAACACCTGGATGCCCAGCTCTGCCCTGGTTTCTGTAACTCCCAGGTCAAATGTTTGGTTGCTCTTGCTTCTCTGATTTGTTATTTTTTTGCCTGTTCCTCTCAGGGCTGTTCTCAGCAGAGGGCAGCCTTGTCAAACCCATACCAGCAGGCTTGTTATATTTTATGTTTTCCTTGCTGATGCCTATGGAAAGGCAGGAATTATCCATGCTCAAACACCTGTGTTGTGTGGGGCTGGCAGTGATGTGGTTCAGATTTGTGAGGGGAATTATTACTGCAGGAAAATAAAGGGAAAATTTGGTTTTGAGATTTTTTTTTTTTTTTAAGAGGGGAGGGGAAAGAAAGGAAAAGCTGTTTTCAAAGACATCCTAATCCTCCATGCAGGTGGTCTCTCCTTTTTTTTGGACAAATGGAGAGGTTCTGTAGTGATGTACAAGAGTTGGGTGCTGTGTTTGTATCAACAAGTTTGTATTTTCACTCGTGAGCATCCTCCTACAGCTCCCAGACAGAGCTCTTTGTGTTTCTTTGCTGGCTCACATTCCTCGGGATAGTTACTTTGTCTTATAGTAACATTTCTCCTGAGCATCTTCCCATTAAATTCCCATTTTGCAGCATTTTTCAGCCATCAAGACAAGCTTTTCTTCCTTTTTCAGTCTTAGCTGTTGAATTGTTCTGTGTATTTGCTTTTTATGTGTAATAAAAATAAAGGGTGAATCCTTACCAGACTTCAATTGCCCTGTGAATTAAATAGATTACACCAGGTTAGAATCAAAATATTTAACTAAATTAAAGCCATCAGGTCCATTAAACTAAGCCAAATAAAGGCAATATCCTTCATGAAATATTCAGCAGCAATTCTCTTAGTCAAGCAAGGCACTGCTTATCTTGGCAAAAAACCCTCTGAGATTCTCAGTAAAAGCCATTTTCTTTCATCTTTATCAAGATGGGTTTTCCTTTAACCTTATTCACAGAAATGATTTCTAAATCTGCTTTAAACAACATCCTGTCCTGCCACGATAAAGCTGACAAACAGCACCAGGCTGCTGATCCCTGGCACCAGTTTGGCAGCAGAGGGGCTTGGTCCCAACTTTTCCTGACTCAAGAAGTTACTGAGAGATGATCCCGTGAACATTTGGTCGTGTACTGAGAAATTCTGAAAAAAAACATAAAGGGAGGAAGGGCACAAAAGGTGATCTGTTTTAATTAATAAATGGAATTTTGAGGGGTGATACTGCCAGGATGGCAGAAGAGGTCATGCACAGAATGTGACTGGAGCATCCAGCGGTGCAGAACAGACGGGCAGCAGTCACAGGACTCCTGGCACAAGTGAACAAAAGCAGCTAAATCAGCTAAATCAGGTTTTCTTGACCTTGAACCAAACAACTTCTGGGCTGGCACTCTCCCATTTTCTAACCCAAGTGTGCGAGGGAAGCTCTTCTGTGGCATGTCAAAACACAAGCATGGGCAGGTTTGGCAATTTTTCCATAGCTTTTGACAACACTGCTTTTGGGGAAGCAACACAGAGCCTTTTCCCACGCCGTTTTCCCTTTGCTTCCGAGCTTTTTCCGGCTTTGGATGTGATTTGTGTAACTTTGCTCAGGGATGCACTCACAGCTTAAGCCAAGAAGCGATATTGCAACCTCAGCTCACAAACCCTCTCTTCTCTCCCGAAAACAGCGTCCCTGCCTCGCCTCTGCTTTCCGAGAGGACAACCTCCCGCCTGCTGCCTGTCGGAGCTGTCCCCGGGCTCACCCCTGCGCTCGGCCCCGCGTTCCCCGCGCCCGCGGCGGGGTGAGCGAGCTCCCCGCGCCCGCTGCTCCCTGCGCAGCCCGGAGCGCCCCGAGCCGGCCCGGCGGCTCCTCCCCTGACGTGGGGCGGTCACACCTCTGCTGCCTTCCCTGGCAGCGAACAGGTGCCCTGCTCTGCTCCATGTGTGCAGCCACCTCAAACAAACCCCCCGGGCTGGCTTACTCAGCGCTTTATCAGGGGCTGAGCGGCAAAATGCGGCTCTCGTGCAGCGCAGCCCGTGCGTGGGGTTTGTGTGACTGAAGGGCTCAGCTGATCCCTCCCTGTCTGGCGCAGCCAAGAGGTTCCCGGCGGCAGCAGCAGCCACGGCCAGTTCAGTTCTGTAAGTCACCGGCATCGTGCTTTTCTCGCAGGTCGGAAGGGGTTGGCGTTTGGCTCGCAGATCCATAACACCGTGGGGTTTTTTTTTCCAGCAAGGAAAATAAGGAGGATCTTGTGCCTGTGCTGCCCGGCACCAGCGTGGTGTCTGTTTTATAACAGCAGCGTGAATGAATGATGCAATCGGGCACGGGGGGAGCAGCAGCATTTTGGCAGGACAGGCGAGAGGGGATTGGAGAGTTGGGAGGTGAATGTCAACATCCAACAGGTTCCTTCTGCCTCTTTTCACCTGCTTTTCACGAGGTGCTTAAATGAGTTCACTGTGAGGCACTGCTGTGCAGATAATCGTGTGGGGCTGCAAGCAGTTCATCTCTTGACTTGCAGACAGCTTTGTTCCTCTGCCTTTACAAATTGGACAGGAGGTTAAAGAAAAACCTAAAATGAAATAGAAAACCCAGGAGGTTGAAGAAGAACCTAAAAAAAGGGAAGAAAACCCAGGAGATTAAGGACTGAATCTTCCTATTCTTACCCTGCAAACCACAGAAAGTTACGGGTGGATGGGTTGAACTTCTAAAACTTATATAAAACACCAACACAGTTTGCTTAAATATAACTAATCTGCTTAAATGTATCAACTTTCCTCTAAAGTTTTCAAAACATTGCTAATTCTGAGGATGAAATCTCAGCACAGAAAAGCTGTGGCACTGTATTATTCCCATTTTACAGACACAGGGCTAGAAACAATGAGGATTAAGTGGTTTGTTTAAACTCATACCATGGAAACACTCCTGGGAATGTTCTTAGAATCTGTAGGAGGAAAAGGTCCTGACAAAAGTTTCAAGAACTATTTTCTCCAAATCCTTTGCTCTGAGCAGCAGTTTCCCCTCAAGGCACCAGAAAGAGTTTAATGTGGTTGAACTTCTGTTAATGTTCAATACAATGTTAAATGGGGAAGTGAATCAGAAATTGTTTGCAAACAAGGATATTCCTGAGTGCTGGGTAATATTTCATTAAGATGCACTTAATCTTCATTTTTAACAGCAATAAATGTGAACATCATGCAAAGTAGCAGCGTGACAGCACTTCTGAAAGCTGAAATATGACAACAAGGGAGGTCTAGTCACAATGAGGGGTTTGAGATCTCATCAGAACCTTGCAGCCCCAGAGCACCTGCAGCTCTGAGCACCACTTACTGCTTCCATTTGCATTGCATGTGGATACAGAGGATGGGTCAGTTTTTCTCAGTGGGGCAAGTGCCCTTCTTTGAAGGGACAGCAAACAGAGAGGATTTCAGTTGTTTTCCTTTCCCATGTGCTCTTACATAATTCCCGTGTTTGCTGCTGTGACTCCACCCTGTCTATTATGAAAGAGAATTATTTCTTGTGAAAATGTCTTTTTAATTTTTTTTCTCAGAACAGCCTAATGAAATACTTCATAGTCTGGAGGCAAGGAGATCTCATGGGAATTCCACTTTTCCCTTGTGATTTCCTCTTTTCTCCATCTTCATCTCAAGTTTCACCCTACCTCTCTCAGTCATTCTTTTGTCTTCTTTAGCCACTTCTTTGCCCATTGTTCTTCTCTTCCCCATATTCTTCTCTCCAGCTTTTCCCCATGATATTTTCTATCAGACCTGTTGAAATATTTGCTGCTTGGATGCTTTTCCAGCATGCAAATAACAGGCTAGGAATTGATTACCTACCTGAAATTCAGTGTCAGGAAGATCAGAGATTCCCTATCAGTGTTTTTCATATGGAGACAGAACCCATTATTTGTGGGAATTTCTTTTTTTCTTCCCATCTCATTAAAACATTTACACTTTTAAGAAATCAGATGCTCTGTATTTTGGAGTAATTAATCTCTGCCAACTGCACAGGCCTGGACCACTCAGGAATGAAAAATTGCTCTTCCCTGACTGCAGGTGAGATTTGTCCATAGAAGGGTTTTACACAACTTCAATTCTTTTTGCTCTGATGAGCTACTGATGATTTTTTCAATTCTTCCCTTTTAACTTGTTATTTTTAGGCAACATAAACCACAGCTTGAAACTATTTTCAAAGAGTTATTGCATGGAATAAAGAGAGGACGGGGTTAATTCCAACTATGACTCCACAATAATTCTTCCTCTAACTTCTTTATTTGTCCATCAAAGCATAAAGTCCACCACAGCTTTCATGTCATCATTGTAAGGACCATCCAGCAGGGACAGGAACATGGGAAATGTGGATATCAGAGAGAAGGGAACGTTAACATTTCATCATTCCTGCTCCCAACGTGCTTTTGGAGAGATAACGTTTTTCTGGGAGAGATTAAAGACGTGGATCCAGACCTAAATTCCAGATTGTCACCAAGCAGTCACGTCACAGGGCAGTGTCCCCACTCATGCCATTGCCTCATGGTGTGGCAGTGTTGCAGTGCAGCCCCAGGTGAGGCAATGGTGGCTTTGCACAAGAAGGGCTCGGTGCTGGAGCACCGTGACGCCAATGTCACACCACAGGGATGCCTGCCCCGGAATCAGGGCCCTGCTGCTTGGAAAACCAGGATATTTCACTGCAAACACAAACACAGTGCTCTGCAGTCCATGGGAAGTCAAGGCTAAAGCAAAGTAAACGTGGAATTCACGTGTCACCTGCCCAGCCACTGCCAAGCCTTACCTCAGAACTGGCCTCTGTCCACCAAACCTTACTGGGAACTGGGCTCTGGCACAGGGAAGTTCTGGTGTCCATGGCCACTTTTCTTTTATGTGCTGTGCTGATGGTTTATGACTATTCTTCTTACATGTCCAGTGCAGTCTTGGTAGAAAAAGATAAAACCCCACATGGCCTGCAGCAAATAATCCTTTAATCATGATCCTAAGGCTAGACTGGAGTTTTATGGTGTGTCCAAGCACCAAGGGCAGTGTTCTGCCAAACTGCAGTTCAGAGGTGCTCTGTAAAAGCCCTTTTCTGGGTTAGCTCCTCTGTTGCCACCCACTCCCCTCAAGGGTAGCAGAAAAGCTCCCCCAAAAAAGTCCTGTCTGAGGCCTGCCTCTGCCTTTCACATCACTTTGTGTCTCTGTTCCTTGCTCATTCACATCTCCCTGTTTGTCAGGCAGAATCTCTCCTACAGACACAGCTCCTGGCTGTTCACAACAGGTTCCACCACTCAGGCTGGGTGGTTTCATTTAGACAGATTTCCACCTTTCAGCAGTGGACTGGAGCATTGTCTTTTATTCCATGCACAAGAGCAGATGAAAGAGGTGTGTGTTCTACATTCGTAGTGCTGATGGTAATTTTTCATAAAGCCTTTTGTATCCCAATAATCACCACGTCCTGGGAAAGAACCCAAAGGTTCTTGTTCCTGCTTTGACCAATAGTGAGAGGAAAACAAAAAATGAAAGGGTATAAAGATATCCATAATTCTTAAGAATGTGCTGTTTGATGGTGTTTTTCCCCCATCCCAGAAAAAGAACCTGCAACCCAGATCAATCATACAAGACATGTCCTGAGAGATGTCTGAGAGATTAGAAGAAACAAAAACTTTTAGAAAAATCTGGGAGGTGAGATAAATGGGAAGCTGTTGTTTGTGTCTAAATGATAGATTAGTAAATGGTAAAATCCACACTGAATTAATTTCCCTATAAAAGGATGAAACACAAGGTGAGTAGGGATGAGTAAGAAGATACTTAACTCCTCAAGTGCTCAACATATTGAAGTGGACAGATCTAAAAGGGAAGAAAACAAACTTTTGTCAGGGACTGTTATGGAAACTGTGATGTCTTGATGGGTTGAGTGAAGTTCTCAAAGGCCAAGGGTTTGATGGATCTTATAAAAAGCTAATCCCCAATGCTAATGGCCCAATCTTTTATTAATGAGGACGTAGGAAAGGATCTAAACCTTCCTGATTTAGGGACAACCACTCATTGATTGGTTTAGGATAGTTTGCAATCAATCCTTAGGGCCCGGGTGTCCTGCAGCAACTAATGTGACACCCCAGCCTGGGAGAGATGAGAAATCAAGACCCACCTGAGATGAAACAGAGCCCTGCAATCCCACACAGCTCTTTGGCAGCCTGGTGCCTCAGCCAATGCCAAGGATTACAACCTTGAACCCATGAACATCAATGGGCTGAGGCAGCAGGGAGCAAATCAGCAGCAGCCCAGGGCTCCACGGCCCACCTGGAGCACGAGGTGACCATCAGTAGGCAGCAACAGCCAGGAGCAAATCAGCAGCTGAGCCAGACCTCCACCGCCATTGCCCCGGGATAAAAGCTGGCGGGCAGGCTCTGCTCGTCCCTTCTCGCACGCGCCAGAGCAGCAGCACCAATGGCTCAGGAAACAGTGCACTACTCTCACTCAGAGAAAGATTTCATCTTGTCCCCTCACAGTAAGAAGGCTCCCAAAAGGATGGCGTCCCTAATGGAGTTGAAGGAGATCTTCCGCAGCGCCGACGCCGTGTGCTTCGACGTGGACAGCACCGTCATCAGGGAGGAGGGCATCGACGAGCTGGCCAAGTTCTGCGGGGTCGGGGATGCCGTGGCAGAGATGTACGTACGGCTGGGGGGACTCGGACAGTGGCAGGCAAAAATAGCCATGGATAAGATTAATCTATGATAATGAATTTATCATTTACGACTCTGTCGTAGGTTATTGCAGTTGAAAAAGGGGTTGGGGGAATAAGTGGAGTTAATGCAGGATGAAGTAACGTGGTTTGGAATTGTGAGGCCACCCAACAAAACTATACTGGCATAAATTCTCTAATGTTAGTGATGCCTAAAGTGGCTACCTAGAAACAGAGACTAGACAGGAATCAGGGAATAAAGGTAGGCATCATTAATTTTGATAGACCAAGAGCAGCTGTCACCATTAAACTTGGCTAAGCACTACCAAACCCCATTACGAACGAGCAAACCTTACCATGAGATGGAGGAAAGGGGACAACTCCCCCAACCCATCTCTGAGGCTGGGAAAACAGCACAAGCTGAAGCTTGTAACAAAAGCTGTGTTAAATTCAGAGAAGGGCACTGGAGCTGCACTCAGGAATATGGTCCCAGTATGGCATCCCAGAGGGAATGGAACCATTTTCCTTTGCTCCACTGGTTCCACTGATCCATGGAGATCTCCTACCAGTGGATGCCACCAATCTTTTGGTTCAGTATAACCTTCAACCTCTGCTCTCTTACCTGGTTCCTTGTCATTCTTTGTTAATGCTCTGCTGCTGGGAGAAGCCTCAGCTTGTGAAGTGATCACTTGTCACTGATTTGGTTTTCTGGCTGTCCCCTCAGGACCCGCAGAGCCATGGGTGGCACTGTGACATTCAAGGCAGCTCTAACAGCACGATTAGGTCTCATCCGGCCCTCCTATGAACAAGTGCAGAAATTAATATCTGACAACCCACCTCAGCTAACTCCAGGAATAAGGTAAGAAGAATTGAAATTTTTTTTTTTGAAAGTATTCAGGAAGCAGATGAAATAAATAAATGGAATTCTGTGCCATCAAGTAAGATCACAGAGCTGGTTTGGGTTGGCTTCCTGTTCCATCTCCAAAGCTTGGATCAGCCTGACTCCATGGCAAGTGGTTAGCAATCCATGGAAAAAGTCTTAGATATCAACTGGCACCTTGGCTGGCAAGCTCAGATCCTGGCTTGAGGATTCAGTGGGCATGGAAAAGAACCTGTCCAATCACTGGTTCTTCATGGGTGATGGGACTGGGAGGAGATTTAATACCTCCTTAAATTTGGTCTATTCTGCAGCTCTGTTACCTCTCTCTGACTCTCCTCACTGCAGTCACACCCCTGGCTCAGTTTTGGGGATCCATTGCTCAGAGCACCCCATTCTGAAATCCCTAAAAACATTAAAATACTCATTAAGCAAACATAAATATGTGTATTCATTCATCCTGAGGTTTGGAATGAACATTAACTATTTAAATTGAAAAGCTCTCGGGATTTTTTTTCCCTATTCAAATTGTTTCCAACAATTGAAAATAATTTCTTTACTACAAAATCTGACCATAGCTTCAAGTCTAAAATACTTTTAGTATATGAAAGGAGTTTTAGATGATACTGTGCTTGTATTTTTTCTTTTTTTCTGTGGAAGACAGAGCTAGAGGTAACTACAAAGAGAACATTGTTTCCTTGTTCAGGATCACGTGATTTTCCTTTTCAGTCCTTCCTTTTCTTCCTCCTTTTCATTCCTTCCCTTTCTTCCTCCTTTTCTCTGTGTCCTGCTTTGAGCCTCTGCTTTGCTTTTCAGTCTTTTTAGTGTTTCTGCTATTCCTGCTACCACTTCCCTGCTCCCCTTGCTGCAGGCTGATCTTCCTCCCTCCAGAGCCAAATCCCTGAAACTTTTCGCTTCCTTCAAGTCCTGCTGATGTGAACTGGGGCCACAAACTTCTCTTTTTGATTCCTTTTCTGTAGCTGGTGCCCTCTTCTAAAGATGGCATCGATGTCCAGCATCTGGTGAACCAACTATGAGTTAGAAAGCATTTGCACTTTGTACTTTTCAGCCCACTTTGAATTTTGGAACAGTGGCTTTATCTCACATTCCCTGCTTTTTGCTGCATTCCAGATTCATTTTCTTGCTGTTGTTTTACTGCAGAAAAAAAGTCTGAACTGGATCTGCTCTCGCTTGTTCAAGGGAACTAATGTGAAAGTGGAAAGAAAACATTTTTAGGGAGTGCTTGTTTTTGAGGAATTAAATGATGGTTCTGTCCAGCTCTTTCCAGCCAGGTGTGTGCACAAACAAAGGGAAAGAAGGAAAAGCTTTGGGCAGCAGAGATGGATGGAGCTGGAAAGCAGCACACACCCAAACTAAGCTGGACTAGCACAAAGCCTGGTTTAGGAAGGATTTATTTGACCTTTGTGCTGTTTCTTCTCAGGGAGCTGGTGAGCAGACTCCACCAACGAGGGGTTCAGGTGTTCTTGGTCTCTGGGGGGTTTCAGAGCATTGTGGAACACGTGGCCTTGCAGCTGAACATTCCCACAGCAAACGTCTTTGCCAACAGGCTCAAGTTTTACTTCAACGGTGAGAGTCCCCTCAAATCTCCTTTCTCTGCTAATTAATGGCACTTTTTTGGTTCCAACTGTCAGATATTGGGCTGCAGGCACTGTCCTGTTATTAATCCAGCTAATTCCAAGCAGGAAAACTACAAAACCTTACCAAAAACCAGCTCAGGTCATTTTCAGTGCAAGAAATAGAGCTGTAGTTACTTTTTAATTGCAAGCTGTGCCAAAGGTAAAACTTGTTACAGCTTCTGAGAGCAGAGTTTCATTTTCTCCTGCCCCTTCCAGTTAGAAGAGTTCCTTGCACTGAGCTGCTCTCACAAACCTCCCTTTCAGTGGCTTTTTGTAGCAGAGCTGCTCTGGATTTTAAGCTGAGTGCCCAAGCAGAGCTGTAGTTACTGAGGTTGTTCCTTACTCAGGGTTTCCTCCACTGTGTCTGCATCATCCTGGGTGCTGCTTTTGGGATGTTCACACCAGAGTGGCTGGGAATGGATTGGTAGCACTGCCCAGACAGATTTCTGTTTTTCTTTGAAATTTTCTCTGGTTTTCTTTGAAAATCTCCCCACTGAAGATTTGGGTGAAATCCCAGTCTTAAACTTACCTTGGAATTATTTATTTGGGATGCTGCTACTGTGAGGTTTACAGGACTGCATGCAATGAAGTCAAGACCACAGGCAGAGATCTTCCTTCATTTACAAGAAAATATCTGTGTTTCCAACTTGTCCTTGCATTGTTTTCTAGGAGAATATGCAGGATTTGATGAAACACAACCAACAGCTGAATCAGGGGGGAAAGGAAAGGTTATTGCTCATCTGAAAGAACAGTTCCATTTCAAGAAAGTGGTTATGATTGGAGATGGAGCTACAGACATGGAAGCCTGCCCCCCTGGAGTGAGTATTGCAGAAATCCTGAATTCCTCCTGAGCAAATCCTTTGGGGAAAAAGAAGAGTGAGGTTTGGATTCTTTAATAAAAAGAATTAACAGAAAGACAACTTTTATAAATGTCCCAGGGGAGAGATTTTAATTCCATCTCCCCTTCAGCTCCTTTCCCCACACAAAAGTCCCCCCAAATAGCCCAAAGCAGCTCAGGATTTGTTTAATGCTTCCCACCTCAAGGCAAAAAAAAAAAAAAAAAGCTGCAGTGGAAATTTTAAACCCTGCACTTTCACTGCAGGGGGTTTTGTGAGATGTAGAAATGATGATTGCTCTGGTTAATGATTGAGGACAGGGTTAATGTTTGCTTTTGGTATCTCTCAGATGAGGTAAACAGAGGTAAGATAAACAGGAGAGGGGTAATTGTGGGATGCTCGTGCATGATCCAATGTTTACTTGCTCTTGAATGGAATTGCATCACATTTACATCAGATTCTCAGTAAAATCTCAGATCTGAACAATCTGCAAGCTACGAGGCACTGAGAAAAACTCCAATACCCAAAGTGCTGCAGAATTAATCGATAATAAATCTGGAAAACGAACATGCAAAGGAAAACAGGGCGGGGAGGAGCGACGTGATTTTAAAATCCAATCTTAAAAGCAAACTTAATTGCTGAGAAGCTCCATGGGCCTGCAATAATCAATGTGGCCATTCCTTGTGTTTTTCCAGGATTGCTTCATTGGATTTGGAGGCAATGTAGTCAGAAAGCAAGTAAAGGAGAAAGCAAAATGGTACATCAGCCACTTCGACGAATTGCTAAAGGAACTGGAGGAGCGATAAATCCTCGTGTAAAATAATCTATTTAACACCTGTAAATCCATTATTCAATGCCATTAAACATTTATTTGTTTGCAAACTTGTGGGCTGGAGTTTTTAATGATTCTGGCAGTTGGGCACCTTCCAGTCTGGCCCGTGTGGCAAACGGCACCGTTCTACTCAAATATGGTTAAGATCTTTTATACAGCTTTGCCATGGTGGAAGAAGGAAATTGATTATTTACTTCCAGGTGAAGACCAAACATAGAAAAGAATGAGTTAAAAATACCTTAATGGATTATCTCCTGGTCAATTTTGCACATCTGTTGTTTCATCTGTAATGCCTCTATTTATTTTGGGAAGCAAAAGAAGAACAGGGCCACAAACAAGAACTTTGCCTAATGACAATACTAATACTACTACTACTAATAATTATAATAATTATAATAATAATAATTCAGGCTAAAAGCTGAACAGTTTGGCAAGCACCTTTCACTGCACAGAATCTCAGGAGCAGGTTAATCAGTGAACAGGTAGAAAACATCACTAAATACCTCTGCTTTCATTAAATTATGGCTACAGAGAACCTGAGCTGCCAGCTGTTACTCAAACATCAGTTACTCAACCTGTCTGGGACAGGAGTTGCATGGAAATCTGAGCCAGATCCAACGTTCATCCCTGTCCAAGAAACATCTTCAGGTGAGGGATGGAGTGGTTCCCATCCTTCATTAAAACATTCCAAACTCCAAACTGTTGATTTTGTGAAGTGGTCCCACTGTTTGTGGAACTGTTTTGTTTATTTACCAACCCACCCCCAGCAGCTGTGACTGGATGGGGGCAAATTCATCAACCTTTAAAGGAAATTCTGGGAAACTTGTCCCTTCCTCTGCCTCCAACGTGGATTAACCACCCCAAAACTGTGTTAGAGTTAAGCCTGACCTGTTCTAAGAATTCCTCTGAGCTCCAACTGATGGATCCTGGTTTTTTAAGGAGTCTCTTTAGTGTCTGATCCAAGAGAACACACCTGGTGAATGCTGACACCTCTCCTGAGTGTGTTTTTCACATCATGGGACTTTTATTTCCCTCACTTGTAAGAATCTCACCTGTGAGGATGTGAAAATCTTTACCAATGTTAAAACACATCACACCTTCCACTTCCTTCCATCCCCACAACACACAGGAGAAAGATGGGTAAACATGACATGATTTGTGCTGGAAAAAAAATACCTGCAGAGGTTTTTATCTTCTTACAAAGAGTCCCAGTATTTTTCCAGAAACTGAAGTGTGACAATTCTCTTCCACCCCACCACACATTTCTGGGTGGAACAGAAACAAGTGATGCCCCTACCTTCCAAAATTTCACAGTATCTCATAACAATCACTGCTTTTCACAATTGGCACTAAATTTACTTAATTTATTATGATTACATCAAGGTGCCACGAGGCAGCTGCTGCCCAGTTGTTAAAGCATCACCAACAATTAAAGCAAATATTGGATTTGTTCATTCTGTGACATCATTGGGGAGGACATGGGAGAAAAGAGGAGTTAACAGAGCCCAGAGTGAGTGGTGCAGCTCTCAGTCAAAAGTTTTTGGCTTGGAGTTACAACAGCATTTAATAGTAGAGAAGTAGAAGGGTTAAAAGAAAACAAATCCAGAACCAGAACACAAATCCAGAACCAAGCCTGTGATGCTCTTTGGAGCAAGGCAGGCATGTAAGAGCCACAGAGGATCTGTCAGAGTTTAGCAAAGCCCACAAAAGCCAAGGCAGACAATGGCTGGCAGCACTCCCCAGAACTTCTGGGAGTGTTAAAGATGGGCTCTTTGAAATTCTTCCTGAGAGAAGCCCCAGCCAGCTCCCAGGGCAGCTCCTGGACAATCCTGCTTTTGTTCAGGCAAGGCTGCATGAGCAGGGCAAGTCTGAAGTCCTTCTGCTCCCACCATGTCCCTGTGCAATCCCACAGTTATGATGTTAAGGAGTTTGGTTGCTGGTTTTTTATGGAATGAAAAGGCCACGAAGGAAATAAATCTGGCATGGAGCTGATCAGCTGGAGCTCCAGGCACTGGGACATGGCTCAAGGCTCTGAAATTCCCCCAGTGCCCCAGCCAGGAGCCCTGGAAGGGATGTTAACATTCACAGCAGGAGCTTCTGCCAGTCGGGGCACTATGGAAACTGCGGGGCTGTGCCAGGGATTTCACAACAGCTCTTTAGGTCGGACTGGCTTGGAAAAAAAAATCCCCCCCTCCCCTTCCACTGGGCAAATATCAAGGCTGACCTCTAGGCCAGGAGGTAGCAGGAGGATTGCTGAGCTCAGTGAGAGGCTCAGCTGTTTTGTCTGTGAAATAGTGGAAAAAACCCAGCAGGGAATAAAGCAGGGTGAGGAAAATTTCAGTGTTGCTTATTTGCCTGAACACATCCCAGCAGAGCAGGGCAAAGTCTGGGGAGCAGCACAGGTCAGACAGGGAGGAGCTGCTCTCTAGGTGGGTCTCCTGACCACCAGCCTTCCTATAAAGCCTTTTAATGTGATTATTCAACGAGGCAGAATTGCTTTAAATTATAGATTTGCATGAGGGACAGTTCGCAGCCTCCTCCAGGGTAACTAAACCCGAGTTTTAATTGTGTTGTTGCAGTGGAACAAGAGTTGAGAGTTGCCAGAGGCCCTTCCAAGCACTGTCCCCCACTTTTCAACCCTTCAGTTCTGAACTCCAGCAGTTCTGCTGTAAGAAACGCTGAGGAATTGCTTGTTCAAGGAAAACTTAAGACTCAGCCATGGAATTAAGAGGGAAAATCCCAAGTATTCACAGAACCAGGGAAAACCAAGCTTGGGCAAAGGGAAGCAAGGAACGCTTGGCATTACCTGTTTACATTTGAGTTTACATTGTTATCTGTAAGGAAAATAACAGGAACTGTTTTATCTGCAGGTAAAATAACAGGAATTAACCCTGGAGGCAGCCAGAGCACGAGCAGGAAGCTCAGAATGAGGGGAGGCACATCCATAACACATCAGGGCAGCTCCAGGGGGAATTCAGAGGCTGGCAGTGGGTGAGGGACCTGCACTCTGTGATGTCACCCCACAGGACACCCAGTTATTCCTCTGATTCCTTATTCAGGCAAAACTTCGTGGCCTTTGAACAACAAGAGCTGTGCCAGGCAGAATTTAATTCCTGGTGAAGGTAAAAATCATGGATTGCATCAGAACCCACAAAATCCTGTAGCTCCAAAAATGCTTTTTGCTGTTTGTCTCTGGTTGAGATGGCTGGGTGTGAGTTACAAGGACAGTTCTCCAGGGAAAAGAAATCTGGGAGGATGCTGGGAGAGCTAACAAGGACTGGGAGCTGATACTGGCATCCCTTTTTTCCTGCTGCAGCTGAAAAGTGGCCCCAAAAGTCTGGAAAAATGGCAGCCCCAGGTGATCTCAGTGCTCAGGGCTGACTTGTGAGAAAGATCAGCTCAAATGATTTCCTTGGCCCACTGAGCAACTTTAAGCTGATGCAGCACAGAATATGACTCAGTAAAATCCCATCATCACTTGCCAACAGGAGGAAAATATAAACCCAGACAAGAACCAGATCAAATATTGACTTTGCTCAAGAGGAAATTCAAGGGGAGGCACGAGTGCAGTGTATTTCATGAAAGCAGAAACCACACCTGAAAAATGCAGCATGATTTGTGGAGAAAAATCAAAAGGAAAAGTGCTTTGTTATTTATCACCACAGCACACAAGACCTCTAGAACACTCAGCAAAATGGGATGTGATGAAGAGATTGTAAATTCACTTTGGAGAAGGAGAGCAGAACATGGGAAATGCTGTCCCTGAACGAGAGAAGTGGGATTGGTTAATTAAGCTGAAATATTCTAAATTTTCCACACTAAACACTGCAAGAGGAGAGAAAACACAAGTGGTGCAATACATAGGAGGTGCCAGCAAAAAAGTGAAAATTAAAAGGATTTTATTGACTGATATGTTCTTCCTGAAAACTTCTTGAAATGTACAAACTGGACATTCAGAACTGATTTGTACATTCAGTATGTTACACTGATTCTCGGAGCCACTTGAGAGAGAGAGAATATTACTGTCACTTACAGGATGTTCACATCGTTGCAGACACCAAAAAGTGTGGATACATTCTAGTCTAAAAGTGAAACCAAAACAGAACTGGACACCATGGTACACGGAAATGCCAATCCCACTGAGCCCACATGCGCCAGCTTCACACACCGACCCGGCCACAGGGAGTGCGACCCCCCTCCAAGTCTGAATCAGCACTGCTTATTAAATTCAACCCCTTTTCCCAGATTTTGGAGCTGTTTAGGGGAGGGAAATGCTTTGGAGTGAATTGATTCCCTGCAGGGTGTTCAGCCAACCACGTCTTGGCAGTGTCTGTGGGGAAAGCGTGGGTCACCCTGCGTGGGATTAACTCCAGGGGGAAGGTACCACACAAATGTGTGCTCAGAAACCCTACAAATGCCCCTTTCTGTCCATAACCCATCCCCTGCCACACAGCATTATCCCCAATTAATGACTGCAAACACTGACTTGCTGATTTCAGGCTTGCTCCACCAGCGAGGGGTTATTTCACAGCAACCCCAGAGCTTCTCGTGTCGCAATTTGAACTGAAATTCTCGTTTCTCCAGAGCTTCTCATTTCACTCCCGTTTTTTTTTGTTTGTTTTTCAAAGCTGCAGTCATTAAATGCCTCACAGCAATGCTGTTACTGAGCTCTGGGCAGTGCCTGTGTGGCAGGAGATTTGAAATCCTGTAGGCCACACATTACCTGGGGAGCTGTCCCACAGATTTGGACTTGTTTTCAATTCACCAACCTTTTAATCACAGTCTTGTATTGTTTTGTTTTTTTTTTTCCCCTCAGAGCAGAAGGTCATGGGTTCTGAAGAAAAGAGGTCTCTTTTATAAGCTCAATACAGTACTTTTATATTTCAGACTATGATATACAGTGTATACCATAAATTAAGACAAATACTTGTCACTTTATCTATGTAGGCACAAGAAAAATCAGTGACTTTACTGAAGTGGAGAAATCTTCAAGGGTATCATGATTCTGGACTCCATCTCCTGAATAAGGGGCACTGAAAAAAAATGGAGAGAGGGTTTAATATCACTGACAGAGTTCAGCACATTCAGTAATCATCCCTGTAGGATGATAGTTTTGGGAATAAATGATTTTAATATCATCTCTCTGCTCGTTTAAGGACAAATATTTCCATTCTTTTCACCAAAATGGAAGTGATCCTACATTTTTCTGGTGTAACTTCCTTTGAAATGTGCCCTATGGAACCCAAACCTGACATTCTTGGCACGCTTTTGGGAGTTTTGTTATGACAGCTTTCTTTGAACTCAAAGATCTCCTGGCTTTTAGCTCCAAAGTCTAAATTCCCTTTTCCCAGCAATGCATTTAACAAGGTTCCTGTATTTCATGAAATATTCGAAATAATCATTTAATATAAAGGTAAATTTCACTCCTGGCTCCCTAAATCTTTGGACAAGCATTTACATAAATCTGTTCTTCCACAAAAGTGCTGGTATAAAAATTTCATATTCATGCAGCAATGTTTTAGCACTTGGGCAACTTTTCCAAGTACAACCAGCTGCAAAATTCACTTTACAGCTCAGTGCAATGTCCCTCTGCTCCCTCACAGAATTAAAACTGCCACACACACACGATTCCCCCTGAGATAAAGAACTTTTTCTCTCAGTGGGATGTGCTGAGGAGCAGAGAGGATGGCACAGCCCAAAGTCTGCCCCCAGCATTCCAGAGGAGTTAATGGGTTACCTGTGTAATAAACCAGTTCATCCCAGCCAGGTTTATGCCACGCTGCATTCCTTATATCTTCCCTGGTCTGCAGGTCTCTGTAAGCTGGGAAAACAAGCACAAAGTGACTCCTTTTCCTTCTGAACAGGAACAGATCCCTGAAAAGCATTCCAAGGAGGAATGAGGAGGCTGGGAACAGCGGGAAGGAAGGAAGGCAGGAGTTCTCTGCCAGAAGGAAAAGCTCCCAGAGCAGCACAAACAGAAGGAGCTGGGGAAGAGGGAGAATTCCTGGACACAGGTAAGGTAATGCAGGGGTACAGCTCTATATAATATTCTGAATTGTTGGGATATGAAGAAAAAACAGAGTGATTTCTAACAAATTATTGTTTTTCAAGCTGAAACAATCCCAATGTGTGAAAGCAGCTGGGTGTTTATGAACATGAATGCACAGAGAAAGCCAAAACACCTCAGTGCAGGAATGGAAATAAAAGCTTGACTTTCCTTTCTGCAGCTGTGGTAAACGTGAGGCTTGAAATGGAACTGTAAAAACCTGATTTCAGCTTGAATTGGGATGGCAGGGTCATGGTTGTGGGACTGAGAGCAAGCAAAGAGAAAGGGACAGGAGAAACTGTGGTAGAAACAGAAGAAAACATGAAATGTTCAATTCTTGTTTGGTGAAGAATAAATTTCCCTACACAAAAATTTAAAAAATCAACAAATTAAAAAATCAACCAATTAGGAAAATAAAAAAAAAATTAAAACCCAACTTGTAAGACATTTCCTTTGCCTTTTGTAAAAATATTTCCTCCTGGGCACAGTGACTGGGCTGAGTCAGTGAAAGAAAAAAGCAGGAAAAAAGCAGAAAAGAACAGGATTTACCCCAAAGGTGATGGACCATGTAGAGCTGTCCAATCTGGGAGAAAAATCCCCCAACTGCTTCATTGCTGTCCTGTCGGAACCGAATTGCACGAGCCCTGCAGAGGAGCAGAGAGACATCAGAACCTGCAGGTCTGGGGAGGAAATCAGGGAAAACTGGAAGGAAAACAGGGTGGAAGGGAAGCTGGAATGTTAAATTGCATTTGCTGCACACTTCAGCAATTAAAAGTAAGAAAAAATCTGCTGCAGCATGCTCGTTTTCAGCACTCAGTAATTAAGATTTACCTCTTGTCTTGTTAGAATTGAAAGCCTGGAGTTTCACTAAAATTTGTATTAATTTTTTCAACCAGATTCAGGACCAAGATAATTGCTGGAACAGTGTAAAGTGGCCTTTTAATAGCAGGTTTTATAACGAAATCCTCAAGTTTTAGTCATATCAGCTTTGCCACATCAATTTTCCACAGATTTTGTGGTAGTGGAATACAACTTTTTATTTATGTGGATCTTTGCATAAATAAGATAAATATTTCTCTTGTTGGATCTTACAAAAGAGATTTTTTTACCAGTAGAGATGTGCCTATTTTATAAAAAAAAATGGTAAAAATTTCTGAATTCAATTTGTTCAAATGACTAATTGAAAAAATTATATCAATGACAAATCTAAGTCCTCACCTTTGCCCAAATAACTGAAAATACTCCAAACTGTTAAACTATCAACCAGCAGAATTGCAAGGACAGTGAGTATAAATTGAAATAAGCTCACACTGGTTAAAAATAAGACAAAATCAGAAGCATATAATCAACAGAAAACTGCCTCAAATACTTCTAACCTATATAATAAAATACAAATGTGCTGCTCAGCAGCTTTTCAAGAAGCAAGTTGACTTTTAAAGCTTGAAGAGCCAAGATTTAAGCTAAAAGTGGTCTTGTGAAAGATGAACCAAGTCTCCCAGAGGAAGTGCCAGCCTTCCCAAGCAGCTTTCTGCTGAAAATCCATGGTTTTTGCAGCAAACTAAAAGGGTTCTGGGAAGCAAAGCCAAACCACAGAGTGTTGTTTGTGCACAAAATTCCTTTTTCTTTCCTCAAGGGGTCCCAGGACTGTCTGACCAGTGGTGCAAGTGCAGCAGCAGCCCCTTAACTGGGGGATTTGGTGGCTTTGGTGCCACCCTGCCACCTCCTGTCCTGCTTTTTCTACCCCTGCACCTCCCAACCAGGAGCACCCAGGGCTGAAGGCAACACTTACCAGTAATTGCCCCACTCAATCATTGTTCCAGGCTGCAAAAACAACACACACTGTTAAAACTGCAGTTAAAAATATATATATACACAATTTCCACACCGTTTCTGTATGGAAACCACTCTGTATTAACACAATGCCTTCCTCTGAGTGATAAGAATATTAAAATAATCTCAAATTGCTCTGTTTACCACCTCTTAGTCATCTCTGAAGCATCCCTCAAAGCAACCACAGGGTTTCAGCCCTGCAGACATCAGGATCTTGCTGGAGCCTGCCTTCACTTCAGACCCCCCACTTTGGGAGCAGCACTGACTCAGAAATCAGCTTTGATAAGAAGCAGATTTTTCAGACAAGCTCTGTTTGCCCTAAACACCCTCTGAAGGTTTTAGGACAGCAGAGAGCTTCAAAAATAATTAAAAAAAAAATTAATAAAATTGAAACTTACTCTGAGTTGATAGGATCTCAGTTCATAAATATTAGGGCCATCTCTGGGAACAGGTTCATTCCAGAAGCTGAACTCCAGCAGGAGCTGGTTCTTACGGGAGAGGAGCATGTTACCCCTTTCCTTACGGAATTCTATGAATTCCTAAAAAATAACATGAGAAATGGGTCAAATTCTTCAACAACAAACAGCAGGACAGCACATGGTGCCTTGGAATTTTGGTTTTTTAATGCTATCAGGGTTGTGGGACAGTGAAATCCTTGAAGGAATCTGAATTCTCACTGGTGAATCTGAGAATTCCAAGGATTTCCACGTGAAGTATTCAGGAATTAGACATGAATGTGACAATTAATCCTCTCTCAAAGAGGTTTCTGGGCTTGTACAGGAAGGGATGAGACACTTTAGTATCTAAATCTGCTTTTTTTTTTCTCTACCTGTTCTTTGCTCTCTTCTGAGTAACAAAATCAGTGTTTTTTACCTTATTTTGACGAAGTTTGCTCATGACCTCATTGAGAGCTGGATAACCTCCCTCATATCTCCACAAATGAACTGAAACAGAGAAAATTAAACTTTTTCAAGGGATGTCCCAGACCAGTGGTAAATCTTACGGAAAAATCACACTATAAAATGCTCTTCACGCTACAGAATTATACAAAAATAGAAACCAGGCAGCAGGTTTGAAAATAGATTTTCATTAATGAAAGCACTACACATTGGGGTAATTTAAGGATAATGGAATCATCTGCTTTTTGAAAGGGGTTCTCTTGGAAAATTTTGCAATTTACTCTGAGGGTAAGAAGGAAATTTCTGAAAGGACTTTTTGTTGCCATGCTAGTAAGATGTGATGACTTGACATGACTGTTATTGACATTAAGATTCAGTTGAAGAGGATGACTGAGTTCCAAAAACGTGCTTTATACCAATTTCATCTAAGAGCAGTGGAGGGGCAGATTTTCAGTTCAGTAAATTACTCCAGCACAAAAGCAAGACACTTTCTGTAGGACATGAAAAATGATGCAGATGTTATTTCTGAGCTCAACATTAATAAAAGCAGAAGAAAACTGAACATTTGCTAGGATTTCCCCCATAAAAACAATTTCAGGACTATGTATCTATGTTGGTATCTAAATTTTTTTCAAAGCATTCCCTCTTTAAAAAATCAGAATAAACCCCTTTAGTAAATCACAGAAAGATGTATTTACAAGCATTTAGTACAGCAAGGCAATAATTTCACCTCACAGAATAATAAAAAACTATTTTCTCCCCTCTTAAGCAGCTCTGTGCCTTTCCCAAGAGAGCAAACAAGGCTGATGGGAGGCATTTCCCTGCGAGAGCAGATTTATCCTCCTGCTCCTGCTGCCTCACCCCCAGGGCAGATTTGATGGATCTATCTGATATTAATCCAGCAATGAACAAGTCAAACCCCATAATCTGCTTCATTCCAGCGCTGCAAGAACATTTCCAAGGCAGGCTGGGGATGCAGTGACAGATCCAGCCTGTGTTCATCTGTTACAACAGCAGCCACTGAGACCTGCCTAAGGAATTCCCATTCCCATTGTCCTCATTCCCCAATTCCCCTTCAACTTGCAGGGTTGGCTCTCAGGCACTGTTTGGTTTATCTGCTGTTAATTCTCTGCATTTGTTCAGTGTCAATGTTGCAATATGCTGGCAGTGCAGGGAGAATTCATGTGTGCAGGAGTTTATTTTTTAATTAGCAAGCAACAGCACCGATCCTGGCACAGCTCTAGTAGAACCTCCATGGATTTGGATCTGTGCCTTCCCATTCCTTCCAATTCCCAGGGCTTTTTTCAGGTTTTCTCTCTACACTGGGCTCTTTGGAGTTACCTCTGTAGCAGCTCTTCAGTCATGCCTAGTTCCAGTTTGTTTTCATAGTTAGGCAGTATCCTTGCATGAACATGAACAGAAATATTTTTACTTTCCCCCAGTAAAGTTTAATGTTAAGTTTACAATGCAGATGGCTTGGGATGATTTGCATTTCATTATCATACAGCAATTACAGTCTGAAAGCCTGAGCAAAGCTTTTATACTGCCCAAGGAGGGATAAACTCTGGCTTTGCAAAGAGTTACCCTAAAATATTCAGGAACTGTGCCCACAGGACTATATTTTACAAGCATTTCCCCAAACCCTATTAATTTTAACAACCAATACCACCTGGAAAACATGAAAATATATTAAAAAATGAGACAAAAATTGAAGGAATGAACGCTTTGCTGTCCAACCCAGCACGACAAAAGCAAGCACTGCACATTTAAAACAGCTGAGAAGTGATGCACACACCCCCTCACTGGACACACTGCCACAGGCTTTGAGTGTCAACAGAGATGATTTAAAAGAAGAAACCTGCCAAGCACATGGGTTTACATTGGGTTGTACTTCTATCTCCTACCAGCCTGATCTTGCTCTCCGTACCACGTGTTCCAAGTCCCCACCAGAGCACAAGGGTAGTGTTTTTCTTCATGAATCTTTGGCAGCACCTCTTGACTTGAAAACAAGGAACACAGACACTGGGTTGCATTGCCTTCAGGGAGGCCACAGGCGATATATGAATAACACAGCATCATGCTAGGAACATTGACAAGGTTTATTTTGCACAGGAGAAAGCTGAAATACCAAATTCTGCTATGCAGGGGGAAGGTGGCTACACCCCCGTGGAGAATTAAGGTGAGTGTTACCATTTTATTTTTTAGAATCTTTAACATAGGATTCTTTGGATGCAGTAAATTAGGTTTATCTAAATCATTATGTCTATCTAAAAGGTTATCCAACACATCAGGAAAACAAATAATCAGGGTAACAGAAAATTAATGGGTGATTTGCTTGAGGAAAAGCTTTTCTTTGCTGGAGGAAAAGCTTTTCTTTGCTTGAGGAAAAACTCCCCTCAAGGGGGGGAGAATGCACAGAAATAAGAAAGCACACTCTTCTAAACCAGTTATACTTGCTGAGCTGAATGAATAAAAATAATTTGATAAATGAAATAATGGCTGTACTTCAGAGTATTGCTTTTTAATTTCAGAAAGTGCCCTGACTTTACTTACCCACTAATCAACAGTGAAACTGCCTTAAAGGTACCTCCAACACAGAATTTCTGTCTGACTCTTCCCAGGATTTCTAACATTCTTTCAAACTTTACAAGTGGCCCACATTAGCAGGAGGAAATTAAGTTTTGCTGATTGCTGACTCGGCCAAGACAGCTTTCCCTGCACTGTGCCTTGATGAATAAGTCAATTAGTCTGGTTGAACTCTGCCTTTTATATTTTTCCCTGAATAATTACCCTTCTTCCTCAGTTTGGCTCACAGGCAAGGACTCTCTGCACAGTATCAAATAATAAAAAGTAGGCTGGGCTGGGGCTGGGAGTCATTAGAGATGAGTTTTCTTCTTGATTCTGCCACTGACTTTCCAGACAACCTTGAGCAAATCTCATTACCAATTTGTACCTCGACAGTCTCTCACTAGCCAGTGTAAATAATATGATAAAATGACTCTCTGAGGACATTCTCAAGGATGTTTCACCATCAGTTCATTTCTGCAAAGCAGAATGAGATCCTGGAAAGGCAGCTTTGAAGAAGAATGGTAAATTATTGCATAATTCTAGAGAAAAAATTAGAGAAAAAATGCCCACAGAACACCTTTTAGAAAAACCTGTCCCTAATTCTTCAGAAGGGTGATTCATGAAATACTCTTGTAATTGTCTTCATTACATTATTTATTAATACCTAATGACTAATCCTCATTCTGATTTGATACAGAACTAACCTGTTGTTTTTTTTGTATTTAGGGAGAGGCAGGTGGGAAGTTCAGAGAGGCTTAATTTTGTTTATCATTTTATTCAAGTTGTCTCCTCCCCTGAAACACTTCCATTTGCTTTGGAAAGAATCAATCCAACCACACATATTTCATCTGACTGCTGTCAGCAGTTTTTCTTTGCTATTTGTCTCTTTCCTTGAAAATAGAAATCTCTGCTCTCACTCAACATTTAGGCAGCTCATGAAATACTGCACAGAAGTGGTTCCCTGTCTTGCATAATTGGACTTGTTTATAATCAGCTTTTAAACAGCAAGCTGGCTGAATGCTAATTGTCCTTTACTGTGTATCTAGTTTTTAAACAAAAAAGAAAGCTAGAAATACCTTGATTGAATGTTATTCTAGCAGATTTTTATGCTTGTATAGCACAAGGAAAACAGTTCTGGGTTATCCAGCCCAACACAAGAAGGCACAGAGGTGACAGATGAGCTGTGCAGCCACCCAGTAACACTGAGGACATGAACTGGGAGCTGGGGCTTCTTCCCCTCCCTCCAGCCCAGCTGCTGTGCTCACACTTCAGAGCTGGTTGCAGAAGGGTGTCATCATGCTGAGGATGTTTTATTTCACTGGCAAGTTGGGCACTGTCAGTGAGAAAAGCACTGCTGGGTGTGAGGCTCGCTCCATCCCCAAATTCAAACACACAGCTCTTTCAGGGCAGCTGTTGTGGCTCCAGAGGGGGGATTGTGTAGGCAGAAAAGGAGTAATATTTCTGCACTTTCACCCTTAAAGCAGTCAATTCCAAATGGGATTAATTCCTACATGTTCAAAAGCTGGAACTTTTTGGGAAAGCTGTCACAGTACTGCTCCCTTTGGAGGGAATCACCCCAAAGCAGAGACCCCATCCAAGGGTTTGTGTAACTCCTCAAGAGTAGCTCAGCAACAAGAGTTGTGAAAGGGACATAAAAAAGCTGAGAGGAATCAACCCCTGGGTTTTTAACATCTCAAACTTCTTGCTGAGTTTAACACTGGTGCAGTTTTATTTACCAGTGATCTCTTTCCTTCCAGCATGCAGACAAAACCCATCCTCAACCTGGCAGCTGCAGTGGGAAATGCCAGCATTCCACCTTTCCCTGCATGGATCAGGAACTTTAAGACCACTAAGGGAAGGGGGAGAGCTGCTCCAATGAATGTCACCAAAGCTCTCACAACAGGAATCATCATCCTCAACTGCAGCTTAGGAAATGACACCTCCAAGAAGGAAGTGGGGTGAACTGAGTACAGGACTTTTTGCTCTTTCATAGGACCTATTTAACACCAAATCCTAAAAAAGCAGAATTTTGTCACCTCCCCTCTACATAATTATGGTATCTGCCAATTTACAGATCAAATCAACAATGCCTAAAAGGTGAAAAGAGAACTCACACACTTACCAGAGCTTGTTGTAGGCCTCTAGACATTCAGGTTTGACATTGTGAACTGCAACAACAACAAAAACACCAACAGGGATGTGAGCCAGGCAGGGCCAGAGGGGAGCAATGGTGCTGCTGAGCACAAAGCCATCACTCACACTGGAGTTTGTACAGACTGCTGGTCTCTCGTTTGGCCAGGAGGTTGGAGTGGGCGTCTTTCCTGGGATCGACTTTGCGCACGAAGAGGGATTTTAACCAGCTGTCCTCGCGGGCTCTGCGGGCCGAGGAGCCCAGCCCCCTGCAGGGAACAAGGACAGGGCACTGAGCCTCTGCAACTCCCCCCAGGCAGGCAAGGCAGCCACGAATTTAATGGGAATTATAGTATCACAACATACATAGTGCTAAAACTTCCCACCGAGTCTCATTCCCCACGGGGAATTTATCATTTCACAAGATACAGTTAACCACACATTATCCACAGTTATTCCCTGTGCAAAGGCTGCTTTTGCTGCCTATTTATCCTCTTTTTAACCCACCGGGGCTGGGTCTGCCCTGGTGTAAACAGTGAGGAGTGAAAAAGAGCAAAAAAAAAACCAACGTGCAGAAGGAAAACTGCAAATACACTGAAATACAGTGTAAAAGGGAAAGGAACTGCCATATGTTCCTGGGCTGCTTAAAGACAGCTCTACAAAAGGAAAAGTGAAATGTCTTTCAAGAGGAAAAATAGCACAAAAGACTAATTTGGGGGGAAAAAAAAAAAAAGATGAGTGGTAGGAAACAACCAGCCAGGAGATATTTCGATTCCAAATTTTGGCAAGTGCATCGTGTAGGGACACAGATCCAGGCTCTTTGTACAACATCCACGTTTCCCTTGCCTCGAAACAGAAGAATTTCACTGCCTTTTCTTATCTAATCTTTATTCAGCTTCTCCGAGTACACTTTCAAAATAGTATCACCTCCCTTTACATCAGAGCACACAAACCAAGTGATAACTGTGATTTTTTAAGTGTGTTTAAGGAATTATTCTTCTTTTCCAGGTGACCAGGACAAGGAATCTGATGTATTTAACTGTTCCTCTGCGATGTCTGATAAGCTCAAATGTTTTTGCTTCTTTCTCCTCAGATCACTTCCTTCAATTTGCCTTTTTTTGACAGCCCCATAGTAGCCACTGTGAAGAAAATTCTGTCACAAGCTTCTCCTGAAATACTAAAATATTAAATGTGGTATTTATACCACACGTATTTACTTATAAACTGGAAATTCCAGCCTTTTCCTGCCTCAGATGTCAACTTTTCACCCTGAATTACTGACCTGGAGATCCAAAGACAGCTGGATCTCCAGCCTAAAGCTTTCTTTAAGGAAAAAAAAAAAATAGGGAAAGAAAAATCTCAATTTCTTTTGGGAAGAATATCCCACTGGACACACCTGTATTACACAAAAGCAGTTTTTTTACAACAATCCACCTTTTAGTCTGAAAAGAACATAATGACCTGGTTCTGCCCACGGGAGCAGGATGGAAGGGAGGGAAAGTATTTCACAGCAGAGAAACAACAACTGCAGCTGAGATGACCTTCAGCAAGAAGAAATAATTGGTAAATATGGGTGTGTTTATTGAAAATGGTGCCTTCTTGGCCCTGGGCACACACACAAACATGTGGCTGTGCTGGAAGCCAAGCAGCTATTCCTGAGTGCAGGCATTTGAAGGGCATTCCATGATAAGGCTGCTGCTGGAACGGCCTGGAGCGGAGCTTTCTCTGAGCTCCGAGCTCACAGGGGTGAACCCCACCTCAGAAATCCAAGTTTTGTTTTCAAAAGCTCCCTCAAATTAAGCCGTCACTTACTCCAAGAGGTAGAACTCAACCCCACTCCTACAATACTCACACTTGTAAACCCTCACCATTCCCCCTCCTTTATTAAACAAAGCTGGTAAAGTAATATTTAGAAAACTCCTCTACGAGGATCATCGTTTGCAGCAAACTTTGAAGATGAAAAAGAGAAATAATCATGATTAATTCAATAATCATCATTTTTGTGAACTTCAGCAGCAGCAGGAGTAAGCTGGAGCTACAGGGATAACTCTGAAAAGCAAATTTCTTTGCTATTAGGAGAATCTCATGACTTGAATGTTAAACTGCACCTAAAAGTGGAGGTATGGTTAATTTTCAAAACAATGACATGAGTAAGACTTTACATTTATGGAAAATCTTTTCCCCAGCAGCTGGAAACCTCCTCATGAGCACTGACTAACAAATCACAACTAAATATACACCTCACTTAGAATAAAGGTAACAGGCTAAGTTTATCAAAGCAGATGTTCACTGCACCCCAACTGAGATGCAGGGGCCTGATTTTTAATCAATATCCGGAAAGACCACTATCATCCCACACTCCCACGAACCAAGAAGCCCTGAACTGATCACTGGTTCAATTTTGTGGGGAGTCTGTACCCAAAATTAGCTCTGGAGGAGCAGGGGCTGAATTCATGTCTTAAAACAGCTGTGAGCATCAACTCGACTTTGGTAGCAAGTTCTCATCCTGCAAATATTAACTGTGGGCTTTGCTTTCCTGCTACAAAGGTTGGGCTGTAAACACAAAATGCTAACACTGAATAGCTTGCTCAGATTAGACTAAAAACGTAATGGAAAACACTTCTTTTCACTTAGCTCCTGCTTTAGCCCAAAATATAAACAGGGTAGGAGATATCAGGTGAAGTATTTAGATTTTTTAATAAGCCATGTCTGCCTGAAAGAGAAAGAAAAACAACTTGTCTATTGTTTGGCAGTGTTTGATCTGTGGTCTAAACAAAGTTTATTTGAAACTAAAATAACCCCAAATCATACACGTAAAACCTCACAACATACTCCCTGAACAGCTGCTTGCAGGGATGCTTTTAGTCTTGAGGGAGCAGCTTTCCCTGTTTCAAAGAAAGGGAGGAAAAACTCTGTAGATCCATCCCAGCTTGGGAATTCCTGTGTTTCCATCACACTGTGCCTGCTTCCTACAGCCGGGAGGTACTCCAGGAGCTCTGTGTGTGTGTGTGCACCTCGGGCACCCCTGCACACAGAGCTGCAAATCTCTGCACCCCAAAACTCGATGGATGTGCCCCTCTCTGTGCCCGGCACCAGGAGAGGGGTGCATGCACATCCCAGCTCCCACGGGAAGCATGGATACACCAGCCCTGACTCCCAAGGGGTTTCTATGTGTGGCTGTGCACAGTGAAGGCAGGAAGATGTCGGGGTGTGCAGTCACACCCCCTAACCCTGAGGAAACAGGGATTTTGGGCTGTGCATCCTGACAGGAGACGCTGCTGCCCTGTGCACCCTGTTGCTTGGAGGAGTTGGGATCCGGAGCAGCTGCACGCCCGGATCCTGGAGGGATAGCGCGGAGCGGAGCATCCAGGTATTTAAATCCCAGGAATACATGTGTGCAGGGCGGCTGGGCACCCCGAAAGCCGTGGCTGTGGGGTGCCCTGCTACACGCGGGGGTGTCCATGCAGGGGTGGAGGGTCCGTGCGGGGATGGTGTCGGTGCCCGCTGAGCCCGGGCACCGGCGGCCGCCTGGTCCCGGCGGGTCAGCGGCGCGGCCATCCTCCCACCCAGGGGCGGACTCGGAGGAGGGAAGGAAGGGGCCGGCCTTGCGGCCCGTGACCTTGAGGGACACCCCGCCACCTCGCACTCCCCGCCCCAGGCCCGGCCGCTGCCCCGCGAGCGGGGCGCCATTTCCAGCCTGGGAAGGGGACGCTCTGCGCGGCGGGGCGTCGGGTGGCTCGGGCGGCGCCGGCTCC
>VWZW01004757.1:96255-138207 GCA_013397115.1 Edolisoma coerulescens | reverse complement strand
GGGGGCTGCGGCCACGCCCCCTGGCGGGCAGCGCCGCCTGCGCATGCGCGGCTGGGGCGGCCCCCGGGACCCCCTCACGGCCCCCTCAGCTGAGGGGGGATCCCCGGCCTCGGTTTTGGGGACACCAAGTGGGATTTAGGGGGACCCAGCCCCGGTGTGGGGACCGCTACTCAGACATAGGGGGACCCCAGCTCTAGTTTTGGGGATCCCCGGCCCCGGTTTGGGGGGACCAAGTCAGGTTTAGGGGAACCCAGCCCCGCTTTGGGGACCGCTACTCAGACAAAGGGGGACCCCTAGTCCCGGTTTTGGGGACCCAGCTGCATTCGGGGGGACCCCAGCCACGGTTTTGGGGGATCCCCAGCCTGGTTTAGGGGGACCCAAGCCCCGGTTTGGGGAGGGACCCACTTGGATTTAGCGGGACCCCCAAGCCCCCGTTTTGAGGGACTCCAGCCCCAGTTTAGGGGGACGCTGGGCCCAGTTTGAGGGACTCTGGCCCCAGTTTGGAGCCCCCCAGGCAGATTTAAGGGAATCCCAGCCCAAATTTTGGGGGACCCAGTTGGATTTAGGGGACCCCCAGCCCCGGTTTGTTGTTCTCCCCGTACATTTTTCACTCGCTGGCAGCTGAAGGGTTTTCCTCACACTGCTCCGCTACACTCAGAGGTATTTTGGCTGAGGAGGAGGTGTGTGCTGGCATCGAATCCTTTAAATAACTTCAAATTAAAGATAGAGTGATAATTAGGGTAATAATTAAAGGGCAGTTCTAAAAGCAACAAGCCAATAAACACAGAAAGCAGTCAATGACTAATTCTTATCATTTCACATAACACCTATAATGATTTTATCTTGTCCCTATAAACTTTCCCTTCCCATTTTATTTTTCTATCAGCGCTCTGTGAGACTAATCCAGAAGATAACACATGATGTGCTTTAACATCATAAAAGTACAATCTTTGTACTTTAAAACAATTTAACTTACAATTGCCATCACTCTTTAAAATAACACAGTCTGGTATGTAATTTGTTTTTAGTCACATCTTGATCTGACAGCATGGCAAGTTCTTGAGCAACCCTCCCAGAGCCTACACTGGAAAAATTATAACCTTCTGTGATGAATCAATCTTAGGAAAAAAATACGGCATTTTCACTGCTACTCAAGGGAAATCACAAGAAATATGAGAAAATACTTACTCCCCTAATTAGATGTAGATGCAACCTACTAAGCAAACAGGAAAATTTTCTATTTCTTACAATTATCTAGTTATTAGAACGCTCATACCCCATATATTGAGGGTAAGTTCTGCCTGAATACAACTTCAGTGCACTTCCTACAGCCCAGGGCCAAATTCTACCCCATGTCCAAGTTCTGCCAATCTCTGCTTGGATGAAGTTTCACATTTTACATTCACCTGGGCAGGAGTCAGAGCTCAGGTTCTTCCTTCCCTTCGCTTCGGATCAGCCAGCTCCAGCTACTGAGGAATTTACATAAACCTAAATCCCTGCCACAAACAAGAAAAACCCTACAGCCACATGCTTAAGGCACTTCCTCAAACTCAGAGCCCACGCCCACATTAATTTAAACATTTCAGTGAACGTTTCTTGACATGCCACAGGAACACCGGCATTCTAAGAGCAGCATTTTTTGCTTTGAAGCACTGAAGGAATTTTAAGTTTCTCATTCCTGCTGTCCCAAATAATTTGCTGAGTTCAGTCAGGCTTTTTTAGGCAGCCAAGAACTGATTTTGTGCAGGAAGTTAAAGGGCAAATGATCTTTAATACTCTGACAACAGCAGAGAACACAACTGCAAGCTACCAGTGCAAGATGGCTCAGTTGCTTGAAGTAAGATATTTTAGGTCAGAGGATAAGATATTTTAGGTCTGATACACCTTATTTTGCTTCTGATCTTAAAGACCAACAGACACTTTGGAAAGGATTTCTCACTGCTCTGATATCCCACTCTCCCCTCCCACACTGCTAAATTTTGAGGCAGATGCCCTTTTAGATCCAAAGTCAGGAACATGAGGCTGCTGCAACAGCTGCAGGCTCTCAGCTTGCTTGATGTCCTGGAAGAGAGGACACGAGATCCCCAGAGCTGTACCAGGATAAAGTAATCTTTCATCATTAGCTGCTCTGGCCTTTAGCTCCACATTAAAGCATGCAGCAAACCAGCACCTCGATCTCCCCAAAATGTGTTATTTTAATTAGCTTTTCTGATGAGACTAAATCTAATCACCTTTACTTTTACTTTTTTGCTTTGTATTCTCATCAGCTCCCCTGTGCTGCTGGCAGCTCCAAGAGATCCAACTCTCCCAGAACTAAATCCTGCCTTTGGACAGGTTACAAAGCCAACCACACTAAAGCTGCCTAAAGCTTTGATTCTCACCTTTCTGCCACTATAAAAGGCAAAGGGCTGTGTTTTGTTACAGAGTTTGGAAGTCAGAAGGCACTGTAAGAGGAAATAAGGACACGAGCATGCAGCTGGTTTTAAAATTCTACACTTCCTTTCAAAAGCTTTAATAGCATCACCTCCAGTAACCCTACAAACCACAAAAGACTGCCTGAAAAACACAGAACATTCAAATAATGTAATGACCCTCCCACCAAAATGAAACATCACACAGTTGTAGTCTTGTCTTAACACAGAGGAGTCATTCCAGGAGGGCAGCTGGCTTTGGGAACTGTCACTAGGGCAAAACTACGGGCAACAAAATGAAGTGGGAACACTAAACTTGCATTTTTCTCTGTGTTTTCATTCAAAGCTCCAGGTGGCCCATCAATCTGCAACATCTCTTTGCACAAGCAACTACATTTACTATTTATTTTGACTACAGATTTCACTGAAACATTAAACATATCACAGCAGGGCCTCAAACATCCCTGGCAGAGAGAGACAAAAGCTGGAAGCCCTCTGCTCAAAGTATTTCCCCCACTATTTGTCTGTTTGACAAACTTTAAGTTCCTGAAGTTTCTCACTTAGATAGGTAGTATCTGCCTCTGTCAGATTTTCTGAATCTGACAGGTTTTCCAGGAATCTGGTTCCTGCACAGGGCTTTCCTGTGATTGGATCTATGACATTGCCAACCTTGAACACAATTTCAGCCAGTTCGTGTTTCACGTGTTTGCTCCTTCGCTCGGGCAGAGCTTTCAGAAGAACAATGTCTCCAACAACACACTGCTGCAGTGGGTCATGGGCAAAATAGGTTTTTCTTTTGTTAAAGAACTGTAAAAGGAACAAAAAGAAAGAAAAAAAAAGAGAAACCTTGGCATTATATTTCAGTGGGTAAATATATCATTAATATCAAATAAATAAATAAATTTCACTAAGTAAAGTCTTATGTATCTTTTAAAGCGAGATTCAGTTGGGATCATGAAGAGAAATGCAACTGTGCACTCTACAGGTTCTCCACAAAAAGCACAGCACTGCCCTTCCCAATCTCTTGTCAGGATGGTGCTGCCAACTGAGCCTGCAGGAAAGGAGATGGGGAAGAAAAAGCTCTGAAATCTGTATTTTGAAGTTTTTTATGTGAGGGTTTTCTTGCTGAAATGATTTTCTTTCATATAAAAAGTCGGTGTTTTTTTTCTTATTGCAACAGCAGACTTCAGAATCCTTTAAGAAATATATTAGCTTAAGAAATAAATAAAGGTTCTTCTACTGGATAAAATATTGAAAGGGGCTCCACATCCTGACTCTATCAACCTTCTGGTCACCAAAGGTGACTCATTCTACCTCCACCTACCACTGTTTCCCTATTTAAAATAGAGAAAACCACAATTTTTAACCTTCCAGTTTGAAGTGCATTGACAAGTGATAAATCCAAGATCACAGTAATGTTACAATTATGCATACAGCAAAAAACAGCTATAAAATTTATTGTACAAGTGACTTATACACTGTCAAGTCTCCAAAGCATGCTCCACAGCAACATGAAAAATTAAATCTAAGTGTGAAACAACAAAAGCTTACCTTCTCAAAAAGATCAAATGAAGTGCATTAACAAGGCACTTCAAAGAAATACATTTAGCAGGTAATTTGTAAGTCCTCACCACTCACAGCTTTTCATCCTTACAGCCAAATCCTTAAGTTCCTCAAGGAGTTTGACTTGTAAGGAGTCATCAAAACTTCTAGGAGTCAAATCAGCAGAACACTTCTCCACAAAATACAAAACCCACCACGCAAGACAAGTTGTTAACTGGTGTTACCTTTAGCAAGTAGGGATCCAGCACAAGCCTCGTCACTCTCACTTTGGCAGTTTTCTGCATTTTGGTCCCAATTACTTTCCCTACTATCCATTTTGCATGGACAGCTCCACGTGGGACAGACATTGTTTAGTTATGGTCATGCAGTGCCTGGCAGCAAAAAAAGCAGATGTGTTATTGTAACAAAGTAAAAAACGTAACTGCTTTCTGATCAACACCAACATTTTCCTTGTTTTAGACTAACAGCTTCATTAGGTCATTTTGCTGGAAGAATGGGGAAGAACAGTTCCAAACTCCATTTATTGCACTACCTCAGCCTTGTTTGACAATATAGAAGGGATGTCACCACGTCCTTGCTATCAGTAAAAGTTACTTCAGGACAGCAGTAAAACTGGACATAACAGCATAAGGACGAGGCCTTATCCCACAAAACTCCTTTGAATCACCCCAATTGTCACAAACACAATAGAGAAAAGTGTAGCTGTGGCAATTATTCATTTAACTCGCGCTCCAGCAGCTGTTTTGGCTGGAAACCTGCTCATCAGGTCCGTGTATGACCAGAGTGCACCCAAACAAGGCAGTAGCCTGCAGCTTTTGTTCAAAGTCACTTGCTTCTGTGCCTCTCATTATCAGCTGAGCTGCTGAAACCTGAAACAGGTAACGAGCTTCTCAAGCCGTAAGTGACACATCAAAGAGCTGTCTGATCTATAGTACACGTATTTGCTTTTGAGTTCTCTCCTGCAAGTAATAATATTCCATTACCTTATTTGGTTTAATTAGGGAGATCTTTCTGTACCACTCTCGCAAGAGTCAGGGGCAAAATCAATAGAAGACTTGAATCAATATTAAGACTGATGGAGATTAATGACCATTTTCTCTCCCACTCAGGTATGTTGTTAAGCACAACCAACACCTGTGAATTCTCCATCCACCCAATTTGTAAGACACTTGCTTTGATATTGCAACACATCTAAAGAAGAGTTTAGCGATACAGGGACACAGCCATAGGATGAAACGCTTCAGCAAATACTCAGGGGCTGCTTTTCCTACCCCTGACTCAGCTGTGGGCGCTCAGGGCTGGAAGGAGTCAGTGTGGGGGGCCCTCCTGTACCCCAGGGCTAAACCCCGCACAGACAGGAGTGTAGAGCACAGGCAACACCCACCGAGCACCGGCGGCTAGCGGCAAACAGGAATAACAGAGGAAACTGAAGCAGAGAGAGAACCCTCAGGCCCCCCCCACCGCGGCTCCCCACAGCGCTTCACACCAGGCCCTGCCCCGGAGCCTCCGCGCCACCAGGGCCGCGCAGGCACCGGGGCTCAGCCGGGCGGTTCATGCAGCACCCAGGGCGCGGCACCAGCACGGGGGAACCCCCACGGCCGAGCCCCAGCTCCGGGGAGCCCCATCCCCTCTCACCGCCGCTGCCGCCGCCGAGCCTCGGGGGCCTTACGGGGACGGGCCCGGAACAGGCGGTGCCGAGCACGGAAGCGCCGCGCCGCGCGGCGGGAAGGGGCGGGGCCAGGGGGCGGGGCTTACGGGGTATTAAAGGCGCAGGCGGCAGCCGCCTCCTCAGAGGCGGTGAGGGAAAAAGGAGTGTGGGCGTTGGAGGGAAAGGGTCCTTAAAGTGGGAAGAGCTCTTTTAAGCTCTTTAGGGATGGTGAAGGGTCTGGAGGGGAAGCCTTAAGAGGAGTGGCTGAGGTCACTTGGTTTGTTCAGCTTGGAGAAGATGAGACTGAGGTCAGATCTCACTGTGGTCTTCAGCATTCATGAGGGGAAGAGGAGGGGCAGGTACCGATCTCTTCTGTCTCGTGTGTGATAAGGCTCGAGGAAATGGCTGGAGCTGAGTCAGGGGAGGTTTATGTTGGATATCGGGGAAAGTTTTTTCACCCAGAGTAGTTAAGTGCTGGAACAGGCTCCTCAGGGCAGTGGTCGTGGCACCAAACCTGACAGAGCTCAAGAACTCAGCTACGTGGTGGGATTCTTGGGCTGTTCTGTGCAGTGTCAGGAGCTGGACTCTATGATCCTTGTGGGTCCATTGTAACTCGGGAGACTCTGTGATTCTTTGATCATCAAGTCCAACTGTGCACCCAGCACTGCCAATATGACCCCAAACCACATCACCCAGCACCAGATCCACACACCTCTTGAACACCTCCAGGGGTGGTGACCCCACCACCTCCCTGGGCAACCTATTCCCATGCCTGACCACCCAAACAGTGAAAACATTTTTTCTAATATCTAATCTGAATTTCTCATCTCAGTTTAAGGCTGGTTGTTTTTGTCCTCTCCCTGCAGGCACAGTAGAAAAGATTTCCTCTTGTCCTCTCACCACAACCTCCTTTCAGGTAATTGTGGGGAGTGATGAGGTTCCTTCCTGAGCCTCCTCATCCAAACAAACTTAGGGTGTAAGTGCTGAGGGGCCCCTTTACATGGAATTTTGGGGATGGAGGTGGCTCTCAGTGCAGCCTCTTTGAGGTTTCTGGACAGCAACAAGTGTTGTGCTCTTCCCCCTGCTGTTAAGTGATGGATGTGACACAAATCTTGAAGGTTTTCCATGTAAATCTGGAATAATTATAGTAGATACGGAGTGAGAGCAGGCCTGTTGTCCTTGCTGTCTATAACCTGGCAGATACCCAGTTTCTGTAAATCTCTGTATAGAATGGAGGGTTAGCAAAAAAACCCCCAAACCACTCACAAACTGAATAATGCCAAAATTATTTGACTTTGAGGTAGCTGCTCCTGGTCTCTCCCTGTGACTTGAGGCTGAGGCCATCCCTTTTTTTATTTAAATGTGCTCACTTGTCACTTTCTGCTGGTATTTTGGCTGCTGCCCAGTTTTGAGGCTTGTTCTCTTTTTGGTGTCGGTGTCCCATCGTCTCTCACCGCAGGAAGAGGACAGGTAGGGAATCATATTTAATTAACAGCACAACTCTGGGCAGTTTCCCTTCTTAAGGTGGCTGATACAGGGAGAACAGGAGACACTGTTGGAATAGTGTGATCAGATACCATCCAAGGAGTTATTTGGAAGTTCATTAACAATTCTTACAGATACCCAAGGCAAAACTCGTGGGCTTCTCTTATTTTAGTGCCTGGTTAGTTGAATTACAGAGCAGAGAAGTTGGGAGGAGCCCTGGTGCAGGCAGGAAATGGTTAAGAGCCGTTCCTATCACCTGGGAAAGCAATCCTTTGATTTTTCAGAGGGCGCTAACATGCTGCAGTTCATGGAAACAAAGGGAAGGGGATCAAGTAGAAAAGTTGTTCTTGGATTTTATTCTCAGTGGCAGAACTTGTGAGGGCTGGATATTGATGTCTGCGGGGAAAATACGGAGTTTTTGGATTAAAAGGGATTTTTTTTCTTCTTCTTCTTATCGTCATTCAAAAAAAGATCTGTGAGGTAAGTCTTGATTCCAACTAACGACTTTAGAGAACTTCTTTTTAGAGTGAGGGGTAAGAAAACCCTTTATCTTGCTGACCCATTTTAAAACAGTGAATTCTTCCCTTAAATTGTTCCTGGGGCAGGGAGCACAGGCAGGAGTGTGAGTCAACAACTGTACAAAGCCCACGACGCTCGCCTGTGTTGTCTGCATTCAAATTGCTTGCATTAATTCCTGAGCTGGAGTATGGAAATTCAGGAACTGGGAGAAACATAATGAGTCAGGGGAATTTGCCACTCGGAGTTGCAGTAAATATTTCAGCGATGACAGTCTTTTCAAATTGTAGTGGTGTCTATGTTAATGTGCTTTTGCAGTGGATGCTTCAAGCATCTTCTCTTGGTGGCTCTTAAAAGTAATTCCCCAGCCTTGTCTCTTGAATCCTCACTGCCCTCCCAAAGGTTTTGTATTTCCAGCTCCTGTCAGGACTTTGCTGCTGTGCATGTGCTGATCCTTAAGGGGAGATTCATTTTGGGGGTGTAAGAGAGGGGTCTCATTTGCCATTAATTCTTTGCCTGTCTGCACCAGAGTTCTCACCTTAAAAAGTGCTGCCGGATTTTGTGTGTGTGTGTGTGAAAACATGATTTTTCACCCCAGTGTGGCTGCCCCAAGTGTGATGGATGGCGACAGCTCACACCCAGGTGTCACTGAGAGCCGGTGCCACGCGAAGGGAAGTTTTTATACCCTGCAAAACCCCGTCCATTCGCCTTGGAAATCCTAAACTGGGCATAAATTGCACCCTCACTCTTGGGCAGCTTGTTCCTGGAGGTATTTCTCTACGAGGTGCTGAATTCTGGTGGGTTTACTGAGCTCTGTGTGCGTGTGGCGATGCTGATTTCACTTTTTTCTCCCTGATTGCCGGTGGATGCTGTGGGTGAGCGGGATCTGGGGTGTGGGTTACTCCCCACGTGGATCAAAGTGCAGAGCTGTGCTGTAACACGGTGCCCAGCCGCTGCTGTGACACAGATAAGCATCGCTGCTGCAAGAGTCACCTGGCCAGTTCTTCCTGCTCTTCCCTCTTCCCAGTTTCCACTGCACCCCCACACTTTGCTTTCTCATTGTCCAGGAGGGAGAACACTCCAATCCAGAGCTGCTGGATGTCCCTCCTTTCATCCTGAACGTCAACAGAGAGTTGGGGCTGCTCTGTTCCTTCACATTTTATTCCCCGTCGCTGCCTTTCTGTTCCCCTCACCACACCAAGCTTTTATCATCTCCCTGGGCTTGTTCCCAGCTCCTCCTGAGCTCTCTGTTCCCAGGTTCTGGCTGGGCAGGAATCTTTGATCACCCTGCCCTGTTTTGCGTTCGTGTGTTCTTGGTAGGGTTATGACATGCTCTGATCCATCCCATTTTGCTCCTTCTGGATCCCTGTGGCACCTGCAGGAATAAATCCCTGGAGCTGGATGTCAGGAACTCTGCCTTGGAGCGCTGGATTCCCAGTTAAATGCTGTTAGCAGGGATCTAGGGAAGGGATTGCTTTTGCATTTACACAAGAGATTGCAAACCCAGATTGTCTTTTTTCAGCAAGATTTCTCTTATTTGAAAGAGTTCTTTTTGTAAAATCTCATCTGCTAAGTGCTTTTGCTTCTGTTGTCGGGATCTGACATTCATTTCAGCTATTCAGTGTGAAAACCCTTTCCAATTTCTTTACCAGTGCTATTGATTAAAATGCAGTTTACTTTTCGGGGGAAAATTTGATATTCAAAAATGTCTTTTCACTGTGAGTCAGAATGTACTTTTCCATGGAATAAAAATTCTGGAAAGAACAAAAAAAAAATGCTATTGGAAATGTTGAACAAATTATATTGTCATTTCAACCTGGTTATATAAGAAAAAAGAAATAACTTCAAAGTCCAAATGAAAAGCTCTGGTATTTTTCTCATATTTTGAGAAAATTAGTACATTTTTCTCCAGATGCTCAATTTTTATCTGTTCAGAATTTTCCATATGAAACTCTGAGAATGTTCTGTACTGGCCCTAACTCCAAGTTCCTGTTTAACTCAATTGGCTATTTCAGGTTACATATTAAAAATGAATTAGGAAGCTTTTTTCTCCCTAGTTTTCAGCCACTGATGTTTCTTCTAGAAAGTAATAAAACTATTTCCAGTATTGTATAGAAGTCTGTGGTTCTCAGGCTATAAATGCTGTATCCAATGGTACAATTTACAGCTGGGAAGAAAACCAGATGGAAAAGAGCTTTGGAAAGCAACAGGTTAAAATTTAATTTTGCAGCTTGCGGATTAAAGATCAAAAAATGTCTGGGCTAATTACTGCTGGTTTGGATGCCCTCACATGATGCTCTCCCTGTCAATATTGCTGTGGTCATTTTTTGGGGTTTTCAATATTCCCTTTTTCCTTAATTGAAGACCCTTTGCTGTGCTAAGCAGAAAGGACCTGAGCTCTGCTCAGCTGGGTGCACTGAGCTGCCTAAATTATAGAGGGAAGTTTGTGGCAGATCTGGTTTTCACTCCTTTAAAAAATAATCCCTGAGGGGAAAGGGGCACCCTGGGGTGATGGGATTTGGGCTCTGGATGTGCTGTTCCTTGGATTTCACTGGGTTTTGGTGGTGTGACCTCTCCTGGGCTGGTGGTGGGCACTGGCAGAAGGGACCAGCTTGGGGTGAGCCCTTTGAGGGTTTAGATCCCTCCAGTCTTGAGGAGATGCTGTCACATTGTTTTGGGGGGAAGTTCAGAAAGAGAGGTGTCACCCTGTGCTTTTCCAGCACCAGAATATCCTGATTATTGTTGAATTTTCCTCAGTCTGCATCCTGCCTGCAGCTTAATTCAGCCCATTATTCCTTGTCATGAAGAGCAGCCATTACAGTCTCTCACCACTCGTCCTTTCCCTGTTCTAACCAGTGCTTTCCTCTTACCACAGACGATTTTCTAGCCCTTGGACCCCTCCTTTGGACTCTCTCCAGTTGCCTTCCCAGCTCCAGAAGTGGTGCCCCGAACCCAAACAAGACTTCAGCAGAAGTTCCACCAGAGCCAACTGGAGGGAGAGACCTCCCCAACTGGTCCCGGTGGTGTCAGAAGGATGAATTTCCTCCTGAGCTTGTCTTCCCCACTCTGAGTTGCCTCAGTCACTTGTTCTCAACTCTGCCTCTGATGTCCCTATGATTTGGTAACTATTTTATCTCTTCCCTGCCTCAACTTCCCTATAAACCGAAAAGAAAAACTTCCATCTCTATTTCACCTTCTATTTAACTGCTCAAAATCTGTGGGTGAGGGGCACAAACAAAGTAAGTGGAAAATCAATACATTTCCAACAAGCCAATATAGAGCTCAGCAGAAGCAAAAAAAAAAAAAACGGAGCAAGATATTTTATAAAATCCTGGAAGGTGCAGGCAAATGGAAATTTTCAGTTTAAACTAGAGCTTTACTTTGGAATTCCTCAAGGAGAGACTGGAATTCTGCCACACTGTAATAGTCTTATATTGTAGGAAAGCAGGAATGCCTGAGTCTCTTGCCCTGTGTAGTTCGCAGTTACTCATTGCATTGTGCAGGTTTGACCTGTTAATTTTATAAAGTAAAAAGAAGCAAAAACCTTTACAGGCTGATTTCCTGTGCTCGGAAAGAAATGCCTGAGAACTGCCTGGAGCAGATCCACACTCTCATTTAACCCTAGCTTTCAATATTTGGTTTCCACAAAACCCTTGTGGAAGCAGCATCTTCTCAATTTTTTGGATGGTGTGCAGGTGATTACATTTAGAACAGAAGATTTCTGGAGGAATTTTCTGTTGGCTTCTGCAAAATTAAACTCATTTCACAAGAACTTCACTGGGAAAATTTCTGTTCTAAATAACTTTTATCATCGTGAGTGAGTAGCACAAGAGAATGTGGTAAATTCAGCTTAATTTCACTGCATATATTCCTTGGCATTTGTATAATTTCAGGAAGCTAAGATCTCATGTTATAAAGAAATCCAATAGTTTAGTTGCTGAAGGAGATGGAACTGATGGAAAAGGACTGTGTTGGATTTGACATTATAAAATTTAGCTGCATTTTCTGCTGTTCTACTGAATGGAGATGCTGCAGAGACCCTTGAGAAAGAGAATTTTGTTTGTCAGATAGCCAAAATCTGAGAAAAGACAGCAATAACATTTTCTGAGCCACTTATTTTAAGGAGCAAGCTCATTTTAAAGGTTTTTCTTACAACATCCTTATTGTCTTAGACATAAAAAATGCATCTCTAAAGGTGATTTTATTCTGCATGTTTAGACTCATCCTACTTTGGAGTCTAACCAAGAAAATGCAGCTGAATTTCCATCCCTCAATGTTTGATTTCAGGTGTGGCTGCCCTCATCAACTGAAAAATATGTCCATCCGAGGCCTGAAGAAGAAACAACCAAAGACTTTTAAAGTCAAAATTATAACAGTGGATGCTGAGATGGAGTTCAGCTGTGAGGTGAGAGTGTCAGCAAATGCTGGGGAGTTGGGGAACTGACCTTTGTATTAGCAAGAAATTTGAAAGCAATTTAGATTATCAGCTTGTGGATAGTCTTAAAACTGATCTGTTATTTTTATAAAGAATGGATTATTTAATCTCAGGTGCATTCTTTACTCTGTTCAGAATTTAAAGCTGTTTGCATGAAATCCATTTGGCTGACATATCTAAATTAACACTAATCCTGCTTTCTTCATAAGCATTCCAATTGTTTGTAAGTATTCCTGCTTCTCCATGAAATTATTTTACTTTTTTGGAACTGACACAACTCTTTAAGACATTTCCAGCTTGTATAAACTGGTCAGAGCTGGTGCAAAGATGTTGCTTATCAAATAATTTATAAACTGGTACTTTTGTTGATCTGGGACATTCTTTTCCAATTTGCCCTTTATAAACTCCAGTTCTTTAACTGCAATGGGTGTTTGGATCTCTGGGCAGCAGAGGAAAAAAGGATTGATGAAAAAGCTAGCAGTTCTTCCATTAATTATGGCTATCTGATAAATTGATTAGGGAAATCATGGCTGGAGAAAAAGAAATGATCAATTGCTAAATAAATTGGGCTGCACTATTGGAGGGACAGAACTGTCCCTGATTAATTAATTCCTAATCATCCAGCCAAAGCAAAACAAGACACAGTTATTTGGAGGAGTTAGAAAACTCAGTTCCAATGGGACTGGCAATTTTAGTGAGACCTGACTGTTCTGAGAGCCATTTCATGTCATTTATTAGGTCCTTCAGAAACAGAATAGATTAGTCTTGTATGACTTCCTGCTCTGGAGTACTTGCAGGCAGAGCTGTGAAAATAAAGGAATTGGAAAATTTGATTTAGAGATCAGAGTCCTTGTTAACAAATCATGTATTCCTTCTTTTGCTACCTCTCCTTTCTCCCCAGACACTGCTCTTTTGCTGGGATGATTTCCAGCTTTCCACTCAAATACTGCCTAAAAGTTCACTTTTTCTTTTCTTGCCATTCAATTTTTAGTTTTAGCAATTAGATAAAATCATCGTTCTAAAATGTGATCAAATAGAAGAAACAGATGAGCAACCTCTTTGGTGACAAACAGCATCAGATAGGTGTGAATTTGGGACCTTTAATCAAAGTTTGCTCTCTCTGGCTGCTAAATTGGAATGAAAATATTTAAGAAGACTCATTTAAATCAGAGTGGGATAAAGGCTTGGCCTGGTGCCACTGAAATATCTGAGGGGTGTGAAAGGTGGATCTGCTCTCATTGTTCAGCATTCCTACCCCGTGTCCTGATTTGATTTCCCCTGGCTTTCTCTCAGTCTCTCCAATTTGTTTCAACTATTGAGTCAGAATTCTGGACAAATATTAATAAAGACTTTATTGTAATGCCACATCCCAGGAAATCCATAGTACAATCCTCATTCCCAGTGCTCTTCAAGTGCTTGGTGGTTAAATGACTCCAGCAGCTCTTTGGATGTGTCTGGAGAAGGAGAGGAGGTGGAACACAGCAACTCTTTTAATATTTCATTAAAAACCTGAAAGTGAAATAAGATTTCGTAGGAGAAAGAGCTAAAATGGAGCAAATTCATTTAGGATATCCGTGTTTTTCTTGATTTTTCTCTCTCTTTTAGATGAAGTGGAAGGGAAAGGATTTGTTTGACCTGGTGTGCCGAGCCCTTGGTTTAAGGGAGACTTGGTTCTTTGGCTTGCAGTACACAATTAAAGGAATGTGCACCTGGTTAAAGATGGACAAAAAGGTATAGGAGACAAAATGTGTGGCAATTATTTACCTCTGTAAATATTGACTTTCTGGAGCACAGGAGCTAAAGGGATGTGTTCCATGACGACTCAGATTTTGACATGGTTTTTTTTAAGGCTAAAATTGGATTATTTGCTCTTGTTGCTTCTATCCCATTTGACCTGGAGCATCCCACACTAATCACCACTGATTGCTGGTAGATTAAAGCTCAGAATTACCCTTCCCTCTAAAATATGGGAAGGCTGCTTTAAGGGGATTATTGGCTGCTTTCTGATTTTCCTGGGGAATATTATCTTGAGACACTCATGTATCCTTTTTGCTGCTGATCTTATTTTATCTCTAAACAGGTTTTAGATCAAGAAATCCCCAAAGAAGATCCCATTAGCTTTCACTTTTTGGCTAAATTCTACCCAGAGAAGGTAGAAGAGGAACTCTTACAGGAAATTACCCAGCATTTATTCTTCCTTCAGGTCAGGAACAGTTTTTAACCATGAATTCCTTCTGTATTTCCCCCAGTCCTTTTGCATTGTCTTTGATCTTGTTGGCAGCTCAGGATAATTTTGCTTGCTTCAGCTGTATCAAGAACTTTATAGATATTACTTTTATGAAATACAAACATCTCTCCTGCCTGCTGTGGGTTTGTGGCCAGGTAAATGGAATGTTTCATCTTCTGCAGGTTTTTGGGTGATAGTTCCAAATCTGGGTATTCCAGACTTGTTTTGCTCCTTAATATGTGTTAAAAAAAAAAAAAAAATCATGCAAAGCTGGAACTGCTGGAAGAACTGTGAGGCTTTTGGGGAGATTTTGTGCTGGAGGGCAAAACTTCTAAAAAACAAAGACACCCTAAACCTTCAGTTTGGATTGTAGGGATAAAAGATCATGGAATTTGACAGGCATTCTGAAACCCAGGTTTGTTCGCCTGGCAAGATTTAGAAGGAGCAGAGCAGCAAACACCATTTTAGCTCCATCAAAAAGTGGGTGTAGGAGCAAATTCTTGGAGCCTTATCAAAAATAAAGATGGATCAACCAGGAAAAGCTCCATAGCTGCAGCAAAGGATACAAGCACTGAGTTTGGGATGTCTGGGGCATCCAGCTTCTCTCCTGAGTTGCTGTGGAGTCCCTCTGGAAGTTTCAGCCTCTGGAGTGTTGCTTTATTCCATCAGGATGTGTCTGTGCAGGTAGCTGGGGTGTATGGGATGAATTCAGCCTGCAGCTGGAAATAAACCCAGTGAATTCCCCCCTGCCCCGAGGAGGATGTGCTAATGAAATAATGGGGAGATGCTGCAGCTCTGAGGGTGAATAAACCCACCAGAACTTCATCCAGAACCTTTAACCGCTTGGCAATTTATTTCTTCAGCTAATTTTGGAAAGGAATGAGAGCACAGAACTCTTTTAATCCAGATTTTTCCACTTCTTTTTCTTTTCTGCTTGAACCTGCCTTAACTAGCAGATCTGCAATTAGCAAATTCTTCTCATTCCGAAGCAGGAAAACAAGGCTGAAGCAAATTGGAACTTGCAAAGTTTCCTGACCGTTAAGAACTTCAGATCACACCTGGATGCTAATAGGAAAAACATGTACAGACATCTGGATGCCTGAAGATTTCGGCTCTCCTGACTCTTCAGACCTTTGCAAATTAATGTGGCATAACAGCTTTTTTGCAAAATGCCTGAATAAATGTCAATGACTAAAGCTAAATATTGTCTGCTTAAAGATGAGCTCATTTATTGCTTCTTCATGAAGTTTAACAAAAAGTCCTTGTAAAAACTGATCAGGAAAAAAACAAACAAACCAGACACTTACAGGGGATTTATCCACGTTGTTCTAAATTCTGGAGCATGATTTGCACTGTGGAGAATGAAAGCTGGAGCTTTCCAAATTGGAAGAAAAATCTTTTCATTCTTTCCATTTTAACAGCCTAGAAAGAATGTTCCCTGCACTGTAACTCAGGTTCAGAGATTGGGCTCACCAGGGACTAAATTTAAAAACAAAAACTTTCTTGGAGGTTCATTTCAGTTCCCAGCACCCACAGAGGTGTGTTTGTAAACAGAACCTGTGCTAGCTCAAGTCATTTTTCCATTTAGAAATGCTTAAGACTGTGAGCTATGCAAAATTTTGTTGTCTTGTGCTTGTTCCTAGGCTAAATCCACCTGAGAGGAGGATTTGGGAAGATTAATTTCCCCTTCCCTCTTGAGGTTTTCAAACAGAAATTGCACAACTGATTTAAAATCAAACACCACCTTCCAAACTATTACACCTCTGGTCTTGGTAGCACCACAGGTTATTAAAATGAAAAGAATGTTGAAAGACTCTTTCCCATTGTCTGATTGTGCTTAGACCATTGCAAATGAATAAATTAAGTGCTCTATTATTCAGCTTTATTCTCCTTTATTCTCTCATTTTGGAAAGCTGGAGAACATCTCTTAGGGTTTTTAATATGGCAACACCAGGCAGCTGCACAGCCCTGAGTCTGCTCTGGTTGGACCTGACCTCCAGAGCTCCCTTCCAAGCTAAAATTTGATGTCTGATGTGATGCAAAGCTGACTTTTCCAAAGCAGGCAGGAAAAAAAAAGGAGAATTGTTAAAAGAAATGAAGCGCAGACAATAAAGTTGATGTTTTATAAGATTTTCTTTTATAGGATTCCTTATGTAACTGTGTGCAGAGAGCTGACTGGCATTTTTGGTCTCATTAAATGCAATGCTAACTAAAGGCTTCCTGTGTTCCTGAATGCCAATTTCTTGTTGCTGTTATTAACTCATCAAGGTGATATTTGGTGCCACGTTACAGTCTGGGCATGTCTGCTTTCATTTCAAACCTGACAGAAGTCCTGACGTTGAGCTTCTTTCACTTGCTCCCTTTTTCTGTTGGTTTAGGTAAAGAAACAAATCCTGGATGAGGAAATCTATTGCTCACCAGAAGCTACAGTTTTATTGGCTTCTTATGCTGTTCAGGCCAAGGTTTGTGCATAGAAAATCTCTTTTTTAATTGACTTTTTTCTGGTTTAACCTACACATCTACGTGGTGGTGTGTAAACGCAGCAGGGTTAAAATTTGCTGCTAAAGGAGTTGGTCATCCTGGGAGGTAAAGGCACAGCTATTAAAATAAGCATTAAATGCCACTACAAGGATTTTTTTTCTGTGCTTCTACAATTTAGGGGATTTATTTGAGCCTAACATTTTAATGTAATCTTTCCTCCAGCTAGAATGATTTCCTGTTGTTTTAAAAATCATCATGGATGCAGAAGGTGCTCAAAACAGAGCTCACAGTGGGAGGACACGAAGTTTTTTAGTGTCTCTCAGAGCTCTGTTCCCTTCTTGCCACCGAGATCCCAACTTACACAACAGCTGGAGGTGAACACAACTTCTCAGTAGCTCACATTGCTCTAGTCCACAGGGTGAATTCCTGGGAGATTCCTTCAGAGCTGCAGTTCCCAGGTTGGGCTTGAAGGTTCCCAGGTTGGGATTGAAGGTTCCCAGGTTAGGATTGAAGCCTAAGTGGCTCAGTGGCTGTTTTGGAGCCACCTGCATGGCACAAGGGCTGGAAATTCCTTCCAAAATAAAATCAAAATAAAATCCGCCTCAAGTTTTCACATCAAACCATGCAAGGAACAACTCCCTCAGCATTCTGCCTCTAACAAACTGAAATATCTTCTCTTTTTTTGGGACAGTATGGTGACTACGACCCAAATTTCCATGAGCCAGGCTTTCTAGCCCATGATGAGCTGTTACCCAAAAGGGTAAGTCTTAATTTTATGCAAACCCAAATCTTTGAATCTGCTCTTTGCAGTGCAGAATCTTTCAATCTCCTCTTTGCTCTTTACTGCTGGGGATTAACCAGAGCATTAAAAACTCTGCAAAATGACCAAGCTGTGAACTGCACCTCTGCATTCACTTTTCTTGGGAAAGGCAACATTTGGATTTGGATCTTCAAAGGGATTCAAGCTCCTTCCTTTCCCCTGCAGGTCCTCAGGCAGTACCAGCTGACAGCAGAGATGTGGGAAGAGAAGATCACTGCTTGGTATGCTGAGCACAGGGGGATTGCCAGGTAGGAAACCTTTGTGTTTCTTGGAAATCCCAGACTTTTTTTTTATGGGATTTGTTGTTTTCAGTGTAATTCAGCCTATCTGGAAATCCAATTAAACAATAAATAGGATCTGTTAGCACCCAGAGGTGGCTTTTCCTAATATTTGGGTTCCATTTCTCTCTGTTCTAGAGGCTTCTTAGCATTATTTTTGTTGAATATTTTCCTCAAGATTTCCGGATTTACCTTGAAGGGAGAAGAAAAGTGGGTGGAGAGATTCTCACCCTTCTTTGGCCTTGGCCAAAAGCTCTGTTCAAGACTCATTTCTCAATGAACTCTGTTTCCTGAAGGAAATATATTCATGGAAAACAATGGAAGGGTGGGTTTCCAAGACGTGGAGTGGCAAAACACAAGGATAAGACTTTTAATGAATTTTAATGAAGATTACACTATCCATGAGTCATCTTTTGAAATAGGTGCAACTTTACTGCCTTTATTCTGTCCAGATGCTGTTTTTATTCTCCTTTTTTTTCTATTACTGAGAGCAAGATGACAAAATTAAAGTAAGTTGGTACAAAGGACCAGACTGCCTGTTCTTTTCGAAGTGGGAAATGGAGAGTCAGCCAGCAGAGAAAGGCTGGCAAGGAATTTCATAATCATGGCTTTATTCCCCAGGGATGAAGCTGAGATGAACTACCTGAAAATTGCCCAAGACTTGGAAATGTATGGTGTCAATTATTTCCCAATTGCTGTAAGTGCCTTATTTTAGCAGTTTGCAGTTGTTCCACATAATGGTGCTGTCCTTTTAAAATCCTCCAGGGAGTTTGGAACTGGGACTCCTGGCTCCTGCTTTTCCCTGCTGTTCTGACTTGGTTTTCTTGCCTGATAAATGAGCAGGTGAATCAAACAGTTAAGATTAATATTTTACAACCTGACAAAAGTTGTGAATAACTCCAGGTGTGGAATAGGAAGGAGAAGTAGTTTGAGCTGTTATAAACAACCTAGAGGACTGAATTTATTAGTAACAGTGACAGCATTCATAATATTTTATATAAACACCAATTTCCTGAAATACAGATAAATATCAATATTTTAAAACACGTGCTTCTTGTCTGGGGTTGTTTAACGTCACCAAAAAATGCCATTTACTGATCTCTCTTGGTTTTTTAGCAAAATAAAAACCACACAGATCTCCTGCTTGGAGTTGATGCCAAAGGGATTCATATCTACAGCATTAATAACAGGTTCTCTCCAAATAAGTCCTTTGAGTGGAGCTCTATCAGAAACATTTCCTGTAGTGAAAAAGAGGTATGAAGGCTTTGATGTATTATTCTTTTTACATGGGCATGGGTGTGGACTGGGATTCTTGGAACAGGCTGAAAGCTTCCTCTGTTGAAATAATTTTGGGGGAGAAGGGGAAAATCCTGGGGAGCTTTGTTACAAAACTAAAAATAACAGCCCTGCCTTGCAGATGAGCTCGAAACCTTGGGTTCCCCGAGGCTGCTCTGAGCTCTGACTCTGTTCTGGCTCCTTCCCTGCTGCTTGGCCTTTGCAAAACAAGTGTGTTGCTCTCTGAAAAAGACAGATATTATGAATGCCACCGTGCCTGGCTTCCTCAGTTATCCCAGCAGGAATTCCACGATCCATGAAACCTTAATGCTGTTTGGACATGCAGGAGCCATCCTTGTAGCTGAGGCTTGGAGCCCAGTGGCAAGAGGAGACATGCAGGGAGATATTAATGGTTTTCTGCCTCAGCTCTGCCAGTTTGGGGCATGATTTCACTTCCCAGCAGCAGCCCACCACTGCAGTTTCACCGGGAAGCCCAGCTTTTGCTTCTAGAAAGTGAAGGAGTGGGGAAAATTTATTCTCAGTACAAATCACAGGCTGGATGGAAGGCTCTAATCAGAAAAAACCAAACCCAGGAAAACTCCACTGGTACTGGAATACCTGGAATTTGTCAGCCAAAGGGCAGCACAGCCTGTTCCATTCTCTGTGGGCTTTTTGGAAAACACTGAGATGAAATTTTAGATTCATGCCCATTAAATCAGGCAAGCCTACAGGATTTGCTGCCTCCAAAACATTTTTTGGTCCCTGATAACATCAAAGTTCCCCTGAGATCCGGGAATAAACTGCTTTAACTCCCTGTTGTGGGGAAATTGGGCAGCCCTCTGTTTAAGCTTCACTTTATCCAGTGCCACAGCACAGCCTTGCTCCTCTAAAGGCAGCCAGGCAGTCCCTATAGGGTGAAAGGAGCTATAGGACATCATGATCCTGGTGACTCAGATGCCCTGGAATCACACAGGAATTACCTTACAAAGGAATTAGAGGAATGGGTGCCAGGGAACCCCTGAGGCACAGAAAATAGGGCCTTAAAAAAAGGGGCCGTAATTTGTTCTGCAGCCAAACAGAGCACAAGGTGTGGAGTGAAGCAGGGAAACCCTTCCTGGCCTCTGGGAACAGCTTGGGAAGTGGACTGAAAAAGGAAAAAGGTGAGGAAGTCTCCAGGACTTTCACCTGCTGCTCTCAAGAACAAGTCCTTAAGCCCTTGATACATTAATTTATCCCTGCAATTATTGCTCTTCTGAGAGGTGTTTGACAGTTCCCTGACTTCAGGGCTTTGCTTGCTTCTAGGGATTGCTGACATGTCCTGTTCTGATAACCAGGGCTTGTTCCAGAGCTCTGGGGACAGTGTGCAGGGCACAGGTGGCATCAGGAAAACCACCCAAACTGGCACTGGGGTGTGCCTAGGGGTTTATCCTCCAACACAGCCTGATTCTATGGAGAAAACCAGTTTTACATCACTGTCCCCATATTTATGGCATAAATCACTGCTTCCCCAGAGAGAAGTGGAGATGAGCTGAAGTTTGCATTGCTTTTAATCGTTTCAACTTATTTTCCTCCTCACTGTGCTTCCTTTCTTTTTGTTTTCCCTTTTGCCTGTGTAGTTAACCATTAAACCCCTGGACAAAAAAGCAGAGGTCTTCAAGTTCTTTTCCTCTCAACTCAAAGTGAACAAACTGGTGAGTGCCCTGCTTTCCTTCTGTAAAGCTGAGCCTGGTGATACCGACTGAGAAATATTGTTTGGAAACAAAATTGACATCTCAGCCTAGATCTATTGCCTGTGTAATTCAGGAAACTGGGATCAGAGGGAGATGAGGGACGGAAGGAGTCTCTCATTCTGTTACAAATTTACCTAAACTGTTGTGTGCCTGCCCTGGGTGCTGATTTCCTTGGAAGGGAAGCAGCTTCCAGCACTCGTGCTGAAGTCAGAATTGTCCTGTGAGGCCAGTGTGGGCCTCTTGGTTCCTCTGGCAGGGGCACAAGTCCATCAAAATCACATTTGCTTTGTCTTTCCTCTCCAGATTTTCCAGTTGTGCATTGGAAACCACGACCTGTTTATGAGGAGAAGAAAAGTGGACTCCATAGAGATCCAGCAAATGAAAGCACAAGCCAGGGAAGAAAAAGCTAGGAAAAAGGTAAGATTCTTCCTGCTCCTCTGTTGTTGAAAACACTGATTATTATTCCAGCTGGTGCCCTTGCTGCCCCTTGTATTCCATCAATATGTGTGTGGGAGGTGAGGAAGTGCAGCAGGATTGGATGTGGGAACAGCTCTGTGGCATCTGAGGATGTCAGAGGTGTTTGTGTGGAGAGGTGATCCCAAAGATTTGGGGCACAAAACAGATCAATCCAAGGGCTCTGCCAGCAGTCTGAAACAACCAGGAGTGCCTGCCTGAGGAGCTCAGTGCTGCAAAGTTCAGGCAGCTCCAGCAGCTCCGGTGACCATCCCAGCTGGAGAGCAGCCCCTTCTTCATTTGATGCATTTCACTCGGGCTCAGGTGAGAGTCTGCTGCAATCCCACAAACTCTTGCTCATCCTGCTTCCAGATGGAGAACCAGAGGCTGGCCAGGGAGAAGCAGCTCCGAGAAGAAGCTGAGAGAGCCAAAGAAGAGCTGGAAAGGCGCCTCTTCCAGCTGGAAGATGAAGCCAGGCAGGCCAACGAGGCCCTGGTGAGTTAGGCTGAACATTCTTGTGCTTGATGGGCTTTCTTGGTTTGGAAGCAGGATTTTTTTTGACACCAGGAGACACTAGGAAGACAAGGCTGGAGAGTTGCTGATCACTGGTGGAAAGGGCATGCAGGAGTACCTGGGAAAACCCTGATCTGCCATAATCTGTGAGCCATTCCCTCCCTGGATTTGGCTCACAGTGCTCTCTTCAGGCAAAGAGGGGGGGAAAGGAAGTGACCTTGGAGCTGAAATTGGGAGAAAGGGGCAACTGAAGGGGTTGACTTCAACTTTGTCCAGCTCTAAGATTTTTCTCCTTGCTTTGTAGACGTGAGACACAGGAAATTCTGGAGCAGAGGAGGAGCATTAGACCCTGAAATTGTGTCTGTTTTTTATTTAAGAAACAATATTTTATCCCTTGATCTCTTGGTAAAAGATGTCTCCTGCCTGTCTGCCTGCCTGCAGGGGGGAATTTGTAGGTTCTAGACAAGGAACTGAGAAAAATTCTTCCTCCTCAGCTCCGATCCCAGGAAGCAGCAGAGCTGCTGGCTGAGAAGGCTCAGATTGCAGAAGAAGAGGCCAAACTGCTGGCCCAGAACGCTGCAGAAGCTGAGCAGGAGCGCCAGAGGCTGGAGATCACAGCTCTGAAAAGCAAGGAGGAGAAGCGGCTGATGGAGCAGAAGATGCGGGAGGCGGAGCTGATCGCCGTGAAGCTGGTGAAGGAGTCTGACAGGAGGTTGGGTTTGCTTCCCTGGCACTGCGTGCTCTCAGCTGGGGTGCAGAGAGTGCTGCTTCCCTCAGGGCAAAGCCCAGGAGCGGGGAATTGCTCCTGAAGTGACACTTCAGAGTGATTAAGCCTCGTTGTGCTTGCTTTGTTCCACCTGCAAGCTGTTGTCGGGTTTACAGAGGATCAGATGCAAAGCTGTAGAGATGTTTAGCAGGAAAGATCCAGAATGCAGAGGCATTTTCTATTTTGTGTTATCAAATGAGCTGCCTAACTATCTAAATTTACCAGTCTTTATCCCTGTGAGATATGAGGCTGTTTTCATTTATTAGTACCAAGTGAATGGTCTCTTGTTTCCCTTTCACATCTTCCAGAAGTGTAAAACCAGCTAAATTCATGTGAAATATAAACCACTCTGAGTGTTTGCATGTTCCCTGAATGTGCAGAGCAGGCTGGTGTTGACAGAGGATTTTTAACCCTGTTATTAAGAAATCCTTCTACTTGTTTTAGGATACTGCCAAGAAGCTTGCCAAAATAAAGAGCAACCTCTCCCCACCTCAGGGAGGATCTCTGATGGCCTGGAGAGAATCTGTATCAGCAGTTATAACTGAGCCCGTGGAAATGAGGAGTAGGAAAATCATGTTAATTCAGCCCCTTTGGGCAGGAGTGGCTCTGCCCTGCTGTGTCCAGTCAATTCTCCATGCGAGCACCCTACCATGAGTGCCTTGGTGTACAGATAACACAGTAGTGGTGTTCTCTGGAAGTCAGTGAGCTCTGAAATCCACGTGTTGGTTGGAAACCATCAGCCATTCCCCTCAGGATGTTTGTTTTCCAGAGCCAAGGAAGCAGAGCACCTGAAACAAGACCTGCACGAAGCCCGAGAGGCCGAACGCAAAGCAAAGCAGAAGCTCTTCGATATAACCAGGCTTAATTATCCTGTAAGTTCTGCTCCACTGGGCACCACTTCATCCTCAGGGACAGTCAGGTGTTGATGACATTTTTATAGCCCTCATCAAGCTGAGTAGTGGCATGGCTGCATCCAGCTGGGGGACAAACTGGTGTGTGAAAACAGCGTAGCGAGGATGGGAGTTGTGTTTGTTCAGGGTGATAAGAAAGGCAGGACAAAAGTTAAAACCAGAACTGGTGATGGACTTAGGGAGCAGAGGCTGTCTTGCCTTCATGCCTAACTCGTGGTGCCATTGCAGCCAGGCAGTTTTTTGTGGAGATGGTTGTGTCATCCTGGCACATCCACGAGTGTCTTCAGGCACAGCAGTGAAGTTGTCCCCAGCGTGAAGGCACTGCTGAAGTTCTGTGCCCCCGCTCCCTCTTCTCCTCCAGCCCTGCTGAGGCTGGATTTCCATTCTCTGCTGGAGTAGAAACACTGCAGCCAGGATAAATCTCTGCTCTTGGATCTGTGGGTTGTGGATTTCAGCTGGGTGCAGGGGAAGGGCTGCAGGAGCATCTGTGTGTCTCAGAAACTTGGAAAATGGCTCAGCATGGCATTCGTGCAGAGCTGGGGAGATTGACTTGGGATTTATCAATCAGATCTGACTGACAGTGTTTGTGTTGCCTCTTCCAGCACATGGCCAAGTACCCCCAGTACTCCCCAGGTGTCAGCAGAGATGCCAACTTTGACAAAGGATCCATAAAGCTGGATTTGAAGGACATTGACCTCAAGAGACTCTCCTTTGAGATAGAGAGAGAGAGGTATCAGTATGCCTGGGGTGCAAATGAAGGGGAAAGGCAATGAAATCTCTGGGAATCACAGTTAATCTTTTATTAACTTGGGATATGCACGTGGCTGGAGGCCTTTTACTGAGCTGGTGTGGGTGATTCTGTGTCAGACTGTTCACAAAGAGGGAAGGTTTTTTGGTGGCATCAAGCCATGATAAATCCAGAACCTTCTCTCTTGGGGAGGGACAAAGCGCTTTGCCGAACCATCAGCATGTGAGAGGACAGAAGTTTCCCTCTAGTGCTAAAGTGTGGAATTGCTGGGAGCTAATCCATCAGGCATCCCCTAGTCTGGAAGGAAATGCTTGGTAAAAAGTTAGGAAGTAAAAAGAAGTGAACCCCCTTTGTCACTGGGTCACTGGCTGGCATTGCCAGAGTTCATTTTACCTATAAAACATAAAATGAAACAAAAACCAGCTCTCCTCCTTCCACAAATACCTGTTCTGGAGTTAAATTGTGCCACCCTAAGCTTTTTGTCTCCAATATCTGGACCCAGGCTGGACTACTTAGAAAAGAGCAGGAAATTCGAAGATCGGCTGAAAGAACTGAAGTCTGAAATTCATGCTCTGAAACTGGAGGAAAAACAGGCTGGGCTTTACTGTCATTGGAATGAAGTCCTGGGCTCCTTGGATCGCTCCTTAGGAACTGTAAGTACCCTAAATCCCTGCCCCTTTCTCCAGCATGAACCCTAAAATGGAACAGTGTGGGTGTGCCAGAGGGAGCTGCTGTATTTCAGTCCAAGCCTTCAGTACCCTTGATGATAAAATATTAGAAGCCTGAACACAGAGGAGGAAAATTCACTTCAAAACAAAATTTTAAGTCCTTTTTCCTGGGCTGAAAACCGGTCCCATAAGCAAAAAAATAATCATTTTATGATTATGAAATCACCATCAGGGGTTTAAGGTCTTGGAGCAAACGAAAATGTCGTAACTGACACATTTAAATGTGGTTTCTTCCAGTTTGCATCACATTCTCATTCATGTGCCTTGTGGTTGCTGAAAGTCATAAAAGCCTTGGTGTATTTTTTTTTTGGAGACAATGAGGAACTAGACCCAGATTTTTGTCATAAGTTGCTTGTTATTTAAATAAACTCTTCAACTTCTTCCCGAAGCAGGGCAAGAATAGGGCTGGCTTTGTCTGCAGGTTGTTGCTCATGCAGCAAAAATGGCTCTGAGTCAATGGTTTTTAGAGACAGAAGGGAGGCTTGAAAAATGATGAGGAAAGATGGCCTTTCTTTTCTGACTCCTCATCTGATGTTCTTTTTGCCTTAATGAGTGTTGATACAGAGAGGGCATTACATTTCCATGTGCTCTTTTCTTTTAAAGGCCCCATCATGGATGAAAACCTTCAAAACTGGAGATTCATTGGATGCAAATCTTGCAAGACCTTTCCCTGCCTACTTGTTAAACACTGCAAGCAGCTGGCCCTGTACCAACAAAATTCAACACACAGTGCCAGTGGAAAAGTCATCTTCCCAAGCAAATTCCTTGGCTGCCAACACCGTGGGCACAGGAACCAGAAAACAGATGATAAAGGTAATCAGATTTGTGAGTAAATTCCTAAATGTTGATTAAACGTTTCGAATTCAGAGAGGGTGGCTGCCTGTAGGGACCTGGTTTGTCCCTCTCTGTCCCAGCCTCGCAGATGACAAGGCTTTTGCAGGATTTTGGAGCTCCTGGTGCTGGCACATCATTTGGGAATGTTTATAACTCGAGGCTGCCTGTTTTTTCTCACTTCTGATCTAAGCTGGAGTGCAAAGCTGTAAGCCTTGGGTAAATGAAGCAGAGATGTCTGCACACAGTAGGAGGATCTGTGTTAAATTTTATTTGTACCAGCCAGACTTGGAAATGAGAAATGTGCTCCCAGGTACAGAGAGCTTAAAACATACTGTGCCTGTCTTGTGGTTTGAAAAGGCAGTGAGGAAGAGACCAATAAATACCCAGGCTCCCAACAGTTCAGTTCTCTTCCATGTGCTCCCTGTCAAAGAGGCCTGAAAGAGCAATGAGCTGGGTGTCAGGAAAAAAAACAACCTGCTTTGAAACGTCACTGGACTGGAGAAATCGAGAAGAGCTGCGAGGAAATGTGGTCAGGAACAGTGGGAAGGAAATCAGCTGTCTGTAGGCAATGCTAATTGGGCAAGGGGCTGGGAATGAAGAAAGCCTGATGGATTTGCTGTGGTTTAGCTGAACAAAAGTGGGGGGGAGGGGGTTTACGATCAATTAAAAGCTCCAGAATATAACATTCAATACCTCCTTCAGGGTTTGTGGGCTTAGAACTAAAGGACACAGCTGAGTGCAGCAACAGCTGAGGGATCAGCTCTTCCTGAGGCAAGTAACAGAAGCAACTTTTAGGACTAAACTCAGGGGTGAGGCAAATAATTTGTTTAAAGAAGGAAGACCTGTTGCAGAGCATCTTGCAAAAGGCTCCAGAGCTGGAGGCAGAGGAAGACCCAGACCAAAGGGAGTTACTTGAAGCCAACACTAATTCTCCCTCTTTGATTTGCCTGCAGGTTCAGCAGCATGACTCGGATGTCATCTACATTTGAAGCTCCTCATTTCCTTGCCAGCCTGGTGGGACTGGTGGCCTTTTTACCTCTGTGGGGACACTTGGGCAGCTCTGGCTGCTGCCAGGCGTGAGAGACAAGGCACTGTGGATCCAGAGCTGCCACCCAGCTCCCAGGCAGGTGACATCAGCTGGGAATGCCACAAGTGCCCCCGGTGTGTGTGGGAGCAGTGCAAACCCAGAGGAAATGTTGTTTACTACTTGTGCACTTTGGAAGGAACACTTCACACTTTGCTAACCCTTCCTCCCCCAGGTGTTTCACACACTCACAGCTCTGCTGCTGGAGGAAGGATGTGAGGCAGCAAGTGCCCAGGAGGTGTTTGGGATGAGAAAACAGAACACAAGCTCAGTGTTTATCTCCATGACAGACTAATTATGTTTTTGGTCCAGTCCCTGGGACATGACTCCCACAGAGCTGCTCGACGTTTTAATGTTTGCCTGCCAAATATTTTCCTTCTCCTCCCCAAACATTTCTTGGTTCACTTAATTGATTTGCATTTCTCTGTGAGAAATCTCAGCTTTTAATTCCAGATGCAGAAGTGGACATCTTCAAATACCTCCCATTCCTGGGGGAATCCTTTGTTTGGAATGCAAAAGCTTCTGTTCTTCCAGTCCCTGACTAGATCAAGCACTTTCTGCTCGAGCAAACTATGCATACATTAACTGGCTTCCCACTTCTGTGCAACACAGCTCTCAAATTAGACAAAGACAAAAGATGCTCTTGGTGTCTGCTAAAGTGGGGCTTGTTTCTGGTGGAGAGGTGCATGCAGCAAAGTGCCTGCCTCATTAGTAAAACCCTCTTGCATTTCCCGGTTTTGTGTGTGTTTAAGTGGCTGCTTCTCCATGAATCTTCACTCTGAGGACTTCTGGGGAAGCAGACAACATTCAACTGCAGCTAAAGCAGGAGCCCAGTTCAGCACAAGCTGAACTTGTGACGTGTGATGTAAGCATGAATGGTAATGGTGTTAAATATCTTGTTCTAAAAGCTAAGATGAAAGAAAAAAAGAAATAGGTTCAATAAAAAGCTTCAATTTCCATTTGCTTTGAAGGGAACGCTGTGTCAATATTCCTCCAGCATTAACAAGGCAGGCTTGGAGAACAAACACCCAAATCTTCTCTGTACACATCTGCAGCAGGCTGAGCACAGAGGGGGATGGCAGCTGCCTGTGGAGAGGGACAGGAGTGCTCTGTGGGGCTGCCCTGACTCTGCTGCCTTGGCTGGGTGGGTTGGGCTGTGTTAATTCTCTCCCAGCTCAATCTGGCACGAGATGTTTGCAGAATATTGGCTGTTACACACAATTTCTGAGCTGTCTGCAGGAGCCTGGTGTGTGAGAGGGAGAAGCTGTTGGAGATGCCAGAATGATGAGGCAGCTGCTGTCATGGTCCCAAGGCTGGGGAGGGGGCATTGGCCAGGACTTGGGCTGATGAACCAGCTCCTATCTTAGCTGGGATATGCTGCAGCACGACTTTGAATGTGGCATTCTCAGATTTGAGGGTGAGGAGAAATACTGGGATTCCCCTGGTTCTTCTTTTCCTGTTCCCTCTTTTTTCTTGGCATGTGTGTTGCCACAGCTAACCGAGCTTGTGCCTTCATCCTTCACACGTGCTGGGCCTTCCTTCTGCTCTTGTGTCTGAGCTGCACCACAGAGCAGGGCCCAGAGGAGAACTGTTCCATGTGCACCAATGATTTCTGTCTTTGGACTTAGTCCTGTAAATCCCAGTGAAGAAAAGGACAAGGTCATACTCCTGCCAGCTCAAATGCAAAACCTTCCTTTACAAGCTGTTCTCAGCCTGCTGTGTCCTGGCTGTGCATTGCTCCTGTGCAGCACCGTGATCCTGCTGCCTGGGGTGGGGGTTTGAGCCTTTGAGATGGGGCAGGAGGAGCTGGGTCTGCTGTGAGCCTTTTAGATGGGGAAAGAGGAGCTGGAATCTTCTGTGAACCATTGGGATGGGGCAAGAGGAGCTGGGATCTGCTGTGAGCCTTTTAGATGGGGAAAGAGGAGCTGGATCTGCTGTGAACCTTTTGGATGAGGCAGGAGGAGCTGGGAGCTGCTGTGAACCTTTTAGATCGGGCAGGAGGAGCTGGAATCTCCTGTGAACCATTGGGATGGGGCAAGAGGAGCTGGGGTCTTCTGTGGGCCTTTCAGATGGGGCAAGAGGAGCTGGAATCAGCTGGAGCAATGCACAGCCACACACGGCGTCAGCTGTGCTGTGCCCTCGCTGGGAGGCCACTGCCAAGAGAAGTGTTAATTTGCTTAAACCCTGAGTAAATATTTGCAGCAGTTAAACTTTGTGAGTTGGTGCTTCTGCTGCTCACACTCACCTGCAGGACTGACCACAGGATCTGAGACTGCCCTTCAGGAGGGGAGGACTGAGGACGAGGAGGACTGCCTGAGGAGCCTGAGCCCTGGTTTCCCCCAGGAGAAGACAGATCCATTTTCTGATCAGTGACTGCAGGATTTGTCACCCTGAGGAGTGAGGTATTTATTGGCTGCCTGCTGAGGAGCTGGGGAGCAGCAGGCAGCAGATGGTGCTGCAATGCTGCTCTGCAACAGCTCGGGAAGACCTGGCTGGGAAACCCTCCTTGGGAATCTCTGCCAAGTCCTGTGTTCCCACACTAGCAGGGACTCGCTCCCGTTCTTTTCCTGGAGTTTAACCTGACATCATTTTTGACACGGATTCAAAATCTGCCAGCGGCGTGCTCTGGGAAGGGATTATTGCATGAGCAGCTCGGTCCCGTGGGGATGAGCCAGCTCCCCAAACTGCAGAAAAAAAAAAATCCCCTAATGCTTCTGACACCTCATTGTCACTGTCAGCCTGTGGAGATGGCCTGGGTGGATTTCACCCCTGGCTGCCAGGAGCATGTGGGACCCCACAGCTCTGGTGCTATGTGATATTTTTATTAATGCTGCTCGAAACAAGCACGGATTTGTTAAATTAGCAGAGCGTGGAAGAATCGTGGTGTGCAGTGCAAGGAGGGTGAGAGAGGCCTGAGAACGGTCCACAGGGGTCACTGCACAATTTCATCCTTTGTTTTCCTGCTGGAAAGGACATGGTGTTCTGATCTCAAACAGCAAAAAAAAAAAGGGAGAAAGAATCCTGCAGCAGTGAGGAAGTGCTGAGAGATCACCTGGAGGGAGGGGAAATCTGTTCCTAGAGTGACACACGGAGTGGAAGTTGACTCTCCCCAGCCCTGCTTTCTCCTTTTCTCTGAAAAACCACTTGCTCTAACCCCAAGGGCCTCTCCCTTCCCTCATGAAACCCTTGGATAGGGAATTGTGCAGATGGGAATCTCCTCAGGGTTCTCCTGAGCCGTGGAAAGCAGCAAATGCTGTTCAATCCTTGGAGACAACACATCCTCTGCTGGGACCTATCTCTCAAAACCCAGCTCATTTTCACCTCCCCTGGATGATCCAGGGTTGACCTGACCCTGGAATTCGGGCATCACCACACACGTGGCTGGTCCCTGAGTCATCCAGATCTTTTCCTGCCTGTGCTGCTGCTCTGGAGCCCATTTACCAGCAGCAGGATGAGTTCACATCTTGCAGAATCACCCAAAGAGCAAACTCCTTCCTCTTCCGTCTTCCTCCTCGCAGACATCCCCGTGTCTGTGTTGTTCCTCTGCTTCTCCCCGAGGTCTGCTGCCTCTTGTGCCCAAGAGATTTGCTGGAGGCTGTGCCCTTTCCACAGCATCCCTGGCACTTGTGGCACAGCCTCGGGAGCGTGCATGGAGCTCTAGGCTGGCACTTGTAATTTGTCATTGTCACCTGAGCGCCCAGCCTGCTGCTCCTGGTGATGGGGGCACAGTCCTGGTGTGGGGACAGCTGTGATGAGCCCTTGGGGGCAAAATCACTGGTTTATCACTCAGCTTTATAGGCAAAAGCCAGGCCCAGATGCAAAACTTGGTTATATTTTGTTATTTCTGGTTCTCTGCACTGCCTGCACTCTCTCCCACCTTCCTGCAAGGCGTTTTTGAGGGTAGCAGGGTCAGCTCTTTGGGGAGGCCCTGGGCACGCAGCAGAGCCCGCCCTGGGGCTGCACTGAGGTGTTTAGCTCAGGGTAAAAAGCAGTTTTCACACCAAAAAAGCACTCTGAATCAGGAGTGATGCCTCTCCTGAGAGGAGGAGGCTTTGTCATGCTGAATTCCACCCAGCAGGGGAAAAAACTGGCTCTTAAAAGGATGGGAAAGGGCTGATGGTTTCCATTACTCCTGGCTTGGTCCTAAACGCAAAGCAAAGGTTGGACGGCGTGTCCTGCTGGGGCCTCCAATGCTGGGGAATTCACTGAGGGAAAAATCAGGAGAAAAGCAGGAGAGAGTGTCCAGAGAGACAGCTTTGGCTGGGATTTGGGAATGGAGGGATGCTGTGGGTGCTGGGATTCACAGATCAGGAGGGGACAGAAGTGAGGGACCATTAAGTAATTCTCCCTACAACGTGAGTCAGTGCCACATCCTGTGGTTGAAAAGGAAAGGGATCCAAGCAGACCCCAGAATTAGTCTTGTCCCAGTAAATTCAAAAGAGAAATTCCAGAGAAAGAGGAAGTCAACACAAAAAGCCTGAAAATTTAAAATAGTGCTATAAAAACCTTTCAGCTCAGCAGTGAGGTGGCCCAGGAAGCTCTGAGGGATTTGATCAGAGATGAGGATGGGGGAGGAAACTGAAAGGAGTGAAATAAAGAAATAGAAACCCCTGGTGATCCCAGAGGAGATTTGATGTGCCTGAGTGCTGCAGCGATGGTGACACGTCCATGGGGATGTGGCAGTAAGGCCAGCGAGCTGGGATGGGCACACGCAGGGAAGGGGGAGAGTAAAAGGTTGGAATTACAAAATTAATTGCAAAAAATTAATTACAAAATTAATTACAAAGTTAATTCTTGCTGAAACAGCAAGAGCTCAGCTTAGGCAATGGGATGTGCACAACCAGACTCAGCTCTGCTCCTTCAGGGCATGGAAAGAGGGGCTGGTAGAGATGGGAGTGCCCAAAAAGGATCTTCTGGAGGAAATTTGGCAGAAGTGCTGTTATTCCCTGGTTCCAGACTGAAGGGCTGAGCTGGTTTCAGAGTGAGGCAGCTCATACTGAAACCACCTCCAGGCCTGGAGGGGAACAAGTGAATCTGATGCTTTTCCTGGGAATGAGAGCAGGCTGGTGGTGCCTGGACAGCCTTGGAGAATGCTGGATTCCACAACAACACTGCTTTTAGGGACACCTTGGAAAACAGGGCCCTAACCAGCCTCTGTGACCCTTGTAAAGACAAACCAGTTCACACTGGGAAGGAAATCTCAGCTCCAGTCTGGATGGCTTCTGGAATGTGCTGGTAGGACTGGTGTCCGTGGGAGCAGTGCTTGGTTTTATCTTGGGTCAGAAACCTGCGTGAGATCCTCACAGCTCCCCTGTGGAAAGCTGATTTCCCCTCTGTTGGTACTCCCAGGCAGTTTCCAGCCTGTCCTCACACCAGCACTGCCCCCTGCACCTCCTTCCAACCTCTGGTGCCTTCACATGGATCAGTCCCTCATTTTTCAACCCAAGTTTTTTGCATTTAACTCTTTTCACGCTGTTTAACATCAGTCTTGTGACGTGTGCCATGGGTCATTCCCTGTCCCTGACGTTCCCAGCTCCTGAACTGCAGTGGCTGTTCCTGTTATCCCTGTCCCCACCAGCAGGATCCTACTCTGCACTGCTGCCTCGGATCCTTTCTCCATCCCTCAAGGTCAGCAGAATCCTTCTGAGTGATATCCTGGCCTGCTCCAGATTGATGATCCCATCTCATTTTGCCTTGTCAGCACATTTCCTCTGCCTTCCCCTGCTTTGTGTGCCAAGGTCATTAATGCAAATGTCAAGCAGGATATTTTTTGAGGCAGGAACTCAAGGAATTGTGTGGGTAACCCCCTCTCCGTGTGACACAGCCCCTTTCAGCTGAAGCAATTACCGTGCCCCTTTCAGGCAGCTCTTGACCAAATTGACTTTTCATATGCCAGTCACATCTTCTCTGCCTTTGCTCCTAATTTACTCTCTGGCCTTAATTCAAGTGTCTTCCTGAAGCCCCGATGAGTGAGATCCACTGCATTTCCTGCACCACAAATATCTCTGAACTTACAAAAGGCAGCTGTGAGGTGTGATATTTAAAATACATCAGAATAATAAGTTCAAACAAAAGGAGTTTCAACTTTATCAATGTGCCTGTTAACGAAGAGTTGGGTGGCACAGAAATTTGGGTTGGGCCACACACTGTCCCCTCTGCTGTCCCCATGTCCTGTGTCTGGGGATGGAGCTGCCCATGCCCTGGCTGGTGGTGTCACCAGTAGTGTGGGACAACGGAGCTGGGGAAGGACCTGCAGCTCGATTTTATTATTATTTTATCAGATATTTGCTGATGGATCCAGCATGACAATAATGTTGATAACACACGGATGTTTTAATTGTTCCTAAACGGTGTTTTCCTTCATCAAGGACTTGAGGAGCTGCTGTGAGGGAGCAGAGTAAGGACAGGTGATCCCAGCTGGCCAAAGGATGTTCCATCCCATAGAACATCATGCCTCTCTCTCCTGTGGCACCATGGTGCTTCCAGGACATTCCCTAAACAAGAGCCACCGCTGCTGTCACCTGTGGGGACAGGCTGGGTGGCACCAGAGCTGGACCCAGGCTGGGGAACAACAAACCCAGGGTGTGGGGAGGGCGAGGGGGTCTCTGCGGGTCCCTTCTCCCACCTTAGTGCAAGGAGGCATCAAAGCTGACCCTTCATTAACAGACACATTGATGTGATGGAAATGATCTTTATTTTAGTGTATTATTCTGACATAGTTTAAATAATTTTTGTGCTTAGAAAAAGAATATTTAGTTTAACTTAAATAAGTTAAATAAAATAATTTTCCCCATCGAAGAAGGCTGTGGATCAAATCCTCTCTGGTGTGGCCGAGGCTGGAAGCCGTGCAGGGGTGGGATTGTGGGCGGCAGCAGGGAAGGCTCAGTTTTCCAGGCTCTGGAAGTGCTTCTGGAGCTCCTTCACCCAGGGTGCCTCTGGATCTGCACACACCTCCTTCTTCTTCTTGGTGACCACACTGCCGGGACAAAACCTGCCTTGAGGTGCTGGGCTGAGGCAGTGGCATCTGAGTCCCACCAGAGTGTCCCATGTGTGTCCCCAACGTCCCCCTGGGCACTGCCCCAAGTGCTGGCAGTGCTGGGTACTCACATCACGCCCGGGTGGGTGCAGGAGCTGCTGGTGATGAAGACGGAGCTGACGAGGCGCCGAGGGATGGGCTTCCTCTGGTAGCTCAAGCAGCAGGTGCTGGGGACACCATCTGTGAGGGCAAGGGAGGGACACTCAGCCCTGGTGACACCCCAGCTGCAGCCCAGCCTCTGCCCATCTCAGGGATTTGCCATCTCGTGCCACATTCCCTGGCAGAACACCCTCCAGGAGACCCCCAGCCCCAAACCTGCATCCCACAGTGTGACAGACCCCCCAACCCTCCCCACAGCCCCCAGCGTCCCCCTGCCAGGGCTGGGACTCTCCAGCACCTCCCAAGGAGGACACAGCAACGCTGGACTCACCGAGGTGACCCTCAGAGGGCGAGCAGGTGGCCAGGAGGAGCAGAGTGACCAGCGTGGCTGCCAGGACCTTCATGGTACTGTGGGCTGAGGGTTCTGCGAGAGGAGCTGGAGCTGGAGCTGGAGCTGGAGCTGGAGCTGGAGCTGGAGCTGGGGAGGCTGCAGGGCTCTCTCTGTGTCCTCTGGGGCTGTGCTCCCTTTTATGCCCCTCCGAGGGGTGGGTGCAGGGTTTCAAGGAAAGAAAGTGAGGGCATCATACTGGGGAAATTATGTCAGGATCACCCAGTTTCGCTGAGCTGGAGAAGGCGAGGAAACCACAGAAGGGGAAGCGGCATCCACGAGGCTGCAGCTTTCAGGGTGCTCTTTGGTGGTCCAAAACTGTAGCAGGGCTCTGGAGCAGCTCTGGGGATGGGATAGCCCTGGCATGGACACCCCGAGCTGCTGCTGCTGGCAGGAAAGCACTGCCAGGAGTCAGATCCCAACTTCTCCCCAGGTTTGCCATAAATGCCACTTCTCACCCTGCTCTGCCATGGGGATCCAGAGCGAGGGCCAGAACCACGGCACACACACTCCTCTGCTCTGATAACACCAGCTCCTGCTCGGGCAGCAAAGATCATGAAGGATCAGGGTTGTGTTGAGCTGGAAGTCACCGTGGGTCTCACATTTGTCCCTTTTTGCTGTGAGGAGCAATTTCCTCACTGGAAAAGGTTGCAGAGACATGGAGTCCGTGCAGGTGCAGGGCTGGGACTCTGGTGCTCTGATCCAGGCCTGCAGCCTGTCCTGCTGCCTTCCCTGTCCCTGGCTGAATTTACACCTCTTTAAGGGTTCCAGTTTTGGCTGCAGCCTCCCAACACTCAAATTGTTGCAATTACTTCTTGCCCACTTCTTCCCAAGCAGGGTCATTTAATCTCTCCTGATTTTGCTCTGCAAAAAGCAAAGCCCTGTCTGTCAGGGACAGCATTAAGGGTAGGAGCCAGAGGCAGGAGAGGATCCTGCTGGAGCCCACTGGGATCAGCTCACTGGGGATGAAACCTCCAGGAAACTGGAGAGTGACTGAAAAAGGGCAGCGTTTGCAATGCCAGAGGGTAATTCCCAAACACCCCCCTCTGCTGCACACCCAGACTGAGTGAGCTGCCAAAATCACTCCTTCCTCCAATTTTTTTTTGCTTTTTCCAGCCTTTCCCTGATGCTGCCACAGACGCTTTGCAGCCACTATGCAAACCCCAGCTTCCCCTGGCCTTCCTGCTGACCCTGCCTCAGGCATGACTAATTCCTGACTGATTCGAGGGAAGAGTCCAAGTGCCCAAAATGCTGAGCCATGGCAGTGCCTGTGCTCCCATCCCAGCTCACAGCAGCTGCCTCTTGGCCAGCAAACCTTCCCCAGCCACCCGGTCCTGCCTGGTGTGGGCATCTCTCTGAGGTGGGAATGGCTGGAAATCATCTCCTGGAGCTGGTCAGGAGGAGCTGGGCAGTGCTGATCTGGTCTTGGGGAGGTGGAAGAACATGTCCAGCTCTTCCAGCTGTTCCAGCTCTTTCTCCAGCTCCCAATTTTCAGCTATTTCTGTTCCAGCCACTCTCTGCATGGGGCTGCAAAGGAATAAATTGGATTTAACAATAACCAGGGTCTCCATCTGTGGTGGTTCAGAAAGGCTTGGAGAATTCACCTCCTGCTTGTCACATGTCCCTGGGTGCACAAAGGCAGAAGGAAAGGGCTCAATTCCCCAGAGGAATGCAGATCTGCACCAGTTTATTCTGTTTTTCTGCTCTGCTGGTCGCAGAGACACCGAGAGGTTTCTCTAGAGCTCAAAGCATCCCCTGTGTGCAGAGGAATCCCGAGTTCAGGGCCAGCCAGCGGGAGTTTTTTGTGCTTTCATGAACCTCTCTGCCTGTAAACCCCACAGAGATTTCCCCACACCTCTGCCCTCCAGCCACCCCTGGAATTCTGGCTACTCTCCTGCCCTCACCAGGGCCAGCTTTGCTCTGTGCACGGGGGAGAAGTGGGAGTGGGGGCAGACAGGCTTTTAGGGGTGAAGGAAACCAGGAATTGGTGTCTGGGTCAACAACAGGAATGAGATCCTGAGCTATCCAAACCCTGGGCTGGGATTTTTTATGGAGAGGGCAGCCCTGAGCCAGGGATGAGCTGGATTTGGGTGACATTGGCTTGGTGGGAGCCCAAATAGAGGGAAAAGGGGCAGGATGGGCAAGAGAGCAGCACTGGGGGACAACAAACGCCAGGAGAGTGGTGAAGAATATCTCAGAGCCAGAAAACCCTGGAAACTGAGATTGGGGCACTGCAATTTCCAGAGGATGACTTGTCATCCGGCAGGAGCCACAGGAAATCTCACAATTCATAGATTCTTTCTGATGGAAAAGGCAAAAATGTTTCCTCTTTGCTGCAGAAGTGACTGGCCGAGCTTTCGGTTCTCCATTCAGCCGAGGGCCGGATGGGACTTCTTACTGGATGCTGATGAAATATTTTCCATTGTGACTGGAATCGAGGATATTACAGCGAATTGCACAAAAGTGCAGCTCAGCAAAGGCAAGGAGTTTGTGTTTAATTCTGTTTGAGGAATTAGATACAAGGAACCAATCTAAAGGGAGAGTAAAGAAATGACTTTGTGGTTTTATTTCTCCTGCCGTGCCAGGCCTCTGTGAGCAGATGATATTCGGATCCAGCAGAGAAACACCAATTTGGGGAGGAGGAAGCACAGGGAAAGAGAAACTTCAGCTTTATGAATGCAGATTTGAAAAATTAAAGAGAGAAAAAGGGGAGGGGATTAAAGAGCCAAAGCTGCCACTTGTTTTTGGCTTGTCTGGTTCTGGTCGAGTTCTCAACACCATCCAAATTTCGTGCACCCAGGAGAGAAAAGGGAGAAGAGAACAAATGAGGAAGGAAGAGGCAGGTGAGGCAGGTGCAGTCAAACAAAAAGGGCCAAAGATTCCCATAAATTCCTCCCGAGCCAGGCTGTGGCCACCAGGACAGACTCACATGGAGTGGGAGAGGTTCCGCTGGTGAGCAAACGTGGCTCTATGATGGTTGTGGCACTGCCTTGCATGAGTATCCCAAAGAAAAAGAGGGAATTAAGTCTAAAACCCCCCTCACCCCCTGGGGCTGTGCAGAGGGACCATCCCTGACTGAGGGGATGCAGCAGGGACAGTGTGGGGCCAGAGCAGACCCCAGATTTGCTCAGTCCCAGGGTGAGGATCCTGTCCCTCAGGACTGCACATTCCCAGAAATAAGGGATAAGAGGAGAATCTCAGAATACTCTGAGTTGCAAGGGATCCATGAGGATAATCAAGTCCAGCTGCTGCCCCTGAGGCAGGGGGATGCTCTGGGCACTTCTTGAGGAGAGAGACCCCACATTTTGCAGCACCAAAGGGATCAAAGCAACCTCTGCCTTCCCCAGGCCCCAGCCCACGGGAGGAACCCACAGCAGGAAGAAATGAAAGGCACTGGCAGCACGCTGATCCCGTGCGAGTGCAGAGGAAACCACTGGGATTATGCAACATCCCTCTGGGAAGTGACACTCATTGACAAAAATTATGCAAAGGGGTCCCGTGGCTCGAGGTTCCGAGGAAAACAGAGGGCAGCCTCATGAGCTGTCCCTGACCCTGTGTGTGTGGTTTTGTGGGAGTGACTCTGCATTCAAAGCAGAGATGGATTCGTAATTCCAGTTCCCAAATGTTCCTTCCCTCTCTGTGAGAGGGTGAGAGCCACCACCCAGCACAGGTTTTCTGTGGGCCTGCCTCAAAGACATAGTGACTTTTGCACCAGACTGGGAGGAAGAATGGCCAGAAAAAGAACATCTCCCAAACAGGAGGCTACAGCACACCTGGCATTCCAGAAAATCCCAGAGGGATTAGTGGGGGATTATGCCCGGGAAAAGGGGAGGTGATTTGGCACTGCAGCCACTCTCCTGCCACCCAGCACTGCCAAAGCCACACTGAGCTCGTGGCCCTCAGCCCCACTCTTGGCAATCTTCCCTCTCCAAGTCATTCAATGCTGGCATCATCTGGCACCTCTGTGTGGGCTCCAGCTTGGAGGGCTCGGGGTGAACGTGGTGTTTGGAGTGGGATCCACACCCCTGGAAGTGTTCCAAGGATGTGGTTTGGTGCTTGGTTGGACTTGACCTTAAAGGTCTTTTCCTTAATGCTTCTATGATTTGGAGAACCAATTCCTGCCCTGTCCTTCCCACATCCCAATATTCTGCTGGATCCTTGGATTTCCAGCACCAAAGAGCAACTGGAAAAGTCTTGTTAACCCTCATTTTGATTGAGAATTGCAGTTACACAGCCCTAGGTAAGACTATTCTTTCCAATTCCAGACCGATTCCAGGTGATGTAGAATCCTGTGGGGATCGTGGCAGATTAATTGCACCAAACTCATTGATTTGTACAAAAAATGCCCTAAATTGGGGCAGATAAATGGCAATGAGTCTGGCAATGTGAATAAAGGTATCTTTAGGAGTGAGGCCATCAAAAATAGCCCCAGCTCATCAAAAAGACGGTTCAAGTGAGTCACAAACGAGCAGGGAATTGGATAATCCGGCGTTTCTCTGGAGAAACCAGCTGCCCATGGCTTGGGTGGGTGCCCTGTTTGGGGTGACAAAGCCGGGCCCAGGGAGCAGTGGGGAAGGGAGTGGCACCAGGCTGGGGCTGTCACCAGTGGTGTTCCCCAGGGACAGAGCCAAGCCAACCCCTAAACACCCTCAAACACCCCAAAGGGAGCCTCACCTCAGTCCCCATCCCATGGGCATCCTTAAACCCCACACCTGGGCAGGGCTTCACCTTGGAGGGCAGCTGGGCCCTTTGGGTTTCCCTGCCCTGCCAGGGGCTCCTGGACTGTTCCTGGGAATGTTGAGCCTGGATGTGACCCGTTTTCTCCCCAGGACTGACATCTCACTCCAGCTGCAGGTCAGCACGAGGGGGTTTATTGAGTCCCTAGGAGAGGGGACGGAGCCAGCTCCGTGAATTAACGAGTGACACGGGAACGCCCAGAGAATTACGGGGTACAAATAAATAGAACTTTTGGGGAAGGCAGCTTCACTTGGAGGTGCTGTTGAGCTTCTTCTGCTTCCTCAGGTACTTCTGGAACCATCTCTCCTCCGGGTTCACGCAGACCATCTTCTCCCCCGGCAGCGTCACACTTTGGGGGGAAAGGATATCCTGAGTCAGCCTGGGAGTGGAGGATCCCACCAGGGATTCCTGCAGCATCCTTCCCCCTCCTCCCCCAACTTTCCCTGGAGGTGCTGCCAGCTCTGCAGTTTTGCCTTCCTCCCCGTTTTCCTGCTGGCAGCAGAAATGGGGGGATTTGGGGTGGTTTGGGTTAAGCAGCTGAGCGTGAAGAGCCAGGTTAGGGCAGCCCCACCCCCAGCACCCTGTGCAGGCTGGCTCGGTTTGGGGGCTCCCCAAGAGCAGAGCAGCTGTAGGGAAGGGGGGTGAGCGAGGTGAGGATGGGGTGGCAGGGAGGAAGGCTGGCTGGGGCTGGGGTTACTCACAGAACAGCCCTGTGGGTGCAGGTGGAAGCTGTGTACTGGTATTCCTGGATTTTGGCCTCGGGGATTTTCCCACGGACGATCTTTTCCTTGGGGCAGCATGTGACTTTGGAGCTGCGGACTGAGAGCAGGAGAGAGGATTTAGTGCTCTCCTACTCCTGGCACGGGGGGTGGGGATGCTGCTCCTGCTCCCTCATCCCACATCTTGCAGCCCCGGTGGTGATGTTTTCCCCCAGGGCAGGAGCCCCCCATTTCCCAGCCCGCAGATCTCCCCAGCTCGGGTTTTCTGGGGCTGAACCAAACTCTATTTTTGCTCATTTTGAACAAATCCAGGACAGCCCCATGCTCAGGCAGCTGGTGATGCCCCACAGCCCCACAACCCCATCAAGAGCTGAACTCTCCTCCCCTTCCCCAGCCCCAAATCCCATCAGAGGAGGAGCTGGGACAGCTCAGAGGAGAAAATCTCCCTGTTGGTACTTACGAGACATCCCCTGCCTTCCAGCCCAGGCAGCTGCCAGCAGCAGGACAAGCAGGGCCAAGGAGATCTTCATGTCCCACCCGAGGCTCTGTCAGCACCAGCAGCTCTGATTCTGCTCCAAGCAGCCACCAAGAGCTTGCTGCCCTCCTGCCCGCACCTCTGGGTGATATTTAACCCCTGCCAGGCTTTCCATGACAGCTCCGGACCTTCCCCGTGGAAAGAACCCCTGGCATCTCTCCATAAGGGGCGAGTGGTGAAGGGAAATTCCTCCTTACAGCCCCTCTGGCCACCGTGACACCCGAGGGCTGCTGGAAAGTGTGGGAGCACGGGCGATGCTAGGGCTGAGTCTATTTTGGGGTTGGGTTGTGGCCACCAGCAAACCACACAGGATGATGCTCACACTTGCCAAAGTCCTGGGCAAGTTTCTGTGCAAAAATCACCCCTTTGCCATTGGCTGTGGGGCCTCTTTTTGCAGTTTTGCTCTGGGCTGGGTGCCTTGGTGGTGGCTGGGTTTGTCCCCGGGTGTTCCTCCCATCACCACCCGTTGCTGGCTGCTCATCGTGGTGGTGGCTCTGCCACTGTCACAGTGCCCGTCACATTTCCCAGTGGCACCCTGGGGTTTTGGGCTGTCTCAGGCATCCCCGAGATCGCCCTCTGATGGAATTTGGGACATTTATTGGGATGGTGGGTGAGGAGCACTGGAAGCCCCCTCCTCCCGCGCGTGTTGTCCCTCTGGTGCTTCCCCAAAGCCCTCACGGACACGGTTTGGCCCCGTTCACCCCTGGATGTCCTCACAGAGTCCTGGCTGAGGCTCCAGCTCTTCCTGGCTCCTTGCTGATCCCAGCACCTGGGCAGGAAGGCTGGCAGCAGGATCTACCCAGTCCCGAGAGACTCGCACAGACAGATGTTTGCATGTGGGAATCACCTTTAATTCTGCTCCGCATCTACAAACAACAACTGTGGGGCTGCTCCCCCGCACCCCCTGGCTGCTGCAGCCTCTCTGTGGACCACAGAGAGTCTGGACCTTCCATCCTGGTGGGATGAGGGGTTGGGAAAGGCCCTTTGCCTTCAGGGAGGTGGTGAAGGTCATCATGACGGGGAGGATGTTCCTTGTGAGCTGCTCCATCCAGAAGTGTCCCCCATGCAAAGGGGGTGTCCCCCGTGGGGAGGAGCCCCCGCTGTCCCCGGCCACCCCGCTAGCTGGGGATGGAGAAGGAGCTGACTTGGAAGCTCTGCTGGTACCTCTTGACCCACGGCCTGCTGGCCTGGGTGCAGATCTCCTTCCCGTTCCTCACCCTGAAGCTGGGCACAGAGAGAAGCTGGGATCAGTGGGGACCCCAACTCTGAGTGTCCAAGGGGCTCAGGGGATCAGGATTGGACCCGAAGTGAGGCCAGGGGTCTGGCAGGATGCGGGGGTGGGTTTGGGGTACTCACATCACAGCCTGGTGCGGGCACTCGGGGCTGGTGGGGTAACAGGCCACCACGTTGTCCCTCTTGATCCTTCTGGTCTGGAAGTTGAAGCAGCACTTGGCCGGCATGGCTGGAGCTCCTGGGGGACAGCACAAGCCTGGCTCAGCCTGGACACCCCCAATCCCTCCTCAGCCCTCCTG
>VWZW01004757.1:48573-73255 GCA_013397115.1 Edolisoma coerulescens | reverse complement strand
CCCCAAAGCGAAATGGGTGAAGATTAGAGTTTATTCCTGGCTTAATAAAATGACAGCTTGTGCTTGCCAGCGCTGGCAGCGGGCTGGGCTGAGCCTGGGCTGCCAGCAGGGTGGCAGGGGGACACATGGGGGTGAGGGGGTGTCCCCTGAACCCCCCCCCGACTCTTGCCTCCTTAATGCAGAGCTGCTTTAGCGGCAGGATCCGGGCTTGATCCGCTATTATCCCCTCGCTGATCCCCCAGACCCCGCACCCAGACACTTTCTGGGCTGCGCCGAGTTGCTGGGCAAGCTCTGCCCGGGTGGCAGCGATTTGGGGTGGGGGGTGCAACTCCTGCCATCCCTCTCCCTCCTTCTGATCCCACCCACCCGCGAGGTTTGGGGGTCCCTGCACCCCGCTTTGCCCCCGAGTCGCATCCCAATGGCTGCGGTGACATCCCGGCCTGCCCCGGTGACAGCCCTGGGGACACCGGCACCTGCTGCTGGGGGCTTTCGCTGGCCGGCCAGGCCAGAGAGGGGTCACGCACCCGGAGGGGTGCGGGGCTGTTTCCGTGGATGGTTTTTATGGATGTTTTCCATTTCGAACCAAGCCCCGGCCGAAGCCGCTTTCCCCCGGCCCGGCCGAGCAGAAAGCGGGGGCTGTTTGCAGGCTGGGGGGACCACCTGGCTCTGGCCTCGGCCTCAGGGTGTCCTGGGGACACTGCCCGGTTCCAGTGATCTCCCCAGGAGCTGGAGGGCATCCCTGGAGCGTGCTTGGCTCCGTGTCACCCCGACAGCCCGTGGCCGAGGCACTTTGGGGGGCTCTCCCAGCATCTGCAGCACCCCAGGGTCTTGGCGGAGCTTGAGGAGCAGTGAAATAAGGAGGGAAGGGAATATTGGGGGGCTGGAAGGGCTTTTCCAGCCTGGAAATTCAGAGCCCAGTGGAGGAGCAGGGATGCTCTGGGGCTGTGGAGCCACAACTTTCCGTAGCACCCTCAGGGGTGGCAGGTGGACCCCTGTACCCCAACACTGAGGGGGGGTTTTTGGGGTGCTCCCCCGGGGCAAGGTTTGCTGGCAGAGCTCTTTGGGACCACCAGCTCAGGGGTCTGGCCAGCCTGGAGGGAAGCAGGATCTCTCCCGCTGCCCAAATTCCCTGGATGAGATCCAACTGTCTGGGTCGGGCGCGCTGTGGGAAGCATCCCTGTGGGAGCGATGATCCATCGGGAACAACCTCTGGAGCAGGGGCTGGATGTGGCCACCTTCTCCCCATCCCTTCCTGGGGGTCCCAGCAGCAATGGGGGCTCAGAAACCCCCTCTCGGGGGTTTCTGAGCCCCCATTGCTGCTGGGACCCCACAAATCCCCCTGGGTCGGGCCAGGGTTGTGGTCAGACCCCACAAATCCCCGTGGGTTTAGGCCAGGCGTAGGGGATGAGGTTGTGGGGTCCCCGTGGCAGCGATGCCGGTGCGAGGTGGCCGAGGGTAGCCTGTGCCAGGGCCGGCCGTGCTGCCCAGGGAAAGGGAAACCTCTGCCAGGAGTTTTTCGGCTCCTTTCAGGATGCGCAGCTGCCCTCGCTGGCCCTTGGGTGGACAAATAAAGGGCTGAGGGGGAGCCGGATAAAACCACGGAGAGCTCCCGATTCTCCAGCGTTCCTTACAAATCCCTGTGGTGAAGCCGTGCCCTGCTCTCCTGCTCAGAAGATTTCATTCCTTTTTCCCCTTTTTGCCGTGTTTTTTATTTAAGGGCAGCCCCTCCGTGCCGGCCGCGCTCCCCGGGAGCTGTTTGGCCAAGGCCCCAAATCAGCTGCTTCCAAAAAGGGGTTTTTTATTTTGGCATCTCCCAGCCTGGGATGGCCTCAGGGTGGCCCCAAGGATGGACAGATGGACATGAGGAGGCGTGGTGTGGTGGGGGATGCTGATGGGGTCTGCCCGGCGCAGTTGTGTTGGGACCTGCTGGGATTTATGGGTTTATGGGATGATTTGTGCTGTCTGTAGGGTTGAACCTGGGCTCTGCATCTTCCCCCTGCCAAACCCCGTGCCCGCAGCGTGCCTCAGTTTCCCCACTCCCAGAGGAGCCTGGAGGCTCTGCAGTGCTCCAGAGCTGCTGGGGTTCTCCTGGCCCAGCATTCTGGGCAGGTTTGGGGTGCGCTGCTGGATCCCACAGCCCATCCCACTGCTGGAGGGAACGGGGCTGTGCTGTGTGTATCCCATTCCTGGATCCCACCACACCCCAGGAAAACGGGACTGGGGGATGGTGATCCATGGCTCCATCCCTGTGGGATCTCCAGCCAGGACACCCCAAATCCAGCGGAGGGGACAAAGCCCAACCCCAAACCCCATCCCCGTCTGGGCTCAGCGTCTCCCAGCTCCGGGGTTTTCAGACCAGCAGGTGGAGATGTGCCATAACTCGCTGGGAACTGGGAACCTGCACGCGGCTTCGCTCATGGAACACCGGGAATGCGCACCGGGAACACGATCCCGGTGTTCGCTGGGTTGACAGCCCCCAGCCCGGTTTTTGGGATGGGGTCAGGGCAGCTGAGCGTTCCCAGGAGCAGGGAAGGGGCAATAGGATCTGTGGCAGGCAGGTGAGGGGAGAGGACCTGGCCTGGCACGGGTTTTACCTTTGGGGACGTGCAGGGATATTCCAAGGGATTTTGGCTCCGGAGCGTCCTTGCGTGACCCCAAGGCTCGCTCCACCTCCCCCAAACCCCAATACCTCAAATGCCAGCCCAATGCTGGGATTTAGGGGTGTGAAGCTGGGCACCCCACTGGGAAATTGTCTTTTCTTCAACCCCTTTTTGCCCTCTCGGTGCTTTTGAGGGGAGGGAAGAGGATGAGGGGGATCATCTGAGCGATGATTTTGGGGAGCACCAGCCACAGGGTTTGGGCCTCATCCTTTTGGGTGAGCACGGTGAGGGAAACTGAGGCAGGGAATGGGGTGGCAGCAACCCCCTGGCTGGGGATGGCTCAGGAATTTTTGGAAACCTGGCGATTTCCTTGGGAATTTTTTTTGGAAGTGCTACTATTTAAATAGTAAAGGTCCCTCTCCCAGCTCCTCTGCATCCTATAAAAGAGGAAAAAAAGGAAAAGCCAGCCTGGCTGAGGATCCCTGCAGAGCATTCTACCGGCTCCATCCCATCCTATGGAGGGAATCCATGGGATGTGGGGATGATGGGTGAGGGAAGGGGTGCTCAGACAGCACAACCCGATTATTTTTGGCTCCTACTTTATTTGTGCACTGCCTGGCCACAACAGTGGTGGGTGTGTAGGGGATCGGGAGCTGCTGGGGGTCCCCTCCCGCCTGGCGCCTGTCCCTGCCACCGCGGGAGCGTCCCATCCGTCTGGGAAAGGTCACTCCTGCTAATCCAATCAGCAGCTTTCATTATTAGATACATGGCTCTGCTAACGAGCAGCCCCCCCCGGGCGGGCAGGGAGGGAGGTGGTGGGGTGGGACACGCTGGGATGGGGTTGGGGACCGCGGTGGTGGCTGTGGGGACGGGGTGTCCCCTGGAGGTTGCAATGGCAGGAGAAACGGTTCAGAGGGGTGGAGTGAGGCAGGTCCTGCTGCCCATTTCCCAGGGAAAACCAGGCTGGAGCTCACCCAGCTGGGAAATTGGGAGGTCCAGGGTCCTCCAGCCACGTTTGGAGTGGCCCAGCTGGGCTGGGGGATTGCTGGGCTGTCACAGAGTTGGGATGCAGGGGTTGTTCCTCAGGGTGGGGCTCTCCCGTCCTTCCCCTTGAGCTGTTCCCTGACCTGTTGCTGCTCCTGGCCTGCCCCGTGTCCCTTGCCCCCCCTCACCTCTGCCCTGGCCTTGGGGAGGACACCACCAGCAAGGCCAATTCAATCTTCTGATGAAGCCACTGTCACCTTCTGGCGAACATTTCCCACCACCTGGATAACGTTTGCCAGCCTGGATTTTCCCTGAAAGCCCAAGCGGGTGCTGCTGGGGTGCCTTTGTCACCTCCTGTCCCCTGCAGGAGTTTGGGTTTGCCCCGAGCTCTTCCCCAGGACTGGCAAAACTTGAGGATTAATTCATTTTCCATGTATTTTCCTTTAAGGAAAAGCTGTGTTTCCCCTCTGGGAGATAAATCCTGTTGGAAATGCAATCCCGCCTGCTGCCAGCTCGGTGTGGCTGCAGGATCAGCAAAGGAAGGGGATCAATTCCAGCCCTGCTGGAGCTGGTACCGTGGCCCAGCCCTGCTTTTGGGGCTCTGGGGCTGATGCTGGAGCTTTAAACCCAGGGCTGGGTTTCCCTGTGGCTCCTCGGGTGCCTCTGGAATCGAATCCGGCTCCTCCAGAGTGGAAGAAATTAATTGGCATCGAATCAGTGTGGGAGGTGTTGCTGGGCATGGCCTGGAGGTGCTGGGAGGGCAGCCTGGGGGGCAAATTCGGTGTTCAGAGGGCGCTGGGAGAATATTCCTGCTCCTGGCCATGGTGGGAAGGCATGGAGAGGGGATGGGGTGATCCGAGCGGGACACGTGGCTTTGGGGGTGTCCCTGCACTGCCTCAGTCCCCACACTGTGGTGCTGGGGGCTTGTCCCTCGGGATTTGCTGTCCCTGATTCCCATTTCTGGCTCCCCAGGGTGGGTTTTTTGGGGGGATCCACCTGTGCCCACCTGGGGCTCTCCCAGCCCAGCACCCACCACAGAACATTTTTGGGGGCTGCCCCGTTTATCCCGAATTATCTCCCCTCCCGTTGCCTTCTGGACCTTCACAACCAGCCGCTTCCCTGTGCTTTTTTTATCCCTGCCCTTTTAATTAATTCCTTCATTTTCCTCCCTCCTGTGGAAAGGCCTTCTCCTCCCTGTCCCCCGGCCTGTCCCTCGCCGTGATTTGTGGAAATTGCTCCAAAGTAGCTGCCGTGTAAAAGCCTTGCTGGCTCCAGGAATTTATGGCAGGCTGTGCCTGTGCACGGCACATCCCATTTAGGCCATATTTATTTATTTCTTTAGGTCCCTGCCTTTTTTTTTTCCCCTGTTTTGTTTATTCCCTCATTAATTTCCTGGGGGAAGCACAGCCCTCGGCACAGCCGGGGTGGTTCCGTTTTCCTCGGTGCTGCTTCTCCCCCCCAAAAAAAATCCCAGGATGTGTCCCACCAGTGTTGTTGGATTTTATTGCTCCTGATCCTGGAAAAGCCAGGCTGGACTTTTTGGGAGAGGGAGAAATCTCTGGGATCTACAAGAAAGGAGCCCACCTGTGTCAGACACCAAAGAATCCAAGCCCAGACTCCACACCCCGGCCAGCTCCCACTCAATTCCCACCCCAGGCTGGTTTTGGGAAGCCTGGAGCAGTTTAACCCCAGCACCATGGGAATTCCCAGCTCATCCCTGCCCTGGATGGCCAGATCCTGCAGAGCATCCCTGCATCCCACGCTCTCCCTGCCAGGGGAAGGTGATTCCACGTTTGTAACAATTATTCACTTAATTGACTTCCAATTAGCTGGGACTGGAGATGGAGGCTCCGGATGGGGGAAGGGGGAGTTTGTTGTCATTTATGTCACCAAAACCAATTCCCACGGCTCCGGCTGCAGGGAACGTTCTGGAGGTTTCCATGAGGGGTCTCCCTGTATTTCCTGCTTTGGGTTTGTATTTAATTCCTGGGTTTTTTTTCCCCCCTGGGAGAGTGGAGTGGAGAGGGGCATGTGTTGGGGCTGGCTGAGTTTTGGGGTGAGGCCTGGAGGCTTCTTTGCTCCCTTTTTGTTGATTTTTAGGGTGTTTGGAGGTGCTGACCCCACTGGGGTGGTGTTGTGGGGTGGCAGGGATCAGATTCCCAGGACAGGTGGGGAGATGTCCCAGCCTGACCCTTCCCTGGGAGCTGGGGCCACCTCCAGCTGTGGGAGCTCCAGCAGTGGGGCTTCTCTAGAAGCTCCAGATGTGGCACATCCCCGGTATTTGGGGCTGCTGCCACCCCTGTTTCCCCTTTTTGCTTGCTCCTGATGGATGGGGTGGCAAAGCTGCACCCAGCAGATTTTGGGGCTTGGTCTGGGATCTGCAGGATGCTCAGGGGAATGGGGTGGAAGCAAAGAGAAGTGAGAGATCCGTGCTGGTGTCCAGTGGGGAAGAGCCAGGCTGGACATTCTCCTCGGGGGCTCCTGGTGTTTGGGGTTTTGGGGGGATCCATCACCCCACTGGCCCCTCTGGGGCAGGATCCTCACCCTGTCACCCTGGAACGGGACTGGATCTGGGGATAAGGGATCACTGGTTGTCCCAGGGACTGGTGTGCACCAAACCCCGAGCACCCCACGCCAGGCTGGGAGCCGGGTTGGGGCCCTCTGGGAGGGACGGTGACACCCCCCTATCCCTCTCCGGGTGTTTGGGGCAGGTTTATCCCCATGGCAGCTCAAGTTACAGCTTTGGGGACAACTGTCCTGCCTTTTTCCAAGGTGGGACCCCCAGGGAAGCCTGGCTGGGAGAGCTGGGACCAGTGTCCCACATTCCTTGGAGCTGCGCTCAATCCATGGATCCAGCGAGCCCCCAGTGCCACCCAAACACCCAGAGAGGTTTTAACCCTCCTGGGCTGACCCCAAACCTCCCCTCCCTGCTCTCCAGGTCTTTCCCTGTGTGCTCTTCCCCCCATAAGTGGGGATATATCCCTGGAGCCCCCGCTGCGTCCCACGGGATAAGCCAGGATAAAGATCCCCCCTGGAGCGAGCCTGAAGTGATCCCTATGGCCGACAGCTGGGGCTGGGCTAAGCTGGAGCTCAGCTCTGAGCCCAGCTCAGTTCTGGATCAGGGGAAGGGGAGGGAGGATCTCCAGCCTCGGGATAACAGGTGGGAGCAGGGATGGAAAGGCTCTGCCTGTGCCCCGGTTTCTGGGGATTCAGGGCAAGAGAGGAAGGTGATGGAGCTGGTGGCTCAACCCAGTCTGGCCATCAGCCTCCTTTCCCACGTGTCCAGCAACCTGTCCGAGCCCAGCACGCCCTGAACCAGGAGTGGGGCTGATGATGATGATGATGATCTAAACCCCCCAGTGGGGCTGAGTGGGGGGTGTTCAGGGAATTTGGTACTGTTTTTTCCAGCCGCGAGACCCCCTGGCCTCGGTCCGGGGTTTAAGGCACTGCCACTGTCCCCAGGTGCCCTCCCCGGCGGGCAGAGCAGCTCGGCCCATCTGGCCCCGTGTCTGCGGCGGGCGCGGGGCACATCTGGCGGGGCAGATGTGGGGCTGCACAAAGGGGTCACCGGTTGTGTGTTTACACCCCCCTCTCCCTGCCCGGGCCGTCGGTCACCCCGAGGGGACACACGGGGGTCCCGCCCTGTCCCACTGTGGGGCTGGGCTGGCTCCTCAGCCTGGGGGGGTTCGGGAAGCCCCCAGGCCGGTGGGGTCTGGCCAGGCACGGGGAGCTGCGGTTTGGTTGCCGGGGTGGAAGGGCCATATGGGCCCCTCTGTGCCGGCCTGATAAACCCGGAATGCAGGTCAGGTGCTGCAAATCCCGCTGCCCACAGCGGCAGCAGGGCTGCGGAGCAGCGCCAGCCGGCAGGGCTTAACCCTTCTGGCCCCTGAAACCCGGCCAGAGTGGGACATGAGGCCACCTCCCCTCCCGGGGGTGACAAGAGACCAGGGCAGGGGCTGGGGAAGGAGTGTCCTGAGCTGTGTCCATCCTTACAGTTTTCTTCGAGGCACCTTTCTTCCATCTCTTGAGCTGNATCCATCCATCCATCCATTCCTCTCCCTGCCACTTTACTTATCCCTATTCCCCCTTTTCCCCACCCAGCACCTGCACCCCCAGCTCCACTCAATTCCCACCTCCCTTCTCCTTCCCTCCCACTCCTGTGGCTGTGATTCCAGCCACCCCAGGCTGGATGTGGCTGGGCTGGACCCTCTCCTGGCAGGATTAGTTCCCGGCCAGGGAAGAGCAGCGCCGCTCCCGTCCCCTCCCGGCTGCAGATTAGAGCATCGTTTAAATGCATTTTGTCCGCGAAGGAAATCGCTTCTCCAGGTGCCGCCAATCCTCCAGCGCTCAGCTCATCGTGGCCATCCCATTAATCTCCAGCCCAGCCCGGCCCTGTCCCCCTCCCCAGCACGGCTCGGTGACAGGGCCACCCTGGGTGTCCCCATGGCAGCGCCAAACCGAGTCTGAGACGGGCTTTCCTCGTCCTGCAGCGCACAGCCCTCATTATCCATCAGAGAATTCCCATGGGAGGAGGAAGGAGCTGGGTGCTGGAGGGGCCAAACTGCCCAAACCCAGCTGCTTCAGCCCTGCCAGTGGGTGCCAGCGGGTGTCCCTCACCAGTGGGTGCTCCAGCAGGCACTGGGAGCTCGCTGGGGTGGCACTGAGCTTCTCCTGTCCCCCACTCGGGGGTGACACTGGGCATTTTGCACCACCTCCAGATGGGGTTTGCTCGGGGCTGTGCTGGGCATTGAGTTCGGTGGGTTTGGGGTGGGTTTTCCCTGTGAAATGTCCTGATCCTGCTCCGAACCCCGGAGATTTTGAAGGGATAAAGCCTGATGCTGTTTCAGGTTGAGCAAAGCCCCTTCCCCCGTCCCTCACCCGAGCGGGTCCAGCTCATGTCGCTCCAGCTGCCGGATCCTTTTCCTCAAATCATCTCATGCCTTGGGAAAAATCCCCTTTTCCACTTGTCAGGGGTGGCAGGAGGATGCAAACCCTCACCTTTCCCTGCAGAAAACAACTTCCACGAGTCACAGGAGCAAGGAGCCCCTCAGTGCTGGTATTGCCGAGCAGAGGGGCACCCGTGGGTGCTTTCCAGGATTTGGCACCTCTCCTGCAGCTCCTGGCTCTCTGGGAGATGGGAAAACAGGCAGGGCAAGGTGGATGGGGTGGCAGGGGCTGGAGCTGGGCCCAGCATCCCCAAAACCCCGTGGAATTCTCTACCTGGCTCCTGGACTTCCATCCCGGGATGTGGATCCTGCCTGTCCCGTATCCATTCAGGAGCCCTCTAAGCTGCTTAATTCCCTGTGCCCCGCAGCAGAGACTTCCAGGGTGGGCCGGCGGGGGGTTCCTGCATCCCTTGAGCCCCGGGGAAAGTGTCTGGGGCCACTTTAGAGGCTGGAAAAAGCCTCCGGGTCCTGGCACGCTCCAAAGCCCCCCGTGGGGAAGGGGGCTGAGTCATTCCCGGGAGCGGAGCCGTCACATCCACCCCTTTCCCCGCTGTCTGAAGCCGGTAATTTGGGCTCCGCTGCTCGGGAGCCGCTTGGGAGCGGCTGCAATCAGCGCCGGGAGCTGAGGATGCGGGGAGCCGAGGGGAGCGGGGGGGATCCAGCCCTCCCGGGAATTCCTGGCAGCCGCTGGAGAAGGCGAAGACCTTGAGATGTCTTCCAGGATCCCGCAGCTGCCAGCACAGCCCGTGCCGGGTGCCGGCCGCCTTTCCCAAGAAGATTTCCACGGGTTTTCCCTCCGCTTGCAGTGGGATAACGGGATCCCTCCGAGGGGCTCGGGCAGCTCTGCCCCTCGGCTGGCAGGGGCTCCCTGCTCTGCTCAGCCCTGGAGTTATTTTTTTAAGGCAAAAGTGATCAAAATGAAGGACAAAGTGGGATTTCCGAAGGGCCCTGGGTGCTGCTGGGGTTTGCAGAAGGTGGCACCGACATCATCATTGTCACCTTTCCACCAGGTCTGGAAAAATGTGGTCTGGCTCAGGTTTGGGGATGTGCACAACACGGGTAGCACCCCTGGGTGGGTGACAGGTGACAGACCGGCTGTGACACCACCCTTAAGGCAGGTGTGGGGACAGAGTGGGTCTGGGGGCTGCCTTAGCCACCTTCCCTGCGTGACCTGGGGGCTGAAAGCAGAAGGAAAGCCTTGATGGTGATAAATACGTGGTGGGGTCTGCCAGCCAAAAATCAACCCGGATCCAACTTTCGGTAACGAGCCTCTGGAGAAACCCAGCATCCGTGCCTTGGGAAGCTGGGATGAGGCTGGGATGAAGCTGGGATGAAGCCAGTTATCCCTTTTCCTGCTAAAGGGTCCATGCTGGTCCAGGCGGCGCTGGGGTGAGTGACCAGTGCTTCGGGCTCCCCAGGGACAATACAAGGCTGGATGTGGCTTCAACACACCCTGGACACCCCATGCCACGCCGAGGGTGTTTGGTGAGGTTGGTGCCACCCGTCAGAAGGCTCAATCCCACTCGAGGTCCCGGGGTCTCCTGCACTTTTGGTTTGTGGAACAAACCCAGCCAGGCTCTTGCTGCCCTTCTGAGCGGTCTGGGGGCTGAAGCTCCAGCTCCTCCTTGTCCCGCTCCAGCCTGGATCTGTGTTCCCTGCTCGGGAGCCGTTCCAGAGGGGGATGCCCCACGCTAACCCGCGCTCTCCACCCCTTTTGCAGCCCATGCCAAGGGCCCAGCCCCCAGCCCCGAGCCCGCCGAGCCCCCCGGTGCCATCCTGCTGCCCGTCAGCTACCGCCTGTCCAACACCCGCCTGGCCTTCTTCCTCAAGGAGCTGGGAGCCAGCCCGGCAGGCAACGGCAGCGCTCCTCTGCAGCGCTCTGAGCCCTTCGTCGTCTTCCAGACCAAGGAGCTGCCCGTCCTCAACGTCACCCTGGGGCCCTTCAGCACGGGGCTGGTGCTGCCCAAGGAGCACCTGCAGCCCTCCAGCACCCTGGAGGTGCCCGACCGCCTCACCGTCAACTGGAAGGTGCGCGCCTTCATCGTCCAGCCACGGCTGGTGGCCAGCCAGCCCGTGGTCCAAGTGCTCTTCTACGTGGCCGGCCGGGATTGGGACGACTTCGACGTGACGGACCGGCTGCCCTGCGTGCGGCTCCACGCCTTCCGCGACGCCCGCGAGCTCAAGAGCTCGTGCCGGCTGCGGGGCAGCCTGGCCATGTGCCTGGTGCAGGCCGAGCTGCCCCACGCCTGGTTCGGCCCCTCGGCCGTGCCGCTGGGCAGGAGGAAGAGCCCCGAGAGCCTGGAGGTGGTGCCAGGGGAGAGCCAGCAGGCCGAGCTGTACTACACCCTGCACGCGCCCGACGGCGCCGGACAGTGCCTTGGGGACGCGGGCGCTCGCCGCGGGGCCGGCGGGGCGCGCACCGAGGGTCCCACGCAGCACCCGCTGCTGCGCATCGGCAGCGTCAGCCTCCTGCAGCCCCCGCCCGCGCCCGCCCTGCAGGAGCATCACCTGGATGGCAACGTCTTCATCCGCCTGCCCGACAAGCCCCTGAAGCCCGGAGAGGTGCTGAGCATCCTCCTCTACCTGATGTCCAACTCCACGGTGGAGCACTTCACCCTCAGGTGAGCGCCCGGGGGTGTTCGCACTTCCCTCCTCCAGGGGATGGTTGTGAAAAGGCAGCTGTGGGCAGGAGGGAGGGAGTTGGGAGGATGTGGTGCTTGTGGTGTCTGCTGGAGGCTAGGGCGGGTCTGGAAGAGGGGCCAGGGGAATATCTGGAATGTGGTTTTGCAGTGGGAGCTTCCTGCAGAAAAGGGGAGGGTTGTCCATGCAGGACATCTCTGCACTGCTGGCTTTGCTCTCCCAGTGTTCCCAGTCACACTGGGATTCTCCCAGCAGCTGTGGGTTTATTCCCAGCCACTCTGGGGACAAGGTGTGTGGGGCTGCTGTGCCCCATGTCCCCTCCTCCTGCCCCAGAACCAGGTGGGAGCAGAACGGGGCCGTGGGCAGGAGGTGCTGAGCACCCCAGCATGGGCAGGTGAGCAGGGGGGACCCCCATCGCTGCGTGTCCCTAAAGATGGGGACACCAGCCCTGGCCACACCTCTTCAAAGGGCACTTGCAAGTGTCCCTGTGGCCTCTGGACCAGCAGGGAGCCCCCAGAATGAGGGATGTGGTGCTCCAGGCTCTCCTGTCCTGTGCTCCAGGGGTTCCCAGTCTCACTTGGGTCAGCACTGGGGCTGGGGGGCCAAAATCCCGCTGGAGGGGTGATTGGGGGGACAAAATGCCATGGAAAAGAGCAGCTGGAGCGGGCTGTTGCTGCCAGCCTGGATGATGCTTCCCACAGCCTGAAGGGATCAGGGGTAAAACTCCTGTGCCACAGCAGGGGATCCAAGGGGATCCAGGGCTGCCGGAGGGTGAGGGTCCATCCCTGACTGTCGCTCTCTGCAGGGTGAAGGCCAAGAAAGGTGTGAACCTGCTCAGCACCAAGTCCAGGAGCAGGCAGTGGCTGGTGAGCTCGGAGCTGCTGACAGGTGGCAAACACTCCACGGCCACTGTGGACGTGTCCAGGGCAGACGGGGCCGGGCCCAGGTAAGGGCTGCACCTCTGGGAATGCCAGGGAAGTGCTGGGATTTGGCCTGGAGCAGTTCTCCCTCTGCCCTCTACCCTGGGTGGCTGCGGTGCCACGTGGGTGCTGGCAGAGGAAATGGAGGGTTTTAGGGTGAATTGTGAAGCTGTGGAGGATTCCTTAGTCTGGGGTGGAGGAATTTTAATTTTTTAATTAAAAAGTTAAACTTCTGCCCCATGAGAGGCAGCAGCTCTTTGCTGTCCATCCCAGTGTCTCCTCTGGCAAGGAAGCGGAGCAAGGCAAGCTCCCACCTGAACCCTGAAGTGATGGATGAGTGTTGGATGGGGAGCAGGATCCAAGCCAGCACCTGAGACGGGCAGTCCTGCCCTGCTCACACATTCCTGGGGCTCTGGGAAAGGCTCAGATCCATTGAGGAGAGCCCTGGAGATGGAAATGAGAATGATCCGAAGGAGAAAGGACCCACAAAGCCAAGCTGAGAGCCCAGAAGGTGCTCAGCCTGAAGAAGGGGAGATGTGAGACTGGCAGGCGAGGGCTGGGGATGGGCACAGGGTCAAAACCAGCAGCACGAAAGATCCTGAAGTGCTGGGAAACAGCAGTGACATCTCTGTCACTGGGAAAAGGGACACGAGTGTCTCCAGGAGCTGGGTTAAAGCCACTTGATGTGCTCATTCCTGCCCTCTGCGGTGGAAATCTCCCCACATCTCTGCCCCCCACCCCAAAACTGAGCAAAGCTGGGGCCAGACTCTTGGCAAAAGGAGATCCTCAGCTCTGCCTGCTCTGGTGTGACCCCAAAGCTCTGCAGAACCCCTTTCCCACCAGTAGGGTGGATTTTCCTTCACCCCACCCTGCAAATGCACCCGCAGCATCCAAACCCGCAGCCTGGCTGATCCTGGAGTGTCCCCAGGGCCACCAGCCCCCTGTCCCCTGCACGCCCACCCTGCAACCCACGGAGAGCAGAGCTGGCAGCAGCAGGATCCTCTCCCCCTTCCCCCTCTGCCGCTGCCAGCGCCGCTTCCAATCAGCCTGCAAAGGTTAGAGACGGGGGAGGAATTTAAAGTGATTACAATCACCTTTTAGACAAACAACTCCATCAAATATTAACGGGATGGAGAGGATGAATGACTCTGAGCCGTGTTGCCCTCGGGGCTGTGCAAACAGAGGAGTTGCCGCGCTGGGGCTCTGGGGGCTTTTGGCTGTGCAGGGAGGGGCTGAGAGCCCTGAATTTTGGGGTCGGAGTGGTCAGTTTGGGGTGGTTTGCACCCCAGCAGCTGCATCCTAAATTATACTACCCCCATGTGGGCAGCCTGGCTCGTGTCTCTGTTCAGAGCAGACGGTGCTGGGGCAGGGCAGAGGGTGCTGGCTGGGCCTGGCAGCGCTCCTGGGACACCTCGGGGTACCCTGTGGTGAGAAGTCCCAGTGCCACACCGCCCCTGGCTCTGCTTTGCCTTTGGACCTGCCCCTTCCCAGCTGGGTTTGGTACGCCTGGCATTGGAAGAGCAGCCAAATCTGCTTTTCACACCCCTTTGGTGATGCCCCTTGAACCCCCAAACGTGCCTTGCGGGCACAGCAAGACCCCACCAGCCCCCATGCACCAGCTCCACCGCAAAGCCCATCACGGCTGCTGTGGGATCAGGGAGCTGGAATCAGGGAGTAGGGCTTGCAGTGGCCTGGAGCAGCTCCAGCTTCTCACTCTCCTCTCTCCCTGCTTGCTCTCGCTCGTTAGATATTGATCAGAGAGAAACCCGGCTGTGTCCTACAGCCCCAGATCGATGGGACCTTCTCAATTGCTGCTGCGCTGAGATGAAAGCGGAGCTGCTCCTGGCTTCCCTTCCACTGCAATTTCATTCTCCCTCCCCACCCTGCTGGCTCTGGGGGGGCTTTTAACCAGTGCTGTGGTTTGTGGGGGCTCTGCCAGGGGTGTCTGGTTTTTGGGGAGCAGTGAAGTTTGGCTTGGGGCAGGGCTGAACCCTGAGTCCCTCCAAGGATTTGCAGGTGGGCAGAGCTGGGAGCACAGGATCAGGTCTGGGGAGGTTTGGTTGTAGGGATGCGGTGTAGGGGTAATCTATGGTGCTGCTGTGAGGTTGTGTCCTAGCCATGATGCTGACAGACACCAACTTATCCCCTTAGTCTGGCACCACGTCCTGGTTTGGCATCCTCTCCACCCTGTCCTGCCTTGGGGACACCCCAGAGATCACTCCCTGTCCTTCAGCTCCATGTCCTCCCATCCCCAGCCCTGGCATTAATTTGTGTTTGCTGAGCTGGTGGTCCCAGGGCTGTTCTCCCCTGCTGGTCCTGTCCACCTCCCCTGTCCCCTGCCCATCCTCCCTCACAGGCTGGGGACAGCCCTGTCCCATGTCCCAGCTCAGCTCTGTCCCATCTGCTCTCTGAGCTTGAACCTCTATCTCCCGTGCCTCAGTTTCCCCCTGGGAACCCCTTGGAAAGGGCTTTAAAATCAACAGCTTGGTCTGGGCTCATGTGTTGACCCTTATGGGTCATTCCTGAGTGCTCTGGGTGTGGGACACTTGGGATCTGACCCTGTGGGACACTTGGGATCCCACCTGTGGGACATCTGGGATCTGACTGTGGGACACTTGGGATGCAGCCTGTGGGACATCTCGGATCTGACCTGTGGGACATTTGGGACCTGACCTGTGGGACATGAGTGTCCAGGCAGGAGCAGTAAATCCATCCATGCTGTTGGGAAGGCAGAGGCAAGGAGACAAGGCCAGCACCTGCAGCCACCCACGCACTGTCCCCCGAGGCCGTGGCCACACGCTCACCCTGTGATGTCGCCCAGCAGCCTTGGCAGAGCTGATGGGGTTTTTTTGTCCTGCTGGGAGAGGCGGTGAAAAACATTTCTTTCTCTCACTGGGGATATTCCTACAGGAATCTGCAGGATGCCATAGGAGCAGCCCCTGGCAGTGGTGGGGGTCAGGGCTGCTGGGTTTGGGTGGCACCCACTGCACAGTCCCCCTTGTGCCTGGGGACACCAAGGGGACCGGCTGGGGACTCTGTGGAGGGCCTGGGGTGTCTGTGGGACCTGGGACAGCCACCTCACTGTGTCCCCTCCTGCTGTCCCCCTGCCCAGGGATGGGGACTCCTCATCGGAGATCATGCAGCTGGATTTCGAGATGGAGAACTTCACGAGCCAGTCGGTGACGCGCCGCATCATGTGGCACATTGACTACCGGGGCCGCAACCCCCCACCTGATCTGGAGAAGGTGGTCACAGAGCTGACAGTCATCCAGAGGGACATCAGGGCCATTGTGCCCCTGGCCATGGTGAGCAGGTTCCTGCCCTCAGGTGTTACCTGATTTGAGAGGTTGGGACCCCTGAGGGATTGCCCACCTGCCCTATAGCACCTATCCATCCATCCATCCATCCATCCATCCATCCATCCATCCATCCATCCATCCATCCATCCATCCATCCATCCATCCATCCCACCCACTCCCAGGTCCTTCCCTGCCTTGGATGGGACAGGCTGCCCTCTAACATGATGGTGCCCTTCCCGTGCCACCCCCAGGACACGGAGATCATCAACACGGCCATCCTGACGGGGCGCACGGTGGCCATTCCAGTGAAAGTCATTGCCATCGAGCTGAGCGGTGTCATCGTGGATGTCTCGGCCATGGTGGAGTGCAAGTCCAACAACGAGGACATCATCAAGGTGGGTGTGGGGAGGGGGTCTTGTGACCCTCATGAGGGCCTGCAGTTGTCCCAGGGGTGCTGACCCCAGCAGTGGCCTGGTCTGCAGCTGGTGACCGAGCTGATGTGGCTCACAACCCCACCCAAACCACACGTCACCCCCTCAGTGGCTCCAACCTGTGCCTGCTTCTCCCTGGGACCTGTTGGGAGGACAAGACGCTTTGTCACTGTCCCCAGAGCGGCCACGGGATGCTCTGACACTGGCAGCAGGCAGCAGCAGTCACTGTGGGTTATCACAACACTGAGTGCTGATAAGGGGAAATGTCACCTTGTGGGCTGAGCTGCATGTTCCCATCAGCGCCCGCACTCAGCCTCGGAGTGACATTTCTGTCCTGACTGGATCAGCTGCTGGGCTGGGGACTGGTGAGACGGGACTTGGGAATGATGGAGGGAAAAGAGGAGCTGAGGGGGAAGATCCAGATAGGAGAGGTGCTGATGGGGCTGATGCCAAAGTCTCCGTGCCCCAGCCACCAAGGCAGCCCCTGGTCCTCGAACCCTCTGATTTTCCATCACCAGCCCCGTTCATCCACACACATTTCTCCATCCCTGAATAAATCCATCTGCCCACCTGCCCGTGTCACTCTTCTGCCATTTCCATCCATCCATCCGCCCCCAGACATCATTCCCTTCTCCCGAATGCCTCCCACCCCTCTCCCTGTGTGCACCCAGCCAGCTCTCCCTTTCCATGATCCCGCTGGGTTGGGCAGAGGCAGGGAAGGGGTCTGGCTTCTCCGGGGGGCTGGAGCCACTTTGCCACAGGGATGATGGCAGATCCCTGTCCCTGTTGGGGTTTGCTGTCCACGGGGCGGTGTCACCCACCATGGGGGACATCCAGTGCCACAAAGTGCTCGCCCAAGTTCTCAATCCCACGGATCCGTGGGATTTACAGCACCGGCTCAAATTTATGGAACTCAGTCCTCCCCAGCGTGATAAAACACTGGAGCAATAATACACTTCAGGATGGACTCCAAGACACTTAAACTGTTTAATGTGCTGCCTTTCTGCTCATAAATCTATTTACACTCTGTCCCCAGGCCTGGGGGGAGCAGGCACATGCCCAGGAGCCGGGATGAATAATGCAGAGAGCAGCCCTCCGGCCCCTGCTCTCATCCCGCTTGGAGCCCTGTGCAGTTTCTCGCTGAGTTATTTGGTGTTTGTGTTGGAGCTTCATTTCCGAGGGAGCTCTCCGTTACCTGCTGAGATCGGGGAGGATGATTGCGGTGTCAGGGCTCTAAACCTGCTCCATAAATCACAGCTTACGGAGTGGGATGTGCTATCTCTTACTGTAAATAATTTAACGTGAGGGCGGGCTGGAGAGCTGCCTCTCCCCGCACCGGTGTGGCTCCCTGGTGGTTGCTCTCTTGTGTAACGTGGAACTTGTCCTGGGATTGGTGTGGACATGGCTCTGTGGGAGAGCATGAGTGGGAGTTGTCACCCTTGTCCCCTTCTGTGGTGGCACAGGGTGACAAAGGTGTCCAGGAGGACATTGTCACCCAGGGTAGTGTAGAAATCACCTCCTATTTTTAAAATGTGTGGTGACCTTGGGGGTTGTTGAGGGACACCCAGGGAGTGGAAGGGCCACCTCTGCTGCCAGCACCGCTCAGGGGGAGATGCTCAACCTCACCTGTGTGTGACCCTTCTGAGAACCCCACATCCCCTGGAGACACCCCCAGGAGCTCAGTGGGATCGATCCTCAGGAACCCTGCTCACCCACAGCCACCACCAGCACCATGGTGGCTCTCCCCACTCCCGGGGCCCTTGGAGAACTTGTGTCCCCTTGATCCCACTCTTGTCCCCATGCCAAGCAGGGAACTCCTGGCCACAGCAGCTGAGGCAGTGGTGCCTTGGCTGGGAGCCCAGGCAGCCCTCAGCCTGTCTCGTCCTGACACCTCGCCGTAAATCCGGGAAGTTTCCCCGAACAAGCTTCATTTCCGAGCTAATCTGCAGTCACTCCATCTTCGGGACAGGCCTGGTGTGCAGGGATTTTTTGTTGTCATCATTTCAACCCCCTCGGCTGCAAAGCAAGCGGCGCCCAGAGGGAGGTGCCGGGGGGTTTATTAGCCAAGGTAACGCCAGCAGAGCCCATCGTGTTTATTGTGATAGATGGCACAATATTCAGAGATTCTCGGCTGCAGGACTCACCCGGGAGCTCATCTTCATTCAGGCGCTGCCTCGCCACAGATGAGATTGTCTTGTCAGACTTGCTGAGCTGGTGCCTCTGGTAGGAAGACAAGGAACAAACCCTCCTGCATCACCCTTCCCTCCGGTGCTCAGGGAGCAGGGATGTCCCAAGGAGACATCCTGGGCTCTGCCTCCTCCACCAGCCCCAGGGGATCATGGACACCTTGCAGCGGCCTCCTGGAGCTGTTGTAGAAGTCCAACCCTGCTGTGGGCTCAGAAATGCAAAATTCCTGTACCTGGTTGCCCACAGGTGCTCAAGGAATAGGTTGGGAGGGAGACAGGGATGCTGTCACCTCTGCAGACTGGCCCCAACCCTTTATCAGCCATCAGAGAATCCAGGGATTCTTGATTGCTGGAAATCAGCCCTTCTGTGCTGGTGAGGTGCTCAGTGCTGCTGGCTCAGCAAACGAGTTCTGTTCTTCTCCAGCATCCAATAAATGGGATGCAGCCCCCGCCAGGGGATTGGGGTTGCGCCATGGGGCCGCTGCAGATGAGAGGTTGGAGTCTGCTTCTGGTTGTCTTCTGCCACCCTGGCTGGGAAGGAGCTGTTGACTGGTGACCTGAGCTCAAACCCTGGGAGATGCTGCCTTGGTGTCCCCTGAGCTCCTTCATTGGCAATGAGGGACCCCCCGCAGGATGGATTTGTTTTATAGCGAATGTTGCTAATGGTGTTCGCATAAGCAGGAATTAAAAGAGGAGGAGGGAAAAGAGGAACAGGAGGGTTCATTCAGACCACAGGAATCTCGCTCTGGGGTGAGCAGGAGGGATAGAGACAAGGCACTGGTGGGTAGAGGCACGTGGCAGGGCCGTGCTCGCTGCCCGTGCCCTCTGGAGGAGATTTTGGGGAAAATTTCCAGGTTGAGCAATTTGCAACCTCTGTGAAGCACCCATGGGTGCCTCTAGCTCAGGGACAATCCAGTATGGAGGCCAAAGAGGAACTGAGGCACCACGTGGAGGTTCTTGGTGGAGGTGGGAGCAAGTGAGGGCTGGCAGGAGGACCTGGGTTGGGGGACACTTTGCATGGTGGACACAGGGTGTGTGGATCTGTCCCTCAGGAGGACCTGGGTCCACTTTGCATGGCGGACACGGGGTGTGGCTCTCCTTCTGAGCAGTATCTCTAGGAGGAGGGAGCATCCCTGCTTCAGGGGCTGGCATTAACTGGATTCATGCTGGGTGAAATTCTGCTCCTCCAGCACTTCCATCCTCCTGCTGGGATCTCTGCTGTGTCTACAGGACAATTCCCATCCTCTCTTGTCCCACAGGTCTCCAGCAGCTGTGACTACGTCTTTGTCAGTGGGAAGGAGTCGCGGGGCTCCATGAGTGCTCGGGTCACCTTCACCTACGAGCACCTGTCGGCCCCGCTGGAGATGACGGTGTGGGTGCCCAAACTGCCCCTGCACATCGAGCTCTCGGATGCCCGGCTGAGCCAAGTCAAGGGCTGGAGGGTGCCCATCCTGCCGGACAGGAGGTGGGTGCTGCGGAGACACACTGGCCAGCCTGGAGAAGGTGAGGTGGAGGTGGTGGTCATGGGTTGATTGCCTTGCTCAGCTACTTCACGAGGAGGTTTTAAAGGTGGTGGAGACAGAGGCGTCTCAGGGGTCCTCTGTGGAAAGGTGAGAGGTCATGGACACACGTTATGGGGAAGGAGAAAAGTTTCACAGGCAGGTTGGTGGAGAACATCCCTCCTTGGCAGTGGTCAAAAGTTCCCTGGATGAAACTGGGAACAGCCAAGCTCCAAAGTCCCTTTTTTGAGGTCTAGAGACCTCCAGGTGTCCATCCCAAGCAGAGATACCTTGTCCTCTCAGCTGTTTAGTGAACAGAGCTGCTGGTGACCCTGCTGTTACCACGTCCTGCTAAATCCCTTGAACCCCTCCTGGACAACCCCTCCTGGCCCAGAAGCCACCATTTTTTTGGTGACATCACATTTTTCCCGGCTTGGCCACCTTTCCTGGGGGGGCTGAAGAGCCGTGGCATGGGGAGCTTGGCAGCACTGCCCACTCACTGCCCCGTCCGTCCGTCCATCCATCCATCCATCCACCCATCCATCCATCCATCCATCCATCCATCCATCCCGCAGGTCGGTGCGGGACAGCGAGCACGAGGAGGATGAGGAGGAGCGGAAGCAGAGCCGGGGCTGTGCCCTGCAGTACCAGCACTCCACACTGCAGGTCTTCACCCAGTTCCACACCACGGCGGCCGAGGGCACGGGCCAGGTGGTCACCATGCTGGGGTCTGACTGGCTGGTGGAGGTCACCGACCTGGTCAGCGACTTCATGCGCGTGGATGACCCGCGGGTGGCCCACATGGTGGACAGCTCCACTCTGGCTGGGCGGGAGCCAGGGACCACCCTCTTCAAGGTACCCCTGGCCACCTTTCCCCACCTCTGCCAGCCCGGCTGGGGGAGGCAGGCGGTGACGGGCACCTCATCCCCTGCAGGTGGTGTCCCCACTGGTGGAGGCGGTGCTGGGCGAGACACTGGTGACGGTGGCGGAGGAGAAGGTCAGCATCACGGACCTGAAGGCCCAGGTGGTCTCCAGCCTCTCACTGTCCCTCCACCCCAGCCCTGGCAACAGCCACACCATCATCGCTCGCACGTCCGTGCAGCAAACCCTGAGCTTCTTCAAGCAGGTGAGGCCAGGGGTGGCATCCAGGCTTTGGGGGGGATCTTGGGGTGCAACCCCCTTCTCCCAAATCCTGCCCGCACTCTGGCCCTCACAGCACCCTCTGTCCTCACGACACCCTGGTGACCCCAAAACACCCCAGGAAACCTTCACAGAGACCTGTGCTCCAAGCCTGGGGACAGCTGTGGGGACAGTGGGGGAGGGATGGAATCCTATACAGCTCTGGGCCCAGCTCTGGTAGCCGCATTTGGCATCGCTGGGATTTGGGTTGAACCTGGGCAAGCACAGGGAACGTGGAGGGAAGAACAGGCTAAGGAGCAAAACCAGGGAATGGTTGGAGCAAGATGGATAATGGAGGGATAAAGGGTGAATTGGATGGAGAGAAGGATGGAGATGTGGACAGGGGGATGGACAAAGGGGTGCAGGTGGGACTGGCCTCCTGCTGGGCAACCGGTGCCTGTGTTGGTCCCGCAGGAAGCGCTGCTGAGCCTGTGGATTTCCTACAGCGATGGCACCACGGCGCCCCTGTCCCTCTACGACCCCAAGGACTACAACCTGGTGGTGAGCAGCCTGGACGAGAAGGTGGTGTCGGTGACCCAGGACCGGGCATTCCCCTTGGTGGTGGCAGAGAGCGAGGGCGCGGGGGAGCTGCTGCGGGCGGAGCTGGTCATCTGTGAGAGCTGCCAGAAGACCAAGCGCAAGAGCGTCCTCTTCACGGCCTTGGCCACCGTGCGCGTCCACTTCGGGTCTGAGGAGGACCCCACCTATGACTACGACCACGTGCCCAGCAGGCCGGGGCTGGGCGAGGCGGGGGCGAGCACCACCCTGCGGGCAGAGGTGGATAGGAAAGCGGACCCGAGCGAGGACAGCCGGATGTCCAGTGCGTCTCACCCCACCGAGGACTTCCCCACCATCCCCACCGGCTTCGTGCAGGTGACGCGGGGGCTGACGGACCTGGAGATCGGGATGTACGCCCTGCTGGGCGTCTTCTGCCTGGCCATCTTGGTCTTCCTCATCAACTGCATTGTCTTTGTGCTGAAGTACCGGCACAAGCGCATCCCGCCGGAAGGCCAGACCAACATGGACCATTCCCACCACTGGGTCTTCCTGGGAAATGGGCAGCCCTTGCGGGCTCACAATGACCTCTCCCCACAGCCTGAGAGCCCGGGGAACCCACTGGAAAATGTGCAGACCTGCTGCCACGGGGACCACCACAGCAGCGGGAGCTCGCAGACCAGCATGCAGAGCCAGGTGCATGGGCGCGGGGACGGCTCCTCGGGGGGCTCCACGCGGGACCAGAGCGAGGACCCGCTCAACTCACCCACCTCCAAACGGAAGCGGGTGAAGTTCACCACCTTCGCCACCATGCCCTCGGACGAGCTGGCCTACAACTCCATCCCCATCGCCGATGAGGAGGACTTGGAGTGGGTGTGCCAGGACATGGGGCTGCAGGACCCTGAGGAGCTTCACAACTACATCCGCAGGATCAAGGAGATTGCTTAACGCAGGGGCAGCGGGGACGGGGCGGGAGGGGGGGGCTGCCACGCTGTGCCACGCCATGCCACGCCGTGCCACGCCACGCCACCACGCTTCCCCGGGGCCGGACACCCGCGTCCGGCTCCTTCTTCCGCACATCTCACGTCCTCACCCCGTCCAAAGGCACCCCCGGGGGGGCCTTTTTTCTGTTCTCGCCCTTTCCCCGCTGGTTTGCCCAGGGGAGGCAGCAGCACACGCGTGGCCCCCCTCAGCCGAGGGGACAGGGTCACAGCTCGGGGCGTGCGCGTGGCTGGGCAGGAGGAGGCTGTGGGTCCTGCCGGGAAGGGGCTGGGACAGGGGAGAGATCCCATTTCCCCCCGGAGCCCAGCAGGGAGGTGGGGGGTGAGGGCTTCCCGAGGGCCTCCCCCAGCCTTTGCTGCGCTCAGTTGCACAGTTTTGGAGGTGAGTGCCGGGTCACCCCATGGTTTTTGGGGTGTTGGCCCACACTGGGTGATGCTGTGGGTGGCAGGAGTGGGGGGCACCATGGCCATGGGCCCAGGGCACCGCTGTCCCCATCGCCTGCTGTGTCCTGGTCCCAAATTACCAGTGTGCCCCACTCACTCCCTAGCTGCCTGGGGCAGTTTGGGGGTGACCAGCACGTTTGCTGCCCACCCTGCCTGTCCCTCTGTCCCAGCCATGGGGCCAGTGCTGGTCCCCCACACCCCACAGCCCTGCTGGGGTCTCCAGGGCCAGCCACTGGTTTCTGCCGCCTCCCAGTGCTGGAATGCGGCTCTGGGATGGGAATGTGGTGCAGGGGCTTCCCAGTGCCCTGGGGACACCCTCGATGGGACCTGGCTTGTGTGTCCCAGTGCCAGCCTGGCTCCCCCAGTGCCAGCCCAGCTGCCCCAGTGCCAGCCCAGCTCCCCCAGTGCCAGCCCAGCAGGGATGCCCGGGGCCAGGCTCAGCCTGTGTGGTGCCTTCTGACTGCCATAACCCGATGCCTCCCGGTCTCCCGGCGCTGGTGGCACCTCCCAGCCCCTCCTGGCCCCCCCAGTCCGGGGCCACCCCATCTCCCAGCCCAGTGCAGAGCACCTTCAGCCTGTGGGGGACACCCGGGTGCCAGGGCTGGCAGGCTGGGGACGCTGGGCTGTGCACTTGTCCCCATGGGCACCGAGCATGTGGGGACAGGGAGAGTGCAGCATCACCCGGTGGAGGCTGGCAGCGGATTATTTCTGGATCGAAAGTTACCCACCACTGTGTCTCTTTTTTTTTTTTGTTCTTTTTTTCCTTTATTATTTTTTTCTTTTTTTTTTCTTTTTTCTTAAATAAAAGACCAGAAAAGGAAAAAAATGAAACAAAAAGCAAGTGGCAGCACTGTCACAGGCGCTGTGTCTGCTGTGGTGCCCAGGGTGGGGGTTCCCAGGGGGTTTGGGGGTGAGCCTTGGTGGATGTGGGGTCGTTTGGGGGATGGCTCAGCTCCGACTGAGCATTTTGGGGTCAAAGCTGTGGATTTGAGGGTTCCCCCTCCAAAATCTTCCCCTCTCGGGCAGCCTGGGTGGGCAGAGAGCACATGATGCTGCAGCCCCACCTGTGCCTCAGTTTCCCTGTCAGGTGAGCCGTGGTTCGGGGTGGTGTGCGGTGTCTCAAAAGCTTCTTTAAGGACTGTCAATTTTGGGGCTGGGAAAGTTTCTCCCCTGGGTGGCCTTAAAATTTACCTGAGAGCTCTGTGCTGGTTTTCTACATCCATATATATGGAGAAATATATAAATACAGATTTGAGACGTGCTCAGGGGGCAGGCAGGGCATGCAGGGAGCTGGTTTTTACTCTGCCCCCTTATCTGAACCAGCCACGGAGCTGATTGTGGCTCTGAGCAGGAAAATTAACTCAGCCTGCCTGGAACTCCTCGCTCAAATTAACATACATGAATATTCGTGGGGGGGGGAAAAAATTAAACAGGGAAGAAAAAGAAAGGGGGAAAGGTCAGAAAAGGGTGGAATAAAAATTTATAATTTTAATAAGAGCTGGCAGCGCCTGACTCCGGTCCGTGAGCGTGTCCCGGGGCAGTGGAGGTGGAAGATGGAGACAACAGGGCCAGATCCGCAGGGATCTCGGCCAGGCTTGGCACGGGGTGTGCCCACTGCCAGGTTCTCCCACTCCTTCTGGCTGCTCTCCCAGCTGTGGCCCATCCCAAGGTCTGACACCAAGCATCAGCAGCGGTTTTCCAGCCCATCACTCCCCATCCCAGCTGATGGATACAGCTCAGCGTCCAAGAACCCTCGGGAAGGCAGCACCCATGGTGTTTGTAGGATGCTCCCAGGGCCGTGTGCCCCCCGTTTGTGTCCTGCACCCCCTGGCACATCCTCCAGGCAATTCCCAGCATCCCAGAGTCCCTGATTCCAATCATTCCTCTGAGGGACCAGAGCCCAGCTCAGGGTGAAGAGAGCAAACCCTTTCTCTGTAGCTCCATCGATTTATTGGTGCTTTTAGATGTGGATATTTATCCTTCATCCATATGGATGGATTTAGACTTTATACATATATATGCATCCATAATGCGTGTCTGCATATATATTTATTTATA
>VWZW01004757.1:31516-48541 GCA_013397115.1 Edolisoma coerulescens | reverse complement strand
CGATATATTTAATTTTTATATTTATATATATTTTATGTTCATGTAGTTTATCTATTTTTAAACATTCTTATTTTATATATATGTAGGCTGTATAATATATAAAGGCTTTGCTCAGGGGCAGGGTTGCACTTCCAGACACCCCTAAATCCACACCCCTGAGTCCCACCCACCTTCCCAGCCCTCAAACAATCCCTCTGGGAACTAGGAACACCATGAAAGCAGCTCCCTACCAATTTTTACAGGCTCCTGATGCCCTGGAAGTCCATCAGCAAATGCAAAACGCCCCGGGAGAAACCCCAGGGAAATGGGATCACTCTGAAGGCTCTGATGGTGTCTGGTCCTCTTCACTCCGACAACTCCAGTTTATTTTTTTCCCATAGGAATGATCCATTTGGGACATAATATTAATTTTTAAAAAGGCCCCAGAGAGCTGCTGGATTTGGGGAGATGGAGGCTGCAGCTGTGGGCTGGTGGCACCCACGGGGACAAACCCCAAACCCACCTGTGCTACCCCAAACCCCCGATTGCTTCAGATCCCATTAAACAATCCCCGACCAAACAGCCGAGTGTCACGGAAAGGAAAGAAAAAAGAGGAAATTAATGAAAAAGCAGCTCTCTCCCAGCTCCCCTCAGCTCTCCCTGTGTTTATTCCTGCTGCCTTTTCCCTGTTTGGTGGTTCCCTATCTGTCCCCAGCAGGCAGGGACATATTTGCATTTTAATTCGGCCTGGTGAGGCTTCATGAGCCACCCGTGAGGGGGAGGCAGAGCTGGGGACCGGCACCCTGATGTCCCCAAAAGGCTGCTTGGTGCCCCCAGCTGTGCCTTAAAATTCCTTTAAACTCTTAAAAAAACCCCCACAGACCTCACAGAGCATCAACGTCTCCGTGCTCAGAGGGAGCAGGGATCAAAGGAGAGTGAAAAATAGGGATGATCCTCTGCCCTTTTCCTCCCTCATTTCCCCCTGCCTCGGGTTTTCTTCCAACCCAGAACCTCACTCAGGGTGAGTGAGGTTTTAATTATTAATTTAATTATTATGTCCCAACTGGATCATTTCTATGGGGGGAAAAAAACAAACTGGCAGTGGTGGGAGTGAAGAGGGCCAGACACCATCGGACCCCGCCGGAGCCTTTGGAGAGTTCCCATTTTCCTGGGGTTTGTCCCTTTTTCCCAATCCTACCCCCTTGGGATCCCTCCCTCCACTCCCAGCTGTGTCCCCAGGCTGGGACTTGTCCAGGAACAGTGACCCCAAAACCTGTGGGGCAGCCGGAGCTGCCCCACATCCCAGGGGATGGAGGGATATTCCCGACAGCGTGGGGGATCCATTTCCCGGGATAAGAGGAGCCTCTCCATAGCCATCCCTGCCTGTCCAGGGGAAGTTTAATTAAAGCAGGACCGGGCTCTGTCCCCCTCCCACTGTTGACATTCCCGGGGCGGGATTTGTGTGGCAGCCGCGGTTTAATTACTTTGTTAATTGCGCTGTTATTTCTGTGGGCTCACGGCTGTTTTTTCCTGCCTGGCTCAGCGTGGAACCCTCCCCAGGGAGGGAGGAGGGATGGGATGGGATGGGATGGGATGGGATGGGATGGGATGGGATGGGATGCTCCTGTCTCCACACCAGCTGGAGCTGAGCACCGGCTTCCCAAGAAGCACCAGGGAACGGGAATAGGAAAACCCCTCAGATACCAAATTTTGGGGCTCCTCCTCTGCTCTAGGAAGCTGTTCCCCTCCTCCCAGCTGAGGATCCTTCTGTGCTGCCTAAATATCCCGGCTGAAGGTTCCCAAATCCCCCAGGAGCACCAGGATCCTACTGTGAATCCCCTCTGTTTCCTAGGAATCCCCCAGCACTTTCCAAGGACAGCAGGACTGGAGCCCCTTTGGAATGTTTTTCAGGGGCTCCAGGGCTTGCTGAGAACTTTTGCCGCTCTCCAGGACGTCCCTCAGTTTGTCGGGAATTTTGGGGCCTTTCTGGGTTTCTTTGGTCTGGGGCAAGATGTCCCTGCTGATGTCATTGGAATTAAATGAGATTTAAGGTCCTGTCCAACCCAAAATTTAGGAATTCTCCAACTGGGGACAGAGGCTGCTGCCCCAAACCTGCTCTGGGCTTTCACCCCAGCGTTTCAGGAAAGGATCATCCTCAGGATGGCTCTGGGAGAGGCAGGTCCTGCATTTTCCATGAGCTCCCCAAGCTTCCCGTAAAGGACTGGACTCGTTTTCATTCCCCTCACTCAGCACTGCTGGGAATCATTTCCTGGAGTTCATCCCAGATCATCCCGGCACCGGGGGTGACCCAGCTGTCCCTGGATGCCAGGATTCCCTGTCCCTTCTCCTCGCTCTGCTCTGGAGTGGCCGCGGAGCGCTCACACTCAGAGGGATGGTTGGGATGGTTGGGATGGTTGGGATGGTTGGGATGGTTGGGATGGTTGGGATAAATCCAGCTATTCCCGGATCCATGGCACAGCCGGGCAGGGCAGGCAGCAGATGAAGAAAAGCTCCAATTTTGTGAGTTGCTGGATTTAAAGGTCAGGGAAGAGCAGCTCATCTGACCCGCCTGACACGGCTGCCAATTATCCATCTGCTGGGCTCTGCGTTCCCTCCTGGAAAAGGGCTCCTCTTGGACATGATGGAAAACCAGGCTGTGAGTTTTGGAGTTTTCCCTCCTTCCCATGGGACAAAACACCACCCAAATACCTGATTTTTGAGGCACAGCTGAGCTCCTGGGCTCTCATGCTTGGCGCTAAAATCGAGCATTTTTTGGTGCCAGCTGAGGAAAAACAGAGCCTTTTGGCCAGGGAAAAAAAATCATGGATCTTCATTCCTTGAAAATTAGTGGATTTACAGCTTTTTTGTTGTTGTTGTTGTGGCACTCTGGCTTCATTGGAAATCTAAGGAGCTGCTCCACAGGATGGAGGAAAAAATTCAGATTTTTCCAGATTTTTTTTCCAGATTTTTTATTTTCCAGATTGAGGGAAAAATGGCTTCAATGAGACACATCTGGAAATACCAAACTGGGGATGGAAATAGCATCTCTGTCATGACCCAGCACGACAGGGACAAGGTGCAGAGCTCCTCCAAGTCCCCCCTGGGTGGCCCTGTGACAAAGCCTCACCCACCTGTGCCTCAGTTTACCTTGGCACCGACCCGTCCTTAGCCCGTGGCAGGCTTGGGGCTGCTGTTTGGGATGCAGCCTAATTAATGCAGCAGGAATTCAGTGCTCAGTAATCAATCCCAGCAGGTTTTCACACCCTCCCTGCCCCTGGGTTTGCAGGGTCTCGTTCTGTCCTTCGCAAGGTGCCATTTCAGTCAAAACCAAAATCTTCCCTCAGCCCAAATTTTCACCCAGCTCCAGCTCTGTCCCTGACATTCCCAGGGAGAAACATCCCAATATTTGATGTCCCAGCACCCCAGGATGTCTTTTTCCACCCGACCTTGCAGCTTCAGGCCTCTTTGGCTCCCTGTCCCTGCCGAAATCCCAGCCAGGCCCGTGCCCAGAATCCTTGGAGGAGCCATAGATCACCCTAACGACGGCAAATCCAATTAGCTGAGGGCTGAGCACTCCGCTGATGAAATCCGGGGGTCCAAAGTGCTGAGCCAGCAGCAGCTCTGCCCCGATCAATGCCATGGAAATGATCCTGCTGCTTCCCGGGAGCCCATCCCTTTGTGTCCTCGCAGGGAAATGCACTTTATCTGCCAGGACCCCACCGAGCAGATCAATAAACACCGTCCTGGTTTGGGGCTGGGGGAGGACGTGGAGGTGCTGAAGTTCCCGGTTTTTAGCAGTGGAAAAAAATTAGGAATAACTGCTGCTCAGGTGGCTCTGGGATTGCTCAGGGAAAGGGGAGGGTCCTCTGAGTTGGGTTGGCAGGAGAGTGGGGAAAATTTTGGGATGGGTGTAACCCAGCCAGGGATTTATGGAGCTGGAGGCTCCCAGGGAGCTGGAGAGAGGGGACACGAGCTGGGAGAAGTCCATGAGCACCTCCAAATCCCATCTTTGACTCTCTAATGGCAACAAAAGCGTTTTGCCTCCTCTCCACCCCTTTACCCCCATCTTGGTGATCCTAACCCCTCTGGATTCACCCCAGTCCCTCTGGAAACAGAGGCAGCTCCATGGTGAATCCCTGTGTCCTCCCAAGCTCCCTCTCCCTACCCTAGATGCCCACAGGGATCACGGAATGGTTTGGGTTGGAAGGGACCTTAAAAATCCTCTCATTCCACCCCTTCCAGACACCTTCACCCCCCCACACACACACCTTCACCCCCTCCCACTATCCCAGGATTGCTCCGAGCCCCTTGGATTTATCCCTGATGGTTTGTGGCTGAAAACTCCAGGGGAAAAAGGACAGGAAAAAACCCACATTCGGAAACAAAAACATTTCCTCCTGACACGTTTCCTTGGCTCGCAACGAGCCACCCCAATCCTTTGATCTGAAGTTTCTTCCCCCCTGACACATCCTTTGATTGCATTTATTTATTTTTTTTGCCTTAAAAAGCTGGAAATCAACCCGAGCCCTTTTGATTTGGACTGCAACAGAGACAGAGCACAGAGGATGGCTCTGGAAAGTGATTTTTTATTTTTTCTTTATGACTCCAGAACCGGGAAGAAGAAAAAGCCCAAATAAATATGTTGTTGGCTTAGCTGGGAAGGAATTTTTGAGTTTGTGGAGGTCTCTGGCAGGAATGGCCTTGGCTCTGCTCTGCCAACAGCTGGAGATGCCAAAATGCCTCTGGAAAAGAGCTGGGGGCTGCGAAAGCATGGAATCCAGCATGCCCGGAGCCAGGATGAACCCTCCAGCATGGGAATGATCCCTTTTGGGGGCACTTTTAAGTATTTGGTCTCAGGGAGAGGCAGCTCAGGGTCCTGCACTGTGGGAGAGCCTCCTGCTCTGGCTCATTGCCTAAAAATCTTCCTCTTCCCCACAGAAAAACTGGGAATTTGGGGATCTTTACAACTGGGAAGGTATTTTTTTCTTGCTGAGGGGTTTCTTTGGGGCACTTGGGTGGGTTTTGGTGGTTCCAGGGGCTGGGATCACGCCAGGTGCTGTGTGTGGCACTCACACAAACCAGGTGAGGGTGAGAACACATGAAAAGCACTGAGGGCCATCTCCATTCCAGCAAAAAAAGCATTGGAGGGGGGAGAAACACAAACCAGGAATTTCTGGGAGCAGAAGCAACGAATTCAGTGCCATTTCACCAAAAAAACCTCATTTCTGAGGTGTTTCCCCACCACCAAAGAGCATCACTTCACCTCAACATACTGTGAATGCCAGCAGAGCACCCTGCACATCCCCAAAAAGCAGCTCCCAAACCCTCTGGAAAGCAGCTGGATCCCTTCATGAGGGAGTTTTTAAAGCTGCCATCACCGCAGCTCTCAGGTGGCTGCTCTATCGCTGGTTTATTTTCTCTCCACTCAAAGAACGATCACAATTTGTTTTCAAATCACTGCAGTGCTCACGTTTGCCAGGTTCTCTGTCTCTCTCTCTCTCTCTCTCTCTCTCTGTCTCCATGACCAGATTTTGGATTTAGGGTATGGCCAGGAGAGAGTTCTCCATCCATCAGCACGGAGGCAAAGCCTCTCTGGGGCTTTATTTTGGACTCTTATCATTTCACTCTCAGCCGATGGTTGAAAAAATACCCCCAAAACCCACCTTATTCGTGCTTTTTGGAGCACTCTGAAGATCTGAACTCTTTTCCATGTGGATTAGGAAGGTACTGGAAATTTATTGTTAAAAACCACAGTGCTGGGATGTTTTATCCTCCCCCTCGGTGCTCCTGTAAATTGTTTTTTGCCCAACGGAGCTGGGGAAGGTTTTGTTTCTGACTTTCTGTTCCTGAGCTCGCTGATGCAGAGATTTCCCTGGAATCACGTTGGGATTTCCTTTTCCTTTCCCCCCTCCCCCCAAAAAGGTGTTTTTCCAAGGACATGGCAGAAGACACAGGAGGCAAAGGTGGCACCCAGGGCCTCAAACCTGAGCAGGGAGAGGAGAAACTTATGAAGCTGAGCCGAAAAAACAACTCCCAGCACTGATGCAGGGGCTGTGTTACACTTCCCACAGGATGCTATGGCTCTGGTTGTGCTCATTGTCAACAAATAGTGGGGAAATCCAGTTTATTCCCAAATTCTGACCCTCAGGACACTCCTGGGATCCGCAGGCCCTGCAAAGGCCACGTCTGCCCTGGGTCCCAGCCCAAGCTCATGCTCTTTGTGCTACTAAATCCAGAACAAATCCCAACAAAGCGATCCAAACCCCTCTCCCTGCTCCCACACCACAAAACTCCAACCCCCTCCCGGCCTTCCAGAGACGTGGAACAGGGCGAGGGCTGGGTCCAGGCTGGCTGTGGGGAGCTCCAGCTGTTTCTTTTCCTTCTTTTCCCTCTCCTTTCCCCCCTTTCCCCCCCTCACTGCCAGCAGCACGTGGTCCACGGCGAGATAACAGCGCCAATTGCTCCAAATTGCTTATTGAGGCCTCGGTGGTAAATCAATGGTTTTAAACGGGATCACGGAACAGCAATCCCAACCGCAGCGGGATGAAAAAAGAATAAATGGAGCTGCTTGGCAGCGGGGAGAGGCGAAGGGCTGGGCTGGTGTGGGCTCCAGGGCCTCGGGATCCGCCCCATCCATTCGGGAATTAGCAAAGGGTGGAGCAGGCTCCGCTCGGTCCTTTGTGACAGCGAGTGAAATTGGGATTGGCTCTTCGGCATCATGCCCGGGACATGATCCATGGGCCAGGACATCCAGGTGGGACATGGGGCTGTCCCTACAGACCTGAGCACCCTGCACAGAGCAAGGAAACTGAGGCACGGCATCCCTTTGGCTCAAAGTGGGCTGAAACCCCCCCAGGGATCCCTGGGCACGCTCCATCCCTCGCCCTGTTCCATGTCTCTGGAAGGCTGGGAGGGGGTTGGAGTGCTGCGGTCTAGGAGCAGGGTTTTGGATCCCTTTGTTGGGATTTGTTCTGGATTTGCCAGCACAGGGAAGATCCAAGGAGTGTCCTGAGGGTCAGAATTTGGGAATGAACTGGATTTTTCCACCACTGACTGGCAACGATCTGTTTGCAAGCCAGGTGTGGCCAAGGCCGAATTCCCGGCCATCCCCTCCAAATTCCTGCATCCCTCATGGAACAAAGAGCCTCCCAAGGAATTATCATGTCCTTAAATTGCCATTTTCTTGCTTTTAAGTGCTCAGGTTCTCTCAGGGAGAGCAGGAACGCTGTCACTTAGCAACCTCCCCAGCCTGCAGGATGCAGAGCGAGGTGGGGACGGGGATTTTGGGCTTCCTCCTGCTGGAATTTCCAACTCAGCTCCATCCTGGAATTTCTGCAGCCGTGAGATGAAGATGCAGGCGAACAGAAGTCCCATTAGAGGTGTCAGGGAGTGGATGAATGAGAGCCCTTCCCTTCAGGTTTTTCTCTGTCCCTTGATTAATGAATTTCATTTGCCACATTAACAACTTTCCCTTCGTCTGCGTGCTCCAGGCAGCAAAGGGCCCTGGCTGACGGCTAAATTGAGATGCAGTGGACGGAGGGATGGACAGAGGGATGGACAAATGGACTTTATCCCAGAAAACAGAGCAGTGTGGTGGGCATCCCTCATGGTGCCTCCCATGGATGGGATGAAAGGGCATCTGCAAAATCCCAGGACAAATTTTCTGTTGCTGTGGTCATTTCCTGTCCCTGCCACCCAAACCTGGAGCGTTTCCATCCATCCAGGCTATTTGGAAAGGTCTGGAAGGCACAGCTGGCTGCAACCTGTCAAAGCCCAAGAGTGGGTTTTGGAGAAGGTCCTGATAGTTATGGGGCCCTGAGGGTGAATTAACTTGAATTATCTGCAGGGTGGAACAAAAACTAGGGGATAAAAAACATTTACAGGGTCTTGCATGGGCACAGGGTGGGTTTAGGATGGGTTTAGGATGGGTTTGGGATGGGTTTCACCCGAGGGGAAGTGAAGCTGGATGGAGTTGAAGGCCCTTGGGTCTGGGATCAGCAGTTTCACGGGGTTCAGTGGGGACGAACCTCCCCAGGAGTCACAACTTGGGCTTGGGGGGGACACGTTGGCTCTGCCCCGTCCCTGCTGCCCGAGGACCCCCGGGTGACCCTACAGCACTGGGACACGAGGCACTGCTGGAGGTGCCACCCTGAGCAGCCCAGAAGAGGTGGAGGAGAGGGATGATGATGCTCCTGCCAGGAGCAGGGACAGCAGGGATACCCTGGATGTCGGGAAAGATCCAGGGAAGCAGAAATGATGCGGAAATCTCCCCATTTTCTGGGTGCACCCCACGGCGAGGGCTCCCATCATTTCTCCTCTCCCTGCTCTGCTCCCCTGTGGGTTTTGAGCTGTGGATCCCACTCAGACTCACCCCAGGCACCTAAAACACAGCCCGGGGCTGCTCTAACAAATCCCAATTTATATCCAGGGAGCAAAATCCCAGCACCCCGCGCGAATCCAGTTGGAAGCACCGCTGGCATCGATCACGCAGCTGCCGCAGAACCTTCCCAAGAATTAATTGTGGTGATTTTGGAGGCGAGGGCTCGCGCACAATGCGCAATTAGCTCCATTTCAAGCGCTCGCGGCGGGGCCGGATTCGGCGCACTTGGCTCCTCCTCACAGAGGGGTTTAAGTTTAAGCTCGTGCTGAACTTTAAGCAGCGTCCTTTTGTCTGGCGGAGCTGGGATTAAGCGCACGCCCAACGCTTGTTCTGCGCCTGATTTAAACCCGAGCTCGGTTCCAGGCAGATGGAAAGCCTGGAATTCTTGGCCTGGGCAAACACGTGCAGCATCACTGCTCGATTTGCAGCTTTCCTCATCTCCAGGGTGGTTTTTCCTCCTGAAAACCCGGATAGAAGGGGTGCCAAAAATCAGGGAGCACCCCCGCGAGGAGCTGCACCCCCAGCAAATTCAGCTCCCAGGAGGAAAAACCTGGGATGGGAGGATTTAAGAACCAGCTCCTGCCCAGGCTGGAGGTTTTGCTGGTGCTGAAAGATGCTCCTTGCCCGTGCCAGAACCCCTGGAAAACCCCCCCATGCCAGCCCTGGAGCTGCCACCCGTGGCGGGGACAAACCGAGCCGAGTCTCTCCTCACTTCGCTGTAAATACTCAGAGATAGCGGCCGTAAAAGCACCTCGGGGAGAAGGCAGCAGTGAAATTACATCAAGCCTAAGGGTTTAAACTGATTGAAGGATACATTTTCCAAGCTGATCCAGCTAATGCAGCAGTGAAGTCTCCTGCACGGAGCAGCTGCTGGAATCGGAGCATTTCTTCGCCCTTCTGAACGGCCAGACAGCTGGGAAACACCCCCGGAATATTTTGGGAATGCAGAGATGAGGGACTGTGTTAGCCAGGGGTGAAAATCTCGGAGATTTTCGTAATTGCTGGGAAAAAAGAAAGTAGGGATGGTGTTAATCCTGGTGTGGTGCTGCTGCCTTCAGGCCCTTTTGGGGGCTGTGAAGGGGGATAGGGGACATAGGGACGGGCAGGCAGAGGGTGACAGCGAGGGCACGCTGCGATATCTGTGTTCTTAAAAAAACCAGGTGTCTGCACTCCTCCTCTCCCGAAATTCCCACCCTTTCTGCCTTCTCCTTCTTCCCCGGGCACGGAGCGGCTCAGCCCGGCGGGAGCGGGGTTTGACAGGCAAGGCGAGCCGGGGTTGATGGGCTCCGAGCTGCCCTGGCACCTCTAATTAAGATTAATGACCGTGACGCTGATGCGGGTGACTTTTCCCCGCAGCCCGGCCGGCGCTGGGGGCGCGGGGCCCTGACCTGGCCCGGCGTGACACCGGGAATCGATCACGGCCACGCCTGGCAGCAGCGGGGGGACAGCGGGGAGAGGAGGGAGGGAGGGAGAGAGGGGTGGCTTGGCTCTCCAGCAGCAATTTCCCCAGGGAAATATCAGTAACTGTGCCAAAAACATCCTTAAAGCCGCTTCCATCGCGTTTTCTGTGCGTGTCAGTGGGAGGGGATGGGGCAGGGGGGATTTTGACCCCAAATATGAGGGCCTAAATCTGGAGTGACTCGTGGGGTAACCCCCAAACCTTCTCAGCTCCCCAGCCACAGGAATCTGGGATTAAACATCCACTTCCCCCCGGTGGGAGGTCAGGGAGAGGGATGCAGCCTCCCAGTCCATATCTGAGGGACCTGAGAGCCTCCTTCTCCCCCAGCCTCCACGGGGATGGAGCAGGAGGGTGTTTGAGCCCCAAGAGATGGGTTTTGGGGAGAAAAAGCCACCTGTGTGCCTGTCCTGACCCATCGTTGTCGCTCCTACTGGCACAAGGGAAGGGGAGGCAAGAAGAGAGCGGGATTAAAGGGCAAAATGATCAATTTTGGCTATAAAGGGCAATTCCAAACCACATCATCCCATGGTGTCACCTTCGGGGAGAGGAAAGTGGCTGGGGAAGGAGCACCCGGCCCTGGTAGCACGGTGGGATCCTGCACAAGGTCGTGCTGGACCCGAAAAACCACCACAGCCAGGCAAAGTGCTGATAAGAGCTGATTTCAGCTTGATGGAAGCCAGGAGGAATTATCCTAGAATGTATTAATTAGCATGATTAGGAGGTGCTTGAAAAATGACAACGCAAAGCAGAGGCTACAAGCAGGGAAGGTGTTTGAGGCAGGAGAGCCTTGGAAGCTCTTCCTGGAGGGATGGGCCTGGATTCCTGCACTGAGGATGAGCATCTCCCCCTTCCCTTCCCGGTGACCACCCCGAGCCAAAGCCTGGCCACCCACACTCCATTGTCCAGTGGGAATTGCTGGCCCAGCCCTTCTCCCGAAGGGATTTGGCCCCGCAACCTTCCCCTTCCCTCCCTTCCCGAACTCCTCCTGCTCACGGGGGAATGCCGGCAGGGCATGCACGCGTTTCCCCTGAAGGGAAATGGGTTTTCAAAGTGAATCCTAAATCCGCGAGCTGACAGGCAGCCCTGGCTGGTTCCCCTCTCGCTCTCTCCGTTATTGATGTTATTTTACCCCCAATACCCCGAGCTGCCGCCGCCTCCCTGCTGCGATTCCCCAAATCGCTCAGCGCGGATCAAACTCGCTCTTCCAACACCAATCCCGGGCTGGCGCTGCCTCTCTGCTGCAGGGATCTCCCCCGAGGATGGGAGCCCAGGGGAGAGGAGGAGGAGAAGCTGCAGCTCTTCCCTCGAGAGCGTGAGCATTGCTCTGGGACAGAGCAACCCTGGGCTCGGGTTTGACACCCTGGACTGGTTTAAATTAACACTCCTGAGCTGCTTTGGTGCAGGTCTGAGCAAGGAAATGATGCCCAGCAGCTCCCACATGTCCAAAAAGTGCCACCTCACTCCTGGCTGAATTTTCCATGGCCATCTCAAAGTAAATTCTTCTGTTTTTGCTGCCTTTCAGCAGTGACAATGACAGTGGGGCAGCTCCCCACTGCAGGATGGGGCAATCCCAGGCTCCAGCTGAGCTCCCACCTCTGCTCAGGGTTGATCCGTGCCCTGCTCACTGTTCCCAGGGAGTGACGGATGGGGCGAGGGATGGGGATGAGTCCGGAGGAGGGCAGGAAGCAGAAACGGGGATGGATCGTGGTGCTTTTCCTTGTGGGGGAACTGGCACCGTGGGTGTGGAATTGTGGGGTCATTGAGGTTGGAAAAGCCCTCTGGGGTCATCAAGTTCAGCACAGCGCTGCCAAGGCCACCACGAATGTGTCCCCAAGCGCCACAGCCACGCTGCTTGTAAATCCCTGCAGGGATGGTGACTCCTCCACTGCTCTGGGCAGCAGTGCCAGAGCTTGACAACCCCTCCAGTGAAGGCTTTTCCCCTAATATCCAACCTAAACCTCCCCTGGAGTGACTCGAGGCCATTTCCTCTTGTCCCCTGGGAGAAAACACTGGTCCCCACCTTTGTCCCCATCAGAACCCAGGGCTGAGCCTCAGCTGAGACCAAAAAGAGCCTCCCTGCCCTGTTTGGGGTGATGAACTCAGCACAGCCTGAGCTGTCAGGGATTCAGATTGAAGTGGAAGGATGAAGACCTCGAAGTCACTTCCTTGGAAGACCCCAAAGCCCCTTCCCTGGATCTGTCACAAGGCAGGAGCCCAGCAAACAAGCAGCAGTTTGTCCCCTCACACCTGTCCCTGCACAGAGCTGAGGGTGCTGACCCCACACCCCATTTCCACTTTGCCAGAGTCTCATCCCGGAGAAGCTCAAAAAGAAATGGGGAAAACCTCCCCAAACCTCACCGGGCCATTCAGAAGGGATGGACTTTGATGGAAAGTGGCCGTTCCTTTGGAAATTTCCTGCTGCTGAAGGAGGAACACAAACAAACAAAACAAAACCCCTTTTTCTTTGGGAAAAAACCAAAAAGCCAGGGAGCCCAAGCCCAGCTCAGAAGGGGAATCTGGAATGGGAGCAGACACGGTCCCCCGGCACGTCCCCCTGCTGACAAATCCTTTCAGGTCAGTGCAGAACAACACAGGCTCTTCTCAGAGCTGCAGTGCCCTGATTAATTTGGGGGTTTCTAATTAGGGCAGCACAGCTCTGCTCGGTGCTGCAGGGCTGAGCCTGGGGACAGCAGTGTGACCCCATCCCTGTCCCCACACGCGTGTCCCACGGGGTGCTGCCATTCCTTTGGGGGTGAGGGGGTGGAGAATTGGCTTTTGCTGCCCACGTGCTCGGGCTGGGCTGCTTTGGAGCTCGAGGATGACCTGGATGGTGACCGAGAAGTTGCCTTCAACCTCTGGAGGAGCAGTGACAGCAAGATTTATGGCCAGGAGGGGTGGCCAGAGGTGTTTTCCCCCTTTGCCAGGGGTGATGGGGCAGGGACAGAGTTTCCAACACCTCTGCAAGCAGAGCTGGGCACAGCCCCTGAGGTGGCTGTGGGCATCCCAAGGGACAGGAGTGGGGCATTCCCTGCCCAGGGGTGTGCAGAGGAGGGGGATGAAGGGCTGGAGACCCCACAGGACCCCTCATCAGCACCTCTGGTGGGTTCCAGCCATCTCAGGGCCGTTCAGGTGGGGTGAGGAGAGGGACAAGCAGGGTGTCAGCACCCAGAGATGTTGGGATGATGGCCAAGGTTTGGCAGCTGAGCAGGGGAGCTCCAGATTTGGGAAGCAGGAGGCTTTTCCCTTCAGGATAACCCTGTCCCCACTCGGGGTGGGGCACAGCCTGGAAACCCCACTGGGACTCAGGAACCTCCCCCAGCTCCCATCCCATGGGAATTCCCTTGAGCTCACTCAGAGCCACTGCAGGGCGTGTATGGGGAGCAGGAAAAGAGGCCAGGAATGTCCATCCAGGTGAGATGGGATGGGTGGCAATCCCACTCTGGGATCATGCATGGGATGGTTTGGGACTCTCAAATCACCTCCTGCATGGGATGATTTGGGATCTCTCACCATCTTCTGCATGGGATGATTTGGGGTTCTCTGTCCTCCTCCTGAATGGGATGATTTGGGGTCTCTCACCACCTCCTTCATGGGATGATTTGGGATCTCCCAGCCCACCTCCACCAGGATGGGTGAATCCTGTGGCTGCAGCATCCGTGGTTTGCTGGAGGAAAAATGAGGGATGTATCATGATCAACACTTCTGCTTCATCCCTGGTTCAAAAAGGAGTTTAAAATTCTCCCCAAATCCACCTCCTGGTCAGTCACCAGCCCGGAACTTCCCAATGCACAGCAAAACTGTGCCGAGCTGCAGAATCCATGGATATTTTTAAACCCCTCAGACCTGGGATGACCCCTGGAAGGAGGGGAAGGAGCTGCTCATTAGCCAGGGACATGTGGGAAGCAGATGAGCGCTGGTGGAGCAACATCTGCTCGGAGGCGCGGAGCTCCGAGCGGGGCTGCTGCACCTCGGCAGTCCCATTCCCAGCATTTCCAGCATTCCCAGCATTCCCAGCACTTCTTCCAGCTCCCTGGAATGTTAGAGGGAAGAGAGGTGCCTGCCCGTGGATTTGGGGCACAGCCAGCACTCAGCAGCATCACCACATCCCAGCATGGGTGTCACACCCCGACACCAACCCCCCAAACACTCTGGGAATGTTTTTTGAGCTGGATGCCAGCTGGTTTTGGAATTCTGGTGCTTTGTGGAGGAGGATGATTTCATTTCCTTCCTCCCCTTCCCTGCTTCCTTCCCACCAGGGCTCCTTTTTGGCTTCCTGTGTTGGGGGAAGCAGCACCAACAACTCCTGCGAGCTGTGAAGTGCTGGGAGAGGGAGAGATTCTCCCGGTTTTTCCCTCCTGGAGTTCTGGGAATTGCATGCTGTGCTCAGGGCTGAATCCTCAGGCAGCAGAGGGGAGCTCAGCACCTTCATCCCAACCAGATCCCTTCTCCCCTCACTCAAATCCCACCTTGCAGCCCAGCCAGCGAGGAGGGGCTGAGGGAACCAAGTCCCCAAACACTCAGGGCGAGTTTTCCTCGCAGTTCCTTTGTCCCGGGGGCAGAGCAGCCCCTAAAAATCACCCTCCCAGGCAGGAAAGATGAACCCCGATCCTCCACATTCCCACTGAGTGCCCGGTACCTGCAGGAGGCCCCAGGCCAGGTCCTTGTCCCCAGCACAGCCTGGCCACGGTGACATCGGCTCAGCTGCCCCCCGTCCCCTCCTCCCGACCCTCATCCCTGGCTGGATCCCTATTTTCTCTTCCCACCTTTTACATCCCAACTCCTGAGCCGTGTTTTGCTCCGAACCCGGATGTCCCCACCCGGCACAGCTCCCTGTCCCTGTGTCACTCCCCCGGGCTTTGCTACAAGGCGTTATTCCCACCTGGAATTCCTTTCCCCCACCTTTAGCCAGAACTTTGTCCTGCCCAAATCCCTGCGCTCTCCCTGCCTTCCGTGAGTCCTAAAAAACACATCGGGCACATGAAAAAGGGAGAGAAAACATGTCAATTTCTATTCCAGTTTGCTCCAGAGCTGAGATGGATCTGGACCCCAGGATCTCTCCTCCAGCCCCAGTTGGCTCCTGCTTTCCCTGGCACTCACGCACCTGGAAGGGTGACAAAGGAGGGACACCACTCCACCTTATAAAGACATTTTTATTCCAGTTTTTTCCCTGCAGACAGCAAGTGCCAAACCGCCCTTGAGCAGGGATGTTGGTGCATCCCAAGGAAAGGATGGAGAGGCCCTATTAACTGGTTTTTGAGGTGCTCCCAATCCCTGGAAGCACCGAGCTCTGCACCCCACGGAGGGAATTAAAAATAGGAATTTTCCTATAGCTGGACCCCGTGTAAATTCCCAGGGTGAAATCCCAAGGCAGAGGGATTTCTCCCACCGTGGTGCTCACCAGCTGCTTCCAGGGCTGGGTTTGCTCCAGGAGCTTTTCCTGTGGCTCCAGGACAGGTCATTCCTTGTGGCCTCCTGCTGGGACGGCTTTCCAGGAGTGCTCCAAGATTCCTGGAGCGAGGGATCCTGGATTCTGCTGAGGGCTGGAGAGCAGTGCCAGGATGGATGTGCTGAGCTCCAGAGAAACAAAAAAAAAGGGAATATTTTGCTTTCTGCAAGCCTGGATTCCTGAGGAAAACCTGAGGAATCTCCTTCCCTGTGCCTGAGACAGCCGGAGGCTCTGCCCTCCTCATTTCCGACTCCAGGAAGCAATTGGAGCCGGATTTGACAGCAATAATGGGAATCTGAGGGGAATCTGAGGGGAATTATGTTCTGACGGGCTCGGTGAGGATCCCCAGCCTGCCAGAGGAGTGAAGGACATGATTAATGGCCCTGCTGAGGGAACGGCCCTGCTGGGAATGTCGTCCTTTCTCCAGACACCAGGGACTCTCCCGGCAATCAGGAGCAGTCCCTGGGGAGATTCCCTGAGCATTATCCAGCACCAGCAGGAAAATCACAGCTGGCTGCAGGTTCTTTGGGGTTTGTGGGACAATCCTGGTGCAGGGAGATGTTCCCTGTTTGAGACCCCGCTCCTGTGTGGATTCTCCGGTGTCTGCTCCGTGCTTGTGCGCTTGGAAAGGATTTGTTTGCCTCCAGGATGGAAAGTTCCCTTTCCCTTCACTTGGCAGCCACGACACCATCCCTGTCCCCTTCACTTGGCAGCCACGACACCATCCCTGTCCCCTCCTGTGGCACAGGAGGAAGCAGGAGCTGCAGCCAGAGCCATGGAATTCCTGGATCCTCCCTGGCTGGATCCTTCCCCTCCACCCTCGCCCTCCCTGTCCCACACTCAGGGGAGGAAGAAGGAGCTGCAGCCAGACTTGGGGAATTCATGGATCCTCCCTGGCTGGATCTTTCCTTCCATTCTCACCCTCCCTGTCCCACATTCATAGGAGTCCCATTCCTCATAGGAGGAAGCAGGAGCTGCAGCCAGAGCCATGGAATTCATGGATCCGAGCTGGCTGGATCCTTCCCTCCGTCCTCACCCTCCTTGTCCCATGTTCGTGGGAGGGAGCAGGAGCTTCACCAGATCCAAGGAACCCATGGATCCTCCCTGGCTGGATCCTTCTCTCCATTCTCACCCTCCCTGTCCCATGCTCATGGGAGGAAGCAGGAGCTGGAGCCAGACCCAGGAACCCATGGACACCCCCAATCCTCAAAGTCTGGATCCTTCCCTCCACCCTCACCCTCCCTGTCCCCTTTCTTTTGGCACGAGAGGAAGCAGGAGCTGGAGCCAGACCCATGGAATTCATGGATCCTCCCTGGCTGGATCCTTCCCTCCATCCTCACCCTCCCTGTCCCCTTCCTGTGGCACGAGAGGAAGAGGGAGCTGCAGCCAGACCCAGGGAATTCATGGATCCTTCCCTCCACCCCCACCCTCCACCAAGGCCCCTCAGGATGTGCTGCCCTATTTTTCCTGGGCACAGACACCATCTCCGTGTTCTTGTCCTGCCATTCCCACTCAGCTCCGAGCAGCCACAGGGATGTGCCGTACATCCCGTTCATCTCCAAATGTCACTTGTTCCCCCCAGAATCCCACGTAACATTGTCCTTTACGAGCCAAGGAAACACCAGCTTGGATCCTCAGGAGGCTCCATAGAAAGGTTTGTTTCAAACCCAAACTTGAATCTTCCTGACATCTTTTGTTCCCCTCGGAAGGAAATTGTCTCCAACAGCAAAAAGCTCCTGATTCTGCCGAGTTCAGAGCACA
>VWZW01004757.1:6319-23241 GCA_013397115.1 Edolisoma coerulescens | reverse complement strand
GGGAAGGGATGGGGGGGGGAGAAGGAAGGAATGGGGGCTGGAGAAGGGATGGTGGCTCCAACTCCAGGGACTCAACCACCCCTCCTCAAACCTCCTCCATAGCAGGCACCACCAGCCTTGGCCAGGTTGGACCCACAGCAGCTGGAGCATCCTTTGGAGACCCCTTATCCTCCTGGCAGCTTCCCAAGTGGTGGGGTCCCCTCTGGAGCCACTTTTCCCCCCTCTGGAATCATTTCCCAGCCCTCTGTGGCCGCCTGGGAGGAGCAGAGCCGTGTGTGGGTGTGTGGTGAGGATGTGTCTCCCCGAGAAGCGTGAGCAGATGGTGGCTCCGTTCCTGGAGGCGCCGAAAGCCACAGCCGTCCATGCCCAGGAATAATTTTAGCCACGAAGTCTCCAACGGCTGGTCCCTGCTAAACACACACACACACCCGGAAAAAACAGCTTTGGAAGCAGCAGCATTCCTGGAACAGCAGAAAAATCGGGAAGCATGGAGAGCAATTAAGCCAAGTGGTTAATTGCTGACGAGGGGAGGTTCTCCGATGGGTGGAGGAGCATTTGGGGGGGATGATTCAGCCCCTGTGGACACACATCAGGTGAATCCTGGTGGGCATGGAGCTGCAAACTATCCCCTGTGACCAGGGCATCACCCAGCACTTCCAGGCTCCGTCATTCCTGTTTTCCCGGCTGAGAGAGGTCCCGTGCTCGAGTTCCTCAGGAATTTTGTCTCCATGCACAGGTTGAGACAATAACCCTCATCCTGCTGTGTCCCAAATCCAGCTTGGGTGGGAAGGGGGACAGGACCTGAATCTGTTGTGGATCCCGAATTCACCCCTCTGGATACAGGCAGAGGTCCCTGGGCACGGGCTGGGGGTCTCAGGATGGGCACAACACCTGCCACCATGCCCATTAAGTGGCCACCATCCCCATCAAGTGGCCACCATCCCTGTCAAGTGGCCAATTCCCCTTCCTGATGAGCCACAGTGGCCTTTTCCCACTGCTGGGGCTGAGGTGGGACTTTGGAGCACTCCCCACATTCCCAAAAGCTGCATCACTCACCATGGTAAAGGCAATATCAGGATGCTCCAGAGCCAATCCCAAACCTGCCCCAGAATCTCTATGGGAAGCAGCACCTTCCAAACCAAAGCTGGCACCAGGAGGGACCTTGGTCCAGCCTTGACCCTGCTCTCCTCTCCAAGGGTTAATGCTGCCTGGGCTGACGGAGTGAGAAATTTCACTTTGCTCCTCTTTGTGGTTAAAAAAAGCCCGAATTCATCCTAAATCTGCCTGGAAGAGCCTGACGTGTCAATGCACTGATAAGGGGACTTTATCTGGCTTGGCATTTGGGAAGTTTGATGTGTGGGAATGAGTGAGGACACCACAAAAGGCTCATTTTCTCTCTCTGCTTTAATGCAGGGAGCTGCCTCCCTTCCCAGATATCCCAACCTTTCCCCCTTTTCCAGCAGGGAATTGTGGCTCAGTGCAGGGTGGGCACCTTGTCTGGCCGATTTCCCCACAGTCTCCCTGTGATCCAAGGATTTTTCCATCCTGCTGTTCCCGGGTGCTGCAGCCCCAGAGCCATCCCTGAGCCTCTGTGGAGTGTTTAGGATTTCACTGGGGTGAATCGGGGCTGGATTTCCAGGTACCACTCCAAGAGTTTAAGGAAGAGACACCCCCTGGCACTCCCCATTGTGCCCATCCAGTGCCCCATCCCTGCTCCAAACACTGGGAACACCAGGAGGGAGCAGCACCCTTTGCCTCCCACTTTCCCAGGGGTGCCTGAACATCTGGATTTGCGCTCATTTCCCTGCTCCCCCTTTTCCCAAACGCAGGGATTCCTCAGGAAAGCCGTTCCTGGGGATTGGCAAAGGGCTGCTCTGTGGTCTGGAGGGGGGCAAACCAGGCATTCCAGGGAGTTCTGGGATCATCCAGAGGGAGCTGATTCCTCACCACATTCCTTGCATTTGTTTACTGCAGGGAAAAAAATTCATTTTCCCAGCTCCTGCTGGGGATTAATTAATGGTTCTGGCTCCTGTGACCCTGTGATTAACTCATTTGCACATAATTGCTGCAAGACAAAACCATGGATCAGGAGCTTTTCTCCCTGCCCACCTTGTGGGGGACTGAACAGTCAAAAAACCTTGGATTTTCCTTCCCATTTTTCACCTTTCCTTGCTTTTTTTTTTGCACATTCCTTCTGCATCCAGGATAAAAAGTCAGTGGGAATTGAGGTGAGAGGATGTTCCAGGAGATGAGAGGGAACAGAGACATTTGGTGGGACCTCCACGACTGGTGCTGAGCAGATTTTGCTGCCTCAGGGTTCCGTGGCGCAGGGAAAAGGGCTTGGATTTGCCCTGGGAATTCTGCATCCCGGAATAAGAACTTCACAGCCTCCTGATGGGAGGAGCATGGTGCCCACCAGGGTTTGGTGGCCTCAAGGGCAGGAACAGCAAGGATGGACTTTTCCTCCTTTCTGACCTCGGGGCTGGGAAGTTTTGGGGTGGGAGAGGGCATGAGACAGAGATGTTGTGTCTGGAAAAACCTCTAGAAAAAACCTGACCTGTGGGTGGGATCCATCCCTCTGGAAAAACCTCACCTTTGGGATTAAATCATCAGTGCCAGGGGACTTAAAACAGAACCTACAGAAACCCCTGTCCCCTGTGGGCCCTGGAGGAGAGGGACAGATGTGGGCCTCATCCATTCCAGGGACACCAAGGGATGTCCAGCATGGAAAAGCAGGTGGAAAACCTCGGGATCCCCCACAAGGTGACCTTCACCCACTCCTCTGCCACCCTCAGGGCTGCCCCCATACCACCTCCAGCTCAGGGATTGCTTTTCACCCCAAAACAGAGGCTGGGATTTGCTCTTTTTGCCTAATCCAGCCTCACCTCCCGCCGCTCCCAAACCCATTCCAGTGTGAGATTCCGGAGTTAAAGCTGGCAGGAATACGAAGTTCTGCTGGGATCCCTCCTTCCCAGACTCCAAATCTGTTTTTCAGAGAGTCCGCAAGCGATTGGAGTCCACCTTTGGAAGCCCAGGAGCTTCAAATTTGGGAATGGGTTGTCCCTGCTCATTCTCAGCTCTGCCCCATCCCTGGAACCAGCAGAGCCCAGGATGGGGCAGGAGAGAAGAGCTGATTCCTTGTCTGGGAATATGGAATGGCTGGGGAGAGAAAAGCAGGGGTGAAGCCGTGAGAGATGGCAAGGGAGCCGTGGGAAAGGGCAAATATTGGGATTATGGAGCTAAATCCAGGTTTCCAAGATGACACAGTGCAGGAAAAGGACCCTGACACGCCTGGGGATCTCCTCCAAGCACGAAAATCAGATCCCACGAGATTCTCTCCTTGCTCTGGGAAGCGCTGGGAGGGTGGATTCCATCCCATCCTGTGTGGGCCCAGCAGGAATGAGAATTAACCTCGAACCGAGCAATTATTTCCTTAATTCCTCTCAAGCCCCAGATGTCTCCGATCGCCGGTGGGGTTCTTTTGGGGCGTTGAGTTTGTTTTGTCTCTTTGCTTTTTTCTTTTCTGTCGTATCCCTCCTTCCCCTCTTCACAGGCTCTAATTGTGTCATTAGTAATTAATGACTTTGGAGGGAGACATTTGCTGTTTAATTAAAGGAGGAAAAGCGGGAAGCTGCAGCGACGTGTGGGCCTCGTTCCTGGAGCGTTTTCATCTCTCCTCCAGAAATTGGGAAGGAGCTGGGAAAGGCCTGGGGGAATTTTCTGTGCTGGTGCTACCCAGTTTGGAGATCTCACTCTCCCACCTCCCATCCATGGCCAGGAGCTCCTCTGTGCCTCTGAAAAAGTGGAGCTGGGGAGCTTGAACTCCGGGATGGACGCTCGGAGTGAGAATTCAGGAAAAGCAGCTTGGATGGTGAGAAACCCCATCCAGATGTGGCTCTTCTCCCACAGAGCCCATGGAAAAGGCCTCAGGCTCAGCTGGTCCCCTCCAAACAGCTGGAAAATTTCAGAGAGGCTCATCCCACTGCCCTGGAAGTGGAGGGAGAGCACAGCCCCTCCCTGGACCCCCACCTGTCCCCACTGCTGGCTAGGGACACTTTTCCTGGCTTTGGGGACTCCCAAATCATCCCTTTCCCCATTTGCCATTGTGGGAGCAGGGAAGGGACTCTCCAGAATGGGAATTGATTGCTTGGATGATCCAAATCACAAATTATTCCTCCAGTGGTTGCACCTGGGACAGGCAGGACCGCTCCAGCTACTGGGAGAAGTGGTTTGATCCCAGAGAGGAGGAGGAGGAGCATCACAGGGATGCAGGGAATGCCTTGGGAGAGGGCGGCAGCCCCGGAATTCCCTGTGGATCTGCTGGTGCTCCTCAAATTGCTCCCAGCAGCCGGTGAGAGGGATTTTGGAGGAGCCAGTGGGAAGAAAAGTGGCTGGGAAGGAGAGGAACGATGTTCTGGGAAGAATGCAGCAAAACGCGGTGGGAAAGGAGGGATAACTGGAGCTGAATTAGCAGGGAACAGCTCCCGGCGCTCCTGCAGACAGCTGGGAACGGCCACCTGCCCACCAGGGAGGGAATTAAGGGGGGAAATAACCCCCATCCCAAAGGCAGCGCAAAGGTCAGGGCCACAGAATGGCTCAGGACATTTCTGAGGTCATTATTGGACATTCACTGCCCCTCTCAGCAGACGGGCTTGGCCCCGGCTCCCTCCTTGGAAAAGATTCCCAGGAAGGGAGAAAAGCCACGGTTAATGGGAGAACAGAGAGTTCCAGTGGGGAGGGAAAGTCTGGGATGATCCCGATGCCCAGCAGGGAGCCTGGAGTGGGTAAGAGGCACAGGAATTGTGCTGGAGGCTCTGGGGATGCTGAGCTTCACCTTTCCAGCTGGTCCCGGGCTGTAAGGAGGGATGGGAGGGAGATAAGGAGGGGTCTGAGGGAGATAAGGAGGGGTATGAAGTGGATAAGGAGGGGTGTGACGGATCTGCTGAGGTTTGTAGGTGGAGCAGGGATGAGGAGCTTGGCTGCCCCAGCAAGGAGGGAACGGGCTCAGAGGTGTCGCAGGAAGAGGGGAGGAATTTGGGAAGCCTGGAGGGAGTTTTGGGCTCCTGCAGCCTTCCCAGGGTGGGATTTGTGCCGGCTCCTGCAGCGTTATTGCAGCAAAAACATCAGGAGAATGGAGGTTTATTATCCAAATCTCCTCCTTTCTGAGCCTCGGGAGCCAGGCTGATTGTAGGGAAGAAAATCGGGGATCCTGAGGGATCCGGGCTCTTCCCAGAGCAGTTGTCCCACGTTCAGCCCTGGGTTGAGGCGTCCCTCTGAGGTCTCCCTTCTTCACCTTCCAGCAGAGCAACTGCATGGAAAACTCAGAAATATGAGGCGAAATTCGAGGCAAACCAGGAGGAAAAACCCCAAAACCCCATTATTCACCCAGAGCCGTGGGAGAGATGACAGCCAGGACTTCACGGAGCCCCAGATCCAGCCCCAGCCATTCTGTGAGCGCTGGGATGGGGATGAACCCCTCCTGTCAAGGCAAATCCCTCCTCTATGGGCTCCAGGAGGCTGCATCCTGCCCCTGCTCCCTTTTTTCCCTCCCCTTTTCCCCTTTTTTTGCCCCGTTTTGATTTTTAAAACTCTCTGGGAGCCTCCCCATGAACTGTGGCTTGGAGAAAGTAATCAAAGCTATTTCCAGGCAGAGAACTAATTTAATGCATGGGTGACTTTAGCTCAAAAGAAGAAATAAGGACACTCAGGCATCCTGAGGGAGCAGAATAATAGGGTAATTTGCACAAGATGAGGAGAAAAAGGGGAAAAAAAAAAAGGGCCACTGCTTCTTTGCATAATCTTCTTTCTAAATCTCCTCTCCCCTGGTTGCTGGTCAAAACCACCGAGTTTTGGGATGAACAGTCCAAACAGCTGGAGAAATTCCAGCACTCTGTGGAGTGCACAGAGGTGGGAAAAATCAGGGGAAAAAAAATGAGGTTTTGTGGCTTTTTTGGGGGTAAAGAGGCTGAGAATTCCCTCAGGTGAAGAGGCAGCAAAATTTTTAGTGCCTGAGAGAAAAACTCCGCTGTCTCCAAACACCTAAAGGGAGGGAAAGCAAGGAAAAGGGAAGGTGGGAAAGGCGGGGAAGTGCTGCTCAAAATGTTTCCTTCTGGCAGCGAAACTCTAATATTTAGAGCTGGCTGATTATGTGGAATAAAAGAAATGTCAGCGTGAAAATCGCTTCGAGGTGCAAAATTGAAGCTTTCCCTTCCAGATGTGTGGAAACAGGGATGTTTTCACTTCACCAAAAAAGCTCTGTGACAGAATTTCCCCTTCCCTTCGCCCTCCCGAGCGGGGTTTGATTGAAAGCAGCATTTTACCTGCAGGAAGTTTTCGTGATGGGAAATCCACTTTTCCTGTCAATAAAGCTGCTCCTGCTGGGGATTCCTGAGCGGTGTGGGGATCCATGGGGATGGGGAAGTATTGGGAATGATAAAATCCATGTGGCAGAGTGGACTGGTTTGGTACGGCCTGGTTTTGGGTAGCAGGGGGGCCACAGAGATGGCTCCTGTGAGAAGCTTCTGGAAGCTTCCACCATGTCTGGCAGAGCCAATCCCTGATGGCTCTGAGGATGGACATGCTGCTGGCCAAGGCTGGGCCAATGAGAGGTCGGTAACAGCTCTGTGATGACAGATTTAAGAAGAAAATCAAAACAGAGTCACAAGGTTTTGGGTTCTAGCCAGAGAAGAGGAGGAGGGGAGGACACGTGAGGGAAACAACATGGCGGCACCAAGGTGTGGTGGGTTGAAACGCAGTTGATAGACTATAAATAGATTTCATGGAGCTTGGCGCCCAACCAGCTTCTAACCACAACACAAGGTCCCCAACCCCTCAAAAAGCAGGATCCAGGCACAGACTCCCTTCCTGCATCCCTGCCTTGCTCCCTGCCCGGCTCTAGCCACATCCCATGGACAGGGAAAAGGAACAGGAATAGGTCAGGATCGCATTTGTGGGTTTTTTGGGAGGAATGACCGGGACTGGCAGCTCCATGGATGGATCCCTGGTGGGATTGCCCACAGGAAAACAGGGCCCTGCAGGGCACAGAGGCTTGGGGACATTGTGAGGAGATTGGATCCTGTCACCAGCCAGGAGAGGAAGAAAGAGCCTGGTCTTCTCCTCCTCCATCCTTTTTTTCCCTCCTCTCCCTGGCCAAGGTGGGGTGCTGGGCTGGGGAGAGGTTGCTCCTGGATTTCTCCTCTCTTGGCCTTGCAGAACCTCATGAGGACCCACTTTTGGGCTTGTCCAGCTCTTTTTGGGCTTGTCCAGGTCCCTGTGGAAGACATCCCATCCATGTGGAATGCTCTGCTCAGCCTGGTGCCACCTCCAAACTTGCTGAGGGTCCCCTCGATCCCAGTCTGTGACACTGCTGAGGACATCCCACATGGATTGTCCCTGGATTGTCACCCACCTCCACCTGGACACCGAGCCATTGACCACCATCCCCTGCCTCCCTCATCCCATCCCAAGCTCCACCATGATGTGGGAAGCCCATGAGAAGAGGAACAACATCCTTGGGTGGGATGGAGAGCGGGAACACCGGGAAAGAGTTGTAGCATCTGATTAGTAAAGGGCAGCTGAGTCTCTAATTAAAATTTGCCTAATGACCTGGCTGCTTCGTCATTTTCACTATCAGCCTCAGTAATTGAACGTGACAGGTACTTAGGCAAAGGCAAAATTAATTTCTCCTTTATTAAAAATTAAAGCGGCAGAGCAGGATTTGGCTGTGCCCCGCTCTCGCTGCCCCAGCAGGGGGTGGGCTCGGCTCTGTGCTCCCTGTGCCACGGTGGGGCTCACCTTGGGGAAGGTGGGAGAAGGAGGAGGAAGGAGAAGCACAGAGCAGGGCTTTCTTATCCCGAATCCCAGCTGGAAAATGTCCAGATGATGGAAAAATGCGTCCATGGAGACAGAGAGCCCGCTCTGCCTTGGGTCCTGCGAAACCCGCACGGATACTGGGGATCAAGCCTTGGTTTTCCTCAAGGAGGGAAAAACACATCCACAGTTCTTCCCCAAAATCCTGTTCCCATTCTCCACTTTTTGATGGTGAATCTGATGTTCTCCAGCTGCAGCCCTGTGCCCTCAGCAGCCATCCCATCGCATCCCATCGCATCCCATCGCATCCCATCCCATCCCTGGAGCCATTTTCAACAATCCCAACCTTTAAAACACTCAGCAAATTCCCTTCCACTTCTCCAGGCCTCCCAAAAAAGGAAGATATCCAGAAAAGCACAACGAGTTTTATCCAGAAATCCACCAGGAGTTTTATCCAGAAAAGCACCAGGAGTTCAGCATCCACAGGCAGCTCCCAGGTGCTCCCTGGGAACATGGATCCATCCCCACTCCCCCTGCGCCTGTGTCCCACCTGAGCAGCCCAGGGCTCTGCAGCTCCAGAGTGTCCCAGCCCGCAGGACAACGCCGAGCCCTTCTCCGGCCATCTCCCGCCAAGCCTGGACAGCGACAGCGGCAGAATTCCCGTCCTGTCCTTGGAGAGATCCGAGGCTGTGGAAGTGGATGGAGCGCCAACCGCCCATCCCTCATCGTTCATGGCACATTGATTCTCAATTCCAGCCCCGCGGGTTATTTAATTGGGCAGATATCCCTTCAATTTTCTCCTCCAGCGATGTTATTGATGGCTGAGGCGTCTCTGCTCCTTCAAAGGAGCCTGGCTGTAATTAGAACAACTCAAATACTCGGATTTGATCCCACTCCACAGCCCCAAATCCCCACCAATCCATTAAGGCCATCTTGGAGGTGTGCATGGTCCCAGGTTCAGCCCAGAGATCTCCTGCGCTGCCCTGAGGGCTGGAATTGTCACTCTTCCCTCTCCACTGCTCTCCACCAGGTGATTTTTGGGTTGTGAGGCAGCTCGGAGAACGCTGCTCCATGGAAATCTCCCACCAGAGCTCGATGTCACTGGGGTCAGAGGGTGGCCCCGGTCCCCAGCTCTCCCACAGCAGTGTCCAAGCTGGGACTGGTCACTGAGGCAGCTCCAGGACAGGGCTGTGGGTCAGTCCAGCCCCTGAGAGCTGCACTGACCACAGGCCAGGCGCTCCCAGTAAACCCCCAGTGCGGTGCTGGGCAGGCTGGAGGTGGGGAAGAGAAGCAGTGGCGCATCCCAGGCGAGGCAGCAGAGCTCCAGGGTGGCCTTTTCCTGGACATCCCACATCCCAGAGTGCATCCAGCCCCAGCGAAGTGGGAGAAACCCGGACTCAGACATCCCTGGCTCTGCTGCTCAGGAAGGAGACCAAACCCCTCTTCCACGAGCAGACCCAGACTCTCGGGGAACAGGAGAAACTTCTGCCACTGGAGCAACTCTGCTTCCTCCAGAAAGACCCCAAAATCCAGCCAGAGGAATTTCCAGCCTGGGGGGCTGGAATACGAGGAATCTCTCCTCGAGGCTGTGTGCAAGGGGTGTTGTTTGAAGCTTGTTTTATTTTGTAACAGCTGGACTGGTTCTGGCTCCCCCTGCCCACAAGCTGGCCGTGCCAAAGGAAAAGGAGCTCTCCAGTGAGTTCCCACCCTCTCCTGGCACTGGGAATCCCCAGGTGCTTCCCAAGGGTCCTCCCTCCCCTGCGACAAATCCCTCCTTTCACCTCTCCAACACCCAGAGTCGTACAGGCGAGGAAACGATTCCAGCCTTTATTATTCCAGCCTTTATCCTTCTTTTTTTTCCCCCCTTAATTCTTGATGGATGTCGTCTCAACCTTTACACTATCCGAAAATGAGTATTTTACTGGAGTATAAAAGCTGAAATTACGTGAATTAATGGTATTTAAATATTCCACTGAACATTTGACTCGCGGGGTGGAAGAGCTGGAGGTGGAAGGCAATATTTTGGCTGGGCTGGGCAGATCCCAGAAAACACAACCCGAAGGTGCAGCCCCTTGATACCCCCTTTTCCTCCTTTTCCTCCTTTTTTTCCCACTTTTCCATGCAAAGGGCTGGAAAAAAGCAGGTGGGAGCTCTCACTCGGCCACCCCAGCAGCCCTGCAGAGCTGTCCCCTCCACGACGCGATGTCCCCAAAGCCACACCCAGGCGTGGTGGCCGGGAGTCGCCGGGGCTCCATGGGGAACGCTCCAATCGCTGCTGCTAATTACGCGCCGCTCGTTAATTACCCGCAGGTCACAGCAGCCGTTCTTCCCCTCTGAAAGCAGCGCCGGTAATTCCATGTTCCAGACGAACTCCGGGAGCCCCCTGAGAGTCGTTCCTTGTAGGGTCTCCAGTTAAATGCAGGAAGAGCTGAGCTGGGAATGCTGCCCTGGAGGGATTCCCTTTGCTCCCGAGGATTTTGAGGAGCGAGGGAGGAGTTTTTGAGGTGGTCGGTGGGGTGTCCTGGTGTGAACACACCCCGTGAAATTCCCGAGCAGGGAAGGGATGGAACGAGCCAGGGGAGGGTGGGGACACAACCACTGCACACCAGTGCCACCCTTAGCACCTGGGCCACCTGCACAAGGTCTCTCCATCCACCTCTCCTTCCTGAGAGCTGTCCCAGGAGTCCAGGATGGGGTTGGAGAGCCAGGGAAGGTCTGGGTTGAGGAGGAGGAGGAGGAGGGTGGAGAGCACAGGACAGTGGGGGGACTCCAGACAGAGGGGTTTGTCCAGGGAGCACAGCGTCAGCAGCTCGTGCACCATCTGCTCCTGAGCACCCGGAGAGGCAGCACTGCTTGCTTCCCTCTGGGCTAAAAATATTCCCATTTAGAAAAAAAAAACCAAAAACCAAAAAAACAACGACAAGAACAACAAAAGAACCACAAAAACCAAAACAGAAAACCAAAAAAACCCCCCACAAAAATAAAAAAAAAACAACAAAAAAAAGAACCCAAAAGAAAAGAACCCAAAAGAAAAGAAAACAAAAAATAACCCAGAATAAAATAGAACAAAAAAAAGAAAAAAAAAGAAGGAAAAGAATGAAGCCAGGGAAATGAGAGGAGCATAAACAAAGACTCCATGGAGACCACGGGTTTGGGCTCCTCCAGCTGCATCAGGCCCCTTCCCCCATTTCTCTGTCTCACGTTTCAGGGCAGGAAGATGCTGTTGCTGGGTTTCTCTGGAAGAGGCACATTCACACTCACACATACCCATGCCCCAAGTTCATGTGCAGCCATCTGGGTGACACCAGGGCTGTGCCACTGCTCCCTGTCCTCGGTGACAAAGTGAGGGGCAGGAGGTGGCAGAGAGGGGCAGGAGGTGGCAGAGGGGCAGGAGGTGGAAGAGGAGAAGGAGGTGGCAGAGAGAGGGGCAGGGGACTCGGGCTACTTTATAGGCACAGTTCCCCAAGGTGGGGGTCCCCAGGAGCCCCAGCTCCACCCGTGGCCACCTCCATCTCCCTGCCAGGACCTGCCTTCCCTGGGGTCCTCACCTTCAAGCTGTGATCTTCCAGCAGCAGGGCCCCAAACCTGGGGGGTTTTTACTCAACAGCCCCTAGAAACTCATTTGGGACATCACTGATGGCCCTGGAGTGGCAGCAGGTGAGGATTTGAGCACTCAGATCCTTGCCATGAACTCAAGACAACCTGGGGTGTGTGACACAAGGTGTGTGTCCCCTCTGAGCCTTTGTGTCCCCCCCATTCCAGCTGATTCCAAGGTGGATTTGCATCCTGACCTCCCCAAAGCAACTCTGGCCCTTCTCAGGGCCACTCTCTGGCCCACCAAGCTGAGAAAATCCCATGTGCAGGAGGCCCAGAGCAGCTCGAAGAGATGGAAATCCTCCTTCCCTGGGCAGGGAGAGAGAGCAACGGGAAAGAAAGATCTGAAAAAAAAGGCTCTTTCTGTGAGAAATTAAATTGGGCTTCAAATTTCCAGGGTCTTCATTTTGCCCTGGTGCTGATGAATGAAGCCCTTGCTGACGGTTTTATCGCTGCGGGGATGAGAGCCCGTTAAAAGCACTTCTGGAAACTCCGGCTTTCATTTTTAAAGCTGCCACGATTTACATTCCGCCCGCTCATTAATTCATTTATCAATGCTGCTCAGGTGCCGAGCTCACGCCTCCCCTCTGCCAGGACTCACCCAGACAGGGTTTTTAACCCCAAAACAGCTCCCGTGTGGAGCTGGGGCTGCATTTCCCTGGGAGAATTTTCCAGAGGGTTCTCCAGGAAGTGCTGGACCAAACCTCGCTCATTCCCAGCACTGGAGGCACCTGGAGGTGTAAAAGGGACTCAGTGTTGACCACCTCCAACAGCTGTGGAGAAGAAGCCTCATCCACCCAGATTTCTACCCAATCCCAAAAATTGGCTTTTCCCTTTGGACAGCAGCAGGAAAACCCCGGTGATCCTGTGGTTTTTTGGCTCCCTCTTACTGAGGATCTCCTTGATGTCCACGGAGCACTTGGGGCAGACAGGAATTTCCAATAACTGGAATTTCCAACAACTGGAATTTCCAGGCAACCCCAAAATGCCCTCAAAGCCCCTCCATGCCAGGAACTGCTGGAGCTCCAGGGACAGCAAATCCCCCACCTCTTCCCAGTGTTCCCGCTCCAAGGAGGTGCCTCCTGGTTTGATTTTGGCCCCAACCCCACTTCCGAGTGGCTTTGCGAGGCTCCTGCTCCTCCCTGAGAGCCCCCGGCGCCCCCGAGCTCCTGCCAGCAGCCAGATCCCGAACGTTCCCGTCATTTATCCAGCAGCTTTCATTACTTCCCTTCTCCAAAGGCTTGTTCAATAAATTACCACTTTATGAATCCATAAGTGCTCTGCGCAGCCCTGAACAAAAGAGAAGGGAAAAAAAACCAATCCCAAACCCTCCAGCCCAGACCAGCTCTAACAGCAGAGCTTTTCATGCTGGAAAGAAAGGCGTTCCTAAAGGAATATGCCACATGGATAGCAGAGCCTTCAGCAGGACAGCAATGCCCTCAGTGCCACTGCAGGGCCCAGCTGAACCCAGGCCATGGAGCCCCTCATTATCCAAAACCCTGCACAGAGATTTCCTTGAAGGGCTGAGCCCCCCCAGAGCATGGGAGGTGGAGGAAAGGGCTTAAAAAAAGCTTAAACAAGGAAAAAAATCCTATTTTCCAGCACTGGTCCAACCAAACCCCAGTGGGTTTGCCCATTTCTGTGGCTGGATTTCCTTGGGCAGCGTTACTGTTGTTCATGGGGCTGCAGGGTGGAGGGTGTCCTGCAGGACAGACCCCACGCAGCCCCAGGGACACCACAGAGGGACCTGGCAGGACCCTAAATCCCATCTGGGAGCGGCAGAGAGGAGGAGCAGCAGGGACAGAAGGGGCTGAACAAGGATGAGGGAGTGGGAAGCTGCTGAGATGGGTGGGGCAGGGCAGTTCTGGAGATGCTAAAAGGGGATTTTGGCCAGAGCTGAGATGTGCCCTCTTTTTCCCTCTTTTAACCCTATCCCACCTCTGCCTCCAGCCTCGATTTTCCCCCAAAAGCCGGTGCTGGGCTCCAATCCAAGCCCAGATCCAGCACCAGGCTCCATGGACAGGTGCTGGGAGTGCTGCCCTCTCTCCCAGCAGCCAGGATGGCGAGGAGACGGAAGGTGGGCAAGCTGCCAGGCAAACCCGCCAGAGCTGCCTCCGGAGCCTTTCCACCCCGGCGGGCAGCAAACGGGGGGAAGAAGAACCAATAAAAAAGAACAAAAAAAGCAGAAATCGATAAGCACCACCCAGCATGGCTCCATCTGCCATTGATTTATGGCCCTGCTGAAAAGCCGGGTTGTCCACAATTATTGGGCAGTCAGCTCCTATTTGCCGTGATTTCTGAGCCCCTCCTTTTTTCACCTGCTGCCTCTGTCACATCCTATCCTGGCTCTGGTGGCTCCAGCTGGAATAGTGGGATAGTGGGATGCTTGTCAAGCTCAGGGCTGATCCTCCAAAGGGCTGGGATGGCAGCTGGATGAGGGTTTGGGTGTCTTGGAGCAGCGAGGGGGGAAGGAGCAGTCAGGTGGGCTGCAAGGAAAGCCAACCGGAAAATTAAATTTTGCCCTGAGCTGCTGGAAATTCAGCTTTATCTCCAAAGGGCCCAAAGGCTGGGCACGAGGAGATTTCCTTCCTGGTCTTCTTGACAACCTTCCCAGCTTGGTTTTGCTCTTTTGGCCACTTCTCTGGTGTGTCACAGTGACCCAGGAGGCCGAAATGATCTGGGCAGCTGCTGGATGAGTTCCCTGAGATATGCATTCCATCATCCCTGCGCTTCCTTGGGCAGGGGGGGAAAGAAAATCAGTGTCAGGAGATCATCAAGTGTCCTCAGAGTCAGCAGAGTCCAGCCTGGCCACCTCCAGCACTGGCAGCACCTCTGTGGGATTAAAGAGCTCTGGCAAATTCCAGGATCTCCTGCTCCCAGAGAGGAACAGTCCTGGGAGCTGAGGAATGAGCATTCCTCCCTCCCCGAGGGCAGGCTCGGCTCTGGCCCCACCAGGCAGGGATGGACGGGGAGATGGGACCCAGGGGAAGGTGGAAGAGGATGGGCTTTAGGGTCCCTTCCAACCCCAACCCTTCTGTTTGGGGTAGCTCAGCTCAGGGTGAGGCCCAGGACCGGCCCCGTTGGCTGCTGGATGCTCAAGGGTGCTCTGGGTCTTCTCCAAACACCCACTGGGCAGCCCAAAAAAAGTGCAAACACAAAAAAGGTCGAACCCAAAAAAGTGCAACCCCCAAAAAAGTGGAAACCCAAAAAAGTGCAAACCCAAAAAAAGTGCAAACCCAAAATGGCGAGAGGAAGGAAAAAGTGATTTGAACACCCAGGGTGGGTAAATCCTCCTTATAGGAACTGCTGGGAATGTGGAGACCAAGCTGTTACCTCTTTGTGCACCATTCTTCAATCATTGGCCCTTTGGAAACCAGTTCAGGACTCTGGTCCACAGGGGGTCTGGAAAAAGCCTTGGAGCCCCAGAGCAGCTGGATGTGAGGGCTGGCAGGCTAAAATTCACCTGAAACGATGATTATTTGGATTATTTTGGTGAGAAATGGAGATATTATGGAAGGGCTGATTGCAGAAGTGAGCCCTGCATGGAAGACTTGGACCTCAATCCACACGTGACTGGAGGAAGGAACAGAAGAGAACGAGGCTGCAGCTGTGGATCTTGATTTCGAGCAAAGTGGACAGCCAGAAACAAAAGGAATTTTCAGTGAATTCAGTTGGAGAGAGGTCAAGGACACAAATGTGCAGGATACCTGGAATGGCACCGAGTGAAAGGGTGTTGGAGATGTGAGAAATCCCAAGCAGGAAGAAAAGAAACTAAAAATAAAACTCCCAAAGAAGAGCTTGTGAGGCAACAGCTGAGCAGGAGCTGAGGGAAGGCGTTGGGAAGAAGCAGGGACCCTGCACGGGCTGGAAGAGAGAAGCCCTGGGATGGGAGGTCACAGAGGCCACCGAGTTTTGAACAAATTGCATCAAGTCAGGGCTAAACCTGGCTCAAACCTCACTGAACCTTTTTTTTTTTTGCTCGCAGAAAAGCAAAAAGCTGCTGATGGATCTCAACCAGAGCCTCAGAACCTCTGTGGCTCACAGAACAAGGGGTGTGACGTGTCCCACGGGACAGACCCCGCACAGCCTCCGTGTCCCCTCCCAGGGACACCACAGAGGGACCTGGCAGGACCCTAAATCCCATCTGGGAGCAGCAGAGAGGAGGAGCAGCAGGGACAGAAGGGGCTGAACAAGGATGAGGGAGTGGGAAGCTGCTGAGATGGGTGGGGCAGGGCAGTTCTGGAGATGCTGAAAGGGGATTTTGGCCAGAGCTGAGATCTTCCTTCTTTTAACCCTATCCCACCTCTGCCTCCAGCCTCGATTTTCCCCCAAAAGCCGGTGCTGGGCTCAAATCCAAGCCCAGATTCAGCGCCAGCAGGGAAAACATGAAAGGATAACTTGGGGCACATCTCAGCACTGTTTTTTCACAGATTTCAACCAGGGTAAGGCTGCCTGTGGAGGTAAGAGATTGAAAAGGAGCAGGGAAACGGGAGAGAGGAGCCAGCAGTTCCCTGGAGTGGCGAGGAGAAGGCACGAGGGAGAGCGTTCCTGCCCGCCATCATTTTTATCACATGGAAATGAAGCGTTCCTGGCGTGGAGCATGGCACATGTGGGGCTGTGTGTGAGCATGAGACACAAACCCATCCATCCCATCTCGAGGAGGATGAGGCCTCGCAGCAGATTCCGGCACGGGGCTGACTGGGAGCGAGCAAACAATGTCACAAGGGCTCAGCGAGGGCAGATGGGAATTAGGGGATTGGCCTCATCCCTTTTTGGCCTTGGGGTCAGCTCTTCCCGTCCACACAGGGACACAGGGAGGCACTGACAGCGAGGCTGGAAAGGTGGAAAACTTCCAGACAAAGATCCCCTCAGGACATCTCCAGATGGGAGCCACCCCACTGCCACAGCAGCACCAGGGGACCACTGGCCCCATGTCGGGATCCTCCTTTTTGATCCTAAAAATTAAATTCCCTTAATCTGCCTCAGGCACAGGGTGAGACAAACCCTTTTAGGGCTTTGAATCAGGGGATGCCGTGGGAATTCCAGCCAGCTGGGAGGAGAAAAGTCAGGGATGCTCCTTGGCAGTGCAAACACCCTCTGGATCGCCCTGCTGTGGGCACCCTAGAGGGGGCTGGGGCTTGCAGCCTGTGAGGGCTGGAGGGAGGGAAGGGAGACGGGAGAGCAGTGCCAGCCTTGGGATGGATGGGATGGGATGGGATGGGATGGGATGGGATGGGATGGGATGGGATGGGAAGGAGTAACGGCCTTCCACTGGTTCTTCCATCTCTCCAGGGATGCCCCATCCATCCTGGAGCAGCCCTGATCCCTCCCCAGGCATGGGAGCAGCTCCTCCCATGCGCAGTGAGGATGTGGCTGCATCAATGTGGTCAAACGACTTCAACATCCCCCTCAGCGACCCTGCTGCTGCCTCAAACGGGAACTGCTCCAGCATTCCCCATCTCTGGCTCCTCCTTCCCTGGTCACAAAAGCACTGCCCTCCTCCCCAGGTCCTCAGGTGC
>VWZW01004756.1:119431-135124 GCA_013397115.1 Edolisoma coerulescens | reverse complement strand
TGGGATGGGATGGGATGTCTAAGTGCCCATCTCAGGAGTCCCAGGCAGGGCTTCCTCATCCACTGCCGGTGTTTTGGGGTTCCAAGCAGGGATGAGCTCCCGCTCCCTCGTGTCCAGCAGGAACACCCCCAGAGCAGGTTATTCCCACTGGGAATGCAGAGGGAAGCACTGGGGCTCAGCTCAGCCCTGCTGGGCTCCAGGGAGTCTCCCCATCCCAGGGGGCTGCGGGAAGGAGGCAGGAGGGTGGCACATCCCACAATCCCGGCCTGGCTTTCCTCCAGGAACAGGAAAGGCTCCTCTTCCTCTTCCTTCCAACCTCATCCCGAGTGTCCCACCCCTTGTGGGCCCCATCCCGCTCCGGGGAACTCCTCCCTGCGTGACTCATCCCGCCGGGATCCCCCTCCTCAGCCGAGTGTCACCGGCTGACGCAAATCCTCCCACCCCGATCCCAGGTGCCGGATTTAGAACGGCTCCACCGGCGCTGCCAGGGAGGATCCAACACCCCCGGCTGCCGGCGGGAATGGGATGGGGATCCATCCCGGAGGAGATGGAAACGCAAATCCCACGGAGGGGTGTGGTGGGTGGGGCCGGACAGGAGTGGGAATACGGGCGCCCGTCTTGGAGATGCTCCCACATCCCTCATGGCAGCACTCCCACCAGGGATGGGATGGGATGGGGTACGGGGTGGGATGGGAAGGGAAAGGATGGGAAGGAAGGAGATGGGATGAGAAGGAGTGGGAAAGAATGGGATGGGGCACTATCCCAGCACACAGGAGCCATCCACGGGGAAGCCCCAGGGCAGCAGCACGAGGCAGGAGCTGGAGCAGCTTCCAGAGGACTCTGGTAAAATCCCATCCCAAATCCAGCCCTTCCTGGGGGGGTTTTCCACAGGGACGAGCTGTGGGTCCCGAGGTGGGAGAGCAGGGCTGGGAATGGAATCCCTGGAATGCAGCCCTGGGAATGGGTGTGAAGGGCCAGGGGAAATCAGGGGCACCAGGAGCACTGGGATGTGCTGGGATGGGAGCATGAGGAACTCCAGGATGCACTGGGAGAGACGGGAGTATTGGGATGCACTGGGAGCATCAGGATTCCCGGGAAGAGCAGCAGGATGCACTGGGAGCACTGGGAAATAGAGGCAACACTGGAACGCACCAGGAGCATTGGGATGCACCCCGGGAACACAGGATTTACTGGGAGCGCTGGGATGCACTGGGAACATGAGGCTCCATGAGAGGGACGCTCCAGGAGCACTGGGAGTTCTGGGAACAGAGGGAACACTGGAATGCACTGGAAGCTTTGGGATGCACTGGAACCGGGTCCCTTTGAAGCACAGGGATGCTCCGGGAACACCGGGAACCCTGAGAACAGATGGGATCATCGGGAGTTCGGGAAGCATCAGGATACCTGGGGGCACAGGGATGCTCCAGGAGCACTGGGACGTCTGGGAACAGAGGGAGCAGCGGGATGGAGCGGGATGGAGAGGGATGGAGCGGGATGCGCCGGGAGCCCCGGGATGCGGCGGTGCGGTCTGAAAGCTCCTCCTCGTGGCTCCCGGGGAGAACTACCGGGAGAGGCCCGGGATCCACGGGAGAGCCCCGGGCCACGGGCCGGTCCCAGGCGCCGGGCCACGGCGCGTCGCAGCATCCCGGGAAACAAGGGGCGGCGGGAATTCCGGGATGCAACGAGGCTCTCCATGTCCCCGCAACCACCTGGGGCGGGACGGGGCCGCATCCCGGCTCACCTCCCGTGGGAAGGCCACCAGCGGGGACCCCTCTCCGCACGGAGCCACCAACCATCCCGGAAAAACGCGGGGCGCCGCCGGGATGGGGGGATTCTGGGAAGGCTCGAAGTTAATGCAGGGAATGTGATTTGAGGCCACGGTCCTGGCTGATCCAAGTGTGGGAGAGAGGCGGGAGTGGAAAATCACTTCTGCTGCGAGCAGCAATTCTTTTATTTTTCCTTTTGCTGGCAAAGGGATTGAAAACGAGAGGGAGAGAGGAGGAACGGGAACATCCAGGACCCTCAGGGCAGCTGCAGCTGCGCTTCCAGGGAGCTTCCCATGGATGCTCCAATGGACTGCACCGTGTCCCCAGCCCGGCTTGCTGCTCCTCCGTGGGAGATGTCCCTAAAGCGGTGGGAATATCCAGGAATCTCCCTCAGGGAGCGGGGCCTGGCGGTGTCACAGGGATATCTGGAAAGGAGGGAGCAGGAGTGGGATTGGGGTCGTTTTGGGAGCCAAGGGTGGGGTTGTGCTTCACTCATCACCCTTCCCACCCGATCCAAACGGGATGTGGCACCATCGGGATCACTCCCGGCTCTGTTATCCGGGAAAAGGTCCCCCCCTCTCCATGCTGCGCCCTCCAGTCAGAGCTCCACAAGGAAAAATCAATACCTGACTTCCAAAAAAAGCAGATGCCGGTGGCTTTTTATAGCAACCTGTCCCATTTGCATCCTCCCTCAGCCTGGTCCAGGGAGCCCGACCTCTGGCTAAATTAGCTGCAGATTCCCGAGGGAAACAGCCTCAGAAAAGCAGGAAGAGAGCTTGGTCGTGGTGGAATGTTCTACCGCAGCCGCCCCATCCATTGTTCCTTGCTGGCCAAGGTTTCCACAGGGAGGAAAGTCCCTGATGGGATTGTCCCGCTCTCAGAGCTTGGCTGGGCACTGGGATGGGGTGGCTGCCAGCAGTCCCAGCCCCTCTTCCCTTTGGGATCGCTTTCCATAGGAAAAAAGGGATGTGGGAAGGAGGAGAACATGGGGCTGCCCCAGACAGGGTGCTGGTGCAGGGAGCAGGGAGAGGGACAGCAGGAAAATCCCTGGGATTCTGGGGAGGTACTGCCCTTCTTCCCCTGCGGAAATCCCACTCGTATTCTGTGGATCCCGGAGGTGCCGAGGCAGAGGAGCAGAGCACAGGGAATATTTAGGTCACGGCAAATGAGCTCCCTCATTAGAGCCTCTGGAGCTGCACCCACGCGGGGCCGGGGCAAGGAAATCGGGAAGGGGATTTGGACATCCCTGAGTGGGAGGGAAGACGGATGGGCCCATTATCCCAGGAAATCGAGGCATCGTCAGGTTTGGATGGACACGCCAGGAACAGTGGGAGGCTCCCAAAACACTTCTAATTCCTGAGATTTGGGGGTCCTCCCCTTGGTAAAAGCTTTTCCTGTTGTCCCTCCCCGCTCATCCCAAGTGCTGCCCATCAGCCTCACAGCTGGAGCAGATGAGTGATGGGATAAAAGGGGAATTCGGGGGGGTGTGTCTCCCCTTTGGAAATCCTGGTGGGATGGATGCAGGCCGGGGTTCTGGAGCTGCTGGAAGCACGTTGGGAAGAGGTGAGTTACTTCCTGGGTTGTGTCCAGAGCAGGAGGCGGCCCTGGGGATGCACCAGGATTTTTCCTCCCACGTAAATTTTTCCCTGGTGTGGCCAGCAGGTTGAGGGAGGGGATTTTCCCCCTCTGTCCTGCTCTGGTGAGATCCCACCTGGAATGCTGTGTCCAGCTCTGGGTGCCTCACTATAAGAAGGATGTGGAGCTGCTGGAGAGAGTCCAGAGGAGACCATGGAGATGCCAGAGGGATGGACACGGGCTGGGGGTGTCCAGCCTGGAGAAGGGAAGGTTCCAGGGAGACCTCAGAGCCCCTTTCAGTGCCTAAAGGAATTCCAAGAGAGCTGGAGATTCTTTGGGAAAGGGCCTGGAGTGCCAGGACAAGGGGAATGGCTTCCCACTGCTAGAGTGTGGGTTTGGGTGGGACATTGGGAAGGAATTCCTCCCTGTGAGGGTGGGGAGGCCCCGGAATGGATTTCCCAGAGCAGCTGGGGCTGCCGCATCCCTGGAAGTGTCCAGGGCCAGGCTGGACGGGGCTTGGAGCAGCCTGGGACAGTGGAAGGTGTCCCTGCCCATGGCAGGGGTGGCACTGGATGGGCTTTAAGCTCCCTTCCCACCCAAACCATTCCATGATTCCCTGACTCTGGGTATCCCAGCTGGCCTCTGGCAAGGAGAAGAACCCAGCTGGCAGATCCTGGGATGCTCCCCCATAGCTGGGAGGTGTGTCAGGAATTGCTGCTTGATCCGGAGTGCCACCGGCAGCGAGAGCACTCCTGAGGATGAGTCAGTGTCCCTGCAAGCTGGGCTGGTGATCCAGCAGAAAACATCCCAAGGAGAGGCTCCGGAGAAGCTCCGCTCTGCGTCGGTGACACCATTCCCTGGAGCTGCCTGCTCCAGCCCAGCCTCTCCCTGATCCATGGCTGCTCCGGGGGGCTCCAAGGTGTGTCCTCACCATGTCCAGCAGCAGAGAGAGCTGGAGCTGTCCCAGCTTCTCCTGTCACCTCATGCCTGTTCCACGTCCCACGCTGGTGGCACCGCTGCCAGAAAAATCCTGGAATGGTTTGGGTTGGAATGGACCTTAAAGCCCATCCAATTCCAACCTCCTGCCACAGGCAGGACACCTTCCACTATCCCAGGTTGCTCCATGCCCAATCCAGCCTGGCCTGGGACACTTCCAAGGATGGAGCAGCCACAGCTTCTCTGGGCAGCCTGTGCCAGGGCCTCCCCACCCTCACAGGGAGGGATTTCTTCCCAATATCCCATCTAAATCCACCTTTTTTGGGGGGTTTAAAACAATCCCTGCTCGACCTTCCACTGCTCCATGCCTTGGGAATGCCAGTAGTAGGGACGTGCTGGGATGAGTGGGAAGCAGTGGCGGGCAGCGGCTGCGTGTAATCGGTGTCACCGCGAGCAGCTGACACCGCCGATTTCGGGATGAGTAATTCCAGCAGCTTAATTTGGGAAATCAGCCTCTTTGTGTCTTGCCGGGCTCATTTGCAGGACAGCCCTGGCGCAGCCAGAGTCGCTGTGCCGGCAGCCGGACATCTGGAACGCCGGCGTGTCCCTGGCTCCGTGCCTGCCAGGGGTGGACACGGCACAAATCCTTGGCCCTCTTCCCGCAGAAAGGGGGATTTGCTGCCTGAGGGGAAGGGGAACCCTCATTAGCACCCTGCAGGAGGGACAGGGGGCACGGAATTCCTTGTGGATGCAGAGGAAAGTGAAGGGTTTAAAAGGTTTGGGAGAGCATCCTTGGGGTTTTTAGGGTCGGCGTTCAGTTTTGTCCATGCCTGTGGGATTGGGCTCTCCTGGAATACTTCCTGTGAGTTTTAAGGCAGCTTTGTTCCTGGGAGATGTTCCCTGTCAGTGTCCAGGGATGAGGGACTTCAGCTTTGTGTCCTGCTTGGAAGCGGCCTGGGTGGCACGAATCCCTGCGGCCTTGCTCCCACAAATCCCACCAGGCAGGTGGGGATGGGACAAGGGTGCGTCCATGGGGTTTGTTCCCTGGGCTCCAGGGCTGCTGGAGAGCCGTAATCCTCCTTACCTGGAGGTGGATGCTCTTCTCCCACCTCTCCCACCCAGTCCCTGGGCATTCCCACTCCCTGGGAACTGAATTGGAGCCGCTGGCAAGGAGGAAGGGGTGTGACCCTCTGGAAAACTCCCTGTTGCTGTGAGGGATGGGGACAAGCTGTGCTTGGTGACATCTCCGATCACTGGGATCAGCGCGAGGGACAAGCTGGAGAGCGGCCAGCCTCGGGACAGCCCATCCATGCCACTGTATTCCATCTCTTCCCAGCTTTTCTGGGCATCTGTTTGTTTGTGTGGGTTTATCTTGACAGCAGCCAGCGGCAGCTTGGCACGGGATCCGGGAGCTGCTGCTCCGAGCAGCTCCTTGGAATGTGGCTCCAAGATGGAGCTGCCCACACAGCCAGTGGAACAGGCTGGAAGAGCAGCTCCCAGCTGGCACTGGCACCTCTCCTCATCTTCTTCCCTCCCTGGGAATCTCTGGTGGCCCAAAGGAAACCCAGAGGGTGATGGTTGCGTGTCCGGTGTCCTTCCGTCCTTTTGTGGAGCATCAGCTGCCTTGCAATGTTTCCCAGAAAAGCTGTGGATGCTCCATCCCTGGAAGTGTCCCAGGCCAGGTTGGATGGGGCTTGGAGCAACCTGGGATAGTGGAAGGTGTCCCTGCCCATGGCAGGGAGCTGGAATTCAATCATCTTTAAGGTCCCTTCCAACCCAAACCGTTCTGTGATCCCAGGATTCTGTAGGTGCCGAGGTGGCCGGAGCAAATTCCTCCTCCTCCGCCTGGCAGCAGGAGTGGAGCAATCCCGGGAGTGGATGATCCTGTCCTTGCTGCTCAGGGCTTCCCCCAGGTTGTGTGGGATGTGGGATTGCCGGGAATGAGTGCCTGGTGAAGGTTCCTTGTGGGCTCTTGCTCACTGAATTTTGGGATCTGCAGCTCCTCGTGGACTTTTTGGGGTGATTTCAATCCAAGGGGTGCCTGTGATTGGTTGGGATGGGAGGGGACATAATTATTGCTTCCAGAGCTTTCCCTTCAGGGAATCCCAGAACAGTTTGGGTTGGAAGGGCAGGGACACCTCCCACTACCCCAGGTTGCTCCAAGCTTTGTCCAGCCTGGCCTTGGACACTTCCAGGGATGGGGCAGCCACAGATTCCCTGGGAAATCCATTCCAGTGCCTCACCCCATTCACAGGGAAGAATTCCTTCCCAGTATCCCATCCATCCCTGCCCTCTGGCAGTGGGAAGCCGTTCCCATTGTCCTGTCACTCCATCCTTTGTCCAAAGTCCCTCTCCAGCTCTCCTGGAGCCGTTTTTGATGCTTCCTTCCCGAGTCCTTCTGTTTTATGCCCATGGATGTGGCAGTGCCCGGGGCCAGCCCGAGGCGGGCAGAGGTTCCCCAAACCCCCTCCTGTTCCCGTCGGATCCCTCAAATCCCAGCCGGGAGCCGCACAGGGCTGCGTGCCTCAGCTTCTGAGCTCCACCACCTTCCCTGCCAAGGGATTTTTTCCCCTCTTCTCCTCCCAGCTCCCGCTTTCAGAGCCTTGTTTGTGGCCGTCAGGATTTGACAGACTCTTGGCACGTCTCCCACCCCCACGGCAGCAGCAATTCCCACCCTCTCCCCCTTTTCCCTCGCCCTGCCGCCGCGGTTGGAGACCCGTCGGGAGGGCTGCGTTTGCCGGGAAATCAACTCCCGGCCTTTTTTTAGAGCCAGAAAAGCCCTGGCACAGGGATGACAGCAGCAGAAGCCAGGAGGCTCAGATGGTTTTAAATGTCAGGGAGAGGTGTAAACGGATCTGGGAGACAGCATGTCCAGGAGCCACGGGATTTCACAGACAGCGGCTCCAGAGCCAGCACCCCGCGGTTTTCCACTCTCGGAGCCGCGGCTGTGCCCGGTGGCGGTGCCGGGGCCCGCTGGGATGTGCCCGTGGGATGGTGCCCTCTGGAGAAGGGGAGGACGAGCGGCTGGCGGGGGCAGCGCTGCCCATGAGCAGAAGCGCAAACGCGCCCCAGCTCCCGCTGCCCCCGCGACCTCCCCCGCTCCCGCGGGATCCGTGCGGGCGCTCGGAGCGGGGGAAGGGGGAGCGGTCATCTGGGCAGCTCGGCCCCGCCACTTCCCAAAAAATAAAGAGTTCGGAGTCTCCGAGAGCCAGCGAGTTGCCGGTGCCAGCCATCTGTCCCATTTCCCGTGGCAACCATCCGTCCTTTTCTCCTTCACGGAGCGCGGGAGGCGGATCCCGCCTGGCAGAGCCGCTCCCGCTCCCCTTTTTGCCTCTCTGGATCCTTCCCATCTCTTGTCACCGCGGCACGGAGTCCTGACACGGGACCGCGCTGCTTTCCCAGGAATTCTTGGACAAAGCTTGGGCAGGGGCTGTTTGCTCGCGTTCCTGCCTGCTGCCCTTTTCTTTCCAGCCTGATCTTTCCCAGTTTTCCTCCTTCAGGAATTGTTCAGGCTGGAAAAGAGCTCCAAGATCGAGTTCAGCCACGCAGCTCTGCCATGGCCCCAAATGCCACATCCACTCAGCTTTGAAATCCCTCCAGGAATAGGGGCTCCACCACTGCCCTGGACAGCCGGATCCAACCCTTTCCATGAAGGAATTTTCCCCAATATCCAGAGAGAAATTCCCCTGAGGCAACTTGGGGCTTGTCCCTTGTCCTCTGGGAGCAGAACCTGACCCCCACCAGGCTCCACCCTCCCATCAGGGAATCACGGAGAGGGAGAAGGTCCCCCCTGAGCCTCCTTTTCTCCGGGTTAAGATGAAATTCCCTGCTATATTTCATGGACTTGTACAGAAGGGAGCTGGGAACTTCTCCTTAGGATAATTATTCCCGGTTATTGGTCTCCAGCCTCTGCTTTGCTCCGAGGTCCCTCTCCCGTCTGCCTGCTGGGCTGTGACCCCAAGGCCTCTGCCAGGACTTTGTGGAGGAGCTGTTCCGCAGTTTAGGATTTGGGATCTCCGCAGGCAGTGGTGTCTCCCGGTGAGAGCTGAGCTTCCCCCTCTGGCAGTTAGGAGCTGGGATGGAGCCAAGTGGGTCAAGCGAGGCTTTGAGGTCTGGGAGAAGTGGGGAACGGCTCCGCAGCCTGGGGTGAGGAGCGGGAAAGGAGCCAGGAGCGGAGCTGGGGAGGAATCCTTAATGGGAAACCTCCTGGTTCAGTCCAGCTGCCTCCAGAAGCGGGAGCAGGATCCTGAGGAAGCAGAGGAGAGAGGGATTTGACCTAATGAAATCATCCGAGTGCCTCGGCTCCAGCTGCCGCTCTCCAGTCGCATCCGACGGATGTCCAGAGACGCGGCCCGCCGGGAGGGATCGAATCCTCCGCGGAGCATCCGCACTCTCCGCGCTGTGCCCGCATCCGACAGCGGCATTCCAGGCTTCCCAGAGAGCCCGGCACGGGAGGCTGCCTGGTGAGGGAGAGGTGGCACCGCTTCCCCGGAGCACTGACAGGAACAGCACGGCTGGTCCGTAAACTTCCCTGCCCTGACGCAGCCATTCCCATCCCGGGAGGTGAGCAGGCTCCTGGAAAATCGGGAAGCAGCTCATCCTCGGGGTAAATTCCCGTGGTTTGGTGTCTCGGTGAAGTCTGGGAAAAGGCCAGCGCTCCTGGTTTCGGGGGTGAAGGCACCCCACATCCCTCAAGCTCCTGCTAAAATCCTGATTCATCCCTGGGCTGGAGCTCTCTTCCCAAAGGAGGATGGAGCCAAGGGCATTGGAAAGGTGGGCGGGGAGGAGGAATAACACGCAGGAATTTCGGCGGGGGTGAAGCAGATAAGGAGAATGACACGTTGTTATTGCACCTGGATTAGGCAGGGCCGGCACGGATGGAGCCGGGAATTCCAGCGGCTGCCAGCACAGCCCTGTGACTCAGGGGGGCTTGGGAATTCGCCTTTTCCTCCCCTCCGAGCCTTTAGGGTTCGTTTCCACACTTTTTTTTTTAGGTTTTAATTCCCTGCAAAACCACGAGGCTTTTACAACCCGAGGTGAAAAAGCTTTGGAAAGAGGGATTTGTCCGAGGGGGAGCACGGAGAACGCTGGTAAATACCCCGACAGCCCGGAGCACTGCTTCATCCACTCCTTTTTCCCAAAGGAAAAGCCACCTGGAGCTGCCAGGCAGGATGATGCCCTGAGCTGTGCTGAGAAACCCCACACTGTTATTTAATGGTCCTTTTCCATGGCAATGGCTCCTTCCCAGGGAGAAATTTCTGGGCTGAGGAGTCACAGCTTGGATAACGCTGGATAATGTCCTCAGGAGGGGGAAGTGCTGGTGGGATTGATTGCGAGGCTCGGCTTCCAGAGTTGGATCTGGCACCAATTTAGCAAAGCAGCTGGAAAGAGGAGTTTGTGCTCGGAATCGTGAGCAGCGAGGGCTGTGCTGAATCTCGGGATGCAACCTGAGGGAGAAATCCTCTCCGGGCTTTTTCGGCGGAGCCAAACCCCATCCGTGTGCGCACCGGCGTGTTTACTACGTGCCAAGAGCGAGCCCACGGCCTGGGAACCCCTCGGGAAAGGGAGGGATCCTGCTAGGAAAGCGGCTCTGAGGCTGGGAAGGGGGTCCCTGAGGAAGGCATGGGTGGGAATGGGAAGGGCTGTGCCTGAGGGAAGGAGCTGGGAATGTGCCAGCCTTGCTCTGCCCCTCTCACTTGCAGTGGGACCTGGTGCTGTCCATGCCTTGGGAATTTATGGAAGAAATTCCTCCCTGTGAGGGTGCTGAGGCACTGGAATGGATCTTCCAGAGAAGCTGTGGCTGTCCCTGGATCCCTGGAAGTGTTCCAGGCCAGGCTGGATGGGGCTTGGAGCAACCTCGGATAGTGGGAGGTGTCCCTGCCCAGGGCAGGGGTGGAATGGGGTGAACTTTGAGGCCCCTTCCCACCCAACCCATTCTGGAATTCCATGTCTGATCCCTTCAGGTGCCTGACAGAGGCTTCCCAGTTCCTGCCCTGCCTTTGGGTGCCACTCCAGCCCTCAGTGTGCCAGCCTGGGCCCGAATTTGGGCTTCCAGCTTCTCCCTGGATCAGCTCTCCCCAGGTTTGGCTCCGACTGGGATGTCTCCCCTCTGAATTATCTGGGTTTTAGGGATTGGGACAGCAGCCTGGGCCCTCCAAATCCCTTCCTGGTGCTGGAGGAACCACGGAAAGCCGAGGCAGCTGCAGGGGGAGATTTTTCCGAACACCCGGAGCGCAGGAGAAGCCTCTCCATCAGGGAAAGATTTTTAGTCAAGGTTTGAGCAACGCTGCTCCTCTGCAGAGCTGCAGCAGCTGCTCCTGCTGGGGGGACCCTGCCAGCCACTCATCCCTGCCTTGGGAGCTTCCCAGGCGCCAGGAATGACACGGAGACTGGGGCTGGGAGGTGCTGGCTTGGGAGGCATCCGGGAAGAGTGGGTTCCTGGGGAGATGTGCCGGGATAAAGAAGGATTTNGAGGGAGGGAGGGAGGGAAGGCTGGGAAGGCACAGCCACCACGGGGATGGAGGCAAACACAGGCACTTCCCACTCGGGGACACGGGGATGGGGGACAGGGCTGCCTGCTGCTGTGGTTTTCGAAAGCGCTTCCCAAATCCCGGTTGAAAACCGCGTGGTTTGGTGGGAATTCTGTGTGGAATTCTGGTTGGCTGCGCAGAGGGAGCGGCCTCGGGTTGTGCCAGGGAAGGTCTCAATTGGGTACGGAGGAAAAGTCCTTCATGGAAAGGGTTGTCAGGCACTGGAACAGGCTCCAGTTGGGGGTGGAATCCCCATCCCTGGAGGGATTTCAAATCCGTGTGGGTGTGGCACTTGGGGATGTGGGATAGTCGTAGTCTTGGAACAGTTGACCTTGGAGGGCTTTTCCAAGCTCAATTCTTCAATAACTGATATTCCCAAGAGAGTGAGAAGCAGCAGGTGGGGCACTGGAATTCTCTCCCCTGGAGGGAATGTTGGGATAACGCCGTTTTCCACCTTNGGAAGGCACAGCCACCACGGGGATGGAGGCAAACACAGGCACTTCCCACTCGGGGACACGGGGATGGGGGACAGGGCTGCCTGCTGCTGTGGTTTTCGAAAGCGCTTCCCAAATCCCGGTTGAAAACCGCGTGGTTTGGTGGGAATTCTGTGTGGAAATCTGGTTGGCTGCGCAGAGGGAGCGGCCTCGGGTTGTGCCAGGGAAGGTCTCAATTGGGTACGGAGGAAAAGTCCTTCATGGAAAGGGTTGTCAGGCACTGGAACAGGCTCCAGTTGGGGGTGGAATCCCCATCCCTGGAGGGATTTCAAATCCGTGTGGGTGTGGCACTTGGGGATGTGGGATAGTCGTAGTCTTGGAACAGTTGACCTTGGAGGGCTTTTCCAAGCTCAATTCTTCAATAACTGATATTCCCAAGAGAGTGAGAAGCAGCAGGTGGGGCACTGGAATTCTCTCCCCTGGAGGGAATGTTGGGATAACGCCGTTTTCCACCTTTCCCTGGTGGCCTGTCCCCTTTGAGAGTGACAAGATCACTTTCCCAAGGTTTTACCACCCCTTGGAATTCAGCCAGCTGGAACAGCCTGTGCCTGCTGCTGCAGGGGTGATGGAGCCCAGCCTGGCGTTTGCCGGGATTGAGGAGGTGGTTTGGATAACCTGGATGTCGGAATCGCCGCGATTTCAGGGAGACTGTTGCACTCCCAGCCTCGCTCCCACCACTTCCCTACGATTTATTGTAATCCTAACGGAGCAGCTGAGGGGAATTGGCAGGGTTGGGATGGAGGAGGAGAGGGGCTCGTTACCCCGGGAGTAACGGAGCGTCTGGCTGCGGCTGGGAGCCCAACAGGAGCAGGATTTCGGAGCAGCGGGATTGGATGTACTGCGCCTGGGGGCGGCGGCAACGACAACAAACTGAATAATAATAATAATAAAAAGCTTCCCATGTTCCCAGCTATTCCTGGAGCCTCGCTCCTTGTCCAAATCTCCTGGAGGAGGGGGCTGGTTTGCTTTCAGATTTAGGAGAAGCCTTAACCCTGGAATCTGTTGGCTTTTTTTTCAGGGCACCTGGATCAGTGGAGCTGGATGGGTTCTCTGTTGATCAAATCCTTCCCGGCACATTCCGGGGATCTCCAGAGCTCCAAGGCTGCCTGCAGAGGTCCGGGTTTCTCCTGGGAGCTGACATGGAGAATTCCAAGGCTGTGGCGTGAACCGGCCCCGTGCCATATCCATGTGTTGAGGAATGATGCTCCAGCTGGAAGAGCACCACAGAATTCCCTCGCCCTCACATTCCAGGGTCATTCCCGCACAAACAGCACAGATCCAGCCAGAGGTGGGTAAGGAATTCCTTAAGCCAGTGGGGCCTCCAGAGGTTTTCTTGTGAAATGGATGCCCTGACAGAGAGGCTGCATCCGAGTTATCCACAGGGATAACCCAGCTGATGGATGCCTGGGATGCTCTAACTCTCCTTGGCATCCCTCTGAAGGTGTAGGATTCCCAGGAATGTGTGTACACCTCTCTGCCATTGCCCAGGGCATTTAAACCCAGGCTCAGCCCTTTCCCACAGGTTAGGAAGCCCTGAAATGAAGGGATTTGCTCCGGAGGTTGGAGGTGGGGACGGATCCACGCGGACATCCCGGCTTTTGTGACAGGCTCAAATTAATTCCTTAATTCCCTTAAACGCTTCGCCACCCACCCTCCGTGTCAGGACATGAGGGAAAAGATGGGATTTCTGAGGGCATTAATCCCTCCCTTAATGCTTTAGGGAATGCTAAGGCATCCAGTTCATCCAAAACATTCCGAAATTGTCTGTGAACAGTGTCACTGCCGAACAGGAGTCAGGGAACAGAGCCCTGGGGATCACTGGGATGAATCCCAAGCCCAGAGCTGGGCTGTAAATGAGGTCTGGCCCTTGCAATCCAGGCTGGAGAGGGGCAGCTGGAGCAGCTGGAAGGCAGAGATCCTAAGCTGTATCGGATTAATTGCCGGGTGTCCATTAATTGGCAGGATCCAGGCTGGGATGTGCTCCATCCCACCCCTTGGAAAGCCTCGGACGGCTTCCGACTGTATTTCCCCAGATAAAAGAGTCATTCCCAGTTTTCCTGAGCTTCTTCCCTCTGCCTGCTCCAGGTTTCGGGGTTTCCAGGGTGCCTGCCCGCCCGGGAGCAGATCGTGCCGAAGGGAGACCTTAGAAGTGCCAGGGGCTGGATGAAACGATTTGCCGGAACGCTAAATTTGGCAGCAGCTTTTCATCCGAGCCGGAGCCACTTTGCACCTGTCTGGGAAGATAAAGGGACTCGGAATGAGCGTGAGCGGGATTTTTCTGCCTGAACGGGACACAAAGGCCTCGGCACAAATGAATGCTGGAGCTTCAAAGCCTCTCCGGAGTGTTTTTTCTGCCCCTGTCAGGCTGTTTTATTTCCCAGGTACGGTGATATCACCCAGCAGACCATTTGAAGGCTGCTCCACTTGCTTTAAGGAGGAATGGGCAGGCGAGGATGTGCTGCTATTCCCTGCTGGATCAGCTTTTCTGGGACAGGGATATATGGGTTTTTTTGGCTGTTTTTCTAGGCTGTTTTTTTGCAGTAGGAGCAGCTAAGTTGTGTCCTTGGATGGTGGCAGCTGCTGTGTCCCAAGGGAATCACTGTCCTTCCTTCCCAAACGGGATGGTTGCTGTGGTGTGTCCATACTCATGAGCATTTTTTTGGGAAAACAGTGATTGGTTTGAAGGGACCTAAGAGCTCATCCAGTTCCAGAAGGCAGGGACACCTTCCACTGTCCCAGGCTGTTCCAAGCCCTGTCCAACCTGGCCTACGACACTTCCAGGGATGGGGCAGCCACAGCTTCCCTGGGAAATCCATTCCAGGGCCTAACCAATTTATTCCCAATATCCCATCCAGCCCTGCTCTCTGGCAGTGGGAAGCCATTCCCTCTTTTCCTGTCATTCCACACCCTTGTGAATAGTCTCTCTCCATGTTTCTTGGGAACATTTCCTGATAGGGAAGCGCTGCTTTTCCACGCTGGGCACTGAAAGCGGAGTGCTAGCCCCCCTCCANCCGGAGTGTTTTTTCTGCCCCTGTCAGGCTGTTTTATTTCCCAGGTACGGTGATATCACCCAGCAGACCATTTGAAGGCTGCTCCACTTGCTTTAAGGAGGAATGGGCAGGCGAGGATGTGCTGCTATTCCCTGCTGGATCAGCTTTTCTGGGACAGGGATATATGGGTTTTTTTGGCTGTTTTTCTAGGCTGTTTTTTTGCAGTAGGAGCAGCTAAGTTGTGTCCTTGGATGGTGGCAGCTGCTGTGTCCCAAGGGAATCACTGTCCTTCCTTCCCAAACGGGATGGTTGCTGTGGTGTGTCCATACTCATGAGCATTTTTTTGGGAAAACAGTGATTGGTTTGAAGGGACCTAAGAGCTCATCCAGTTCCAGAAGGCAGGGACACCTTCCACTGTCCCAGGCTGTTCCAAGCCCTGTCCAACCTGGCCTACGACACTTCCAGGGATGGGGCAGCCACAGCTTCCCTGGGAAATCCATTCCAGGGCCTAACCAATTTATTCCCAATATCCCATCCAGCCCTGCTCTCTGGCAGTGGGAAGCCATTCCCTCTTTTCCTGTCATTCCACACCCTTGTGAATAGTCTCTCTCCATGTTTCTTGGGAACATTTCCTGATAGGGAAGCGCTGCTTTTCCACGCTGGGCACTGAAAGCGGAGTGCTAGCCCCCCTCCATGAGGGAGAGGACACCTGTGTGCTGTGCTGGGTAGTTTTTCCGGAAGGAAGGGATGTTGGGAGATCAGCCTCAGGTGTGGCTGAGGGGAGATTTTTTTTTTTTTCCGCTCCCTAAATTCCCTGATTGGGGTAGGGAGGCAGATGCGGGTCGGGACAAGAGGAAATGGCCTCAAGCTGTGCCAGGGGAGCATTAGGTGGAATTTCTTCATGGAAAGGGTGATGAGACATTGGAAAGAGCTGCCCGGGGAGGTGATGGAATCCCCATCCTTGGAGGTGTTTAAGGAATGACCGGATGTGGCACTCAGTGCTCCGGGCTGGGTGACAGCGTGGGGATTGTCACAGGCTGGACTCGAGGGTCCGGGAATTAGTTCTTGTGCGATCTTTCCGGGATAATGTCGGCAGCGCAGGTGACCCTCAGCCCAGCGGAGGCCTCCGCTCGCAGCAGGCGGGGTTCGCTGGGCTCCCAGGGAGAATTCCCGGCTGGAATCCGCGGCCGGCCCGGGATTGCCCCGCCCCGTGGCGCTACCGCCGGCCGCCACCAGGCGACGCCACCGCGCCCCGCACCCCCCGTTGCCGTGGCGACCGCAGGTTGCGTAGCGGCCCTTACGCAGTTGACGCAGTGGGCGGCCCCGGCGAGGCGGGGGCGGCCCCGGCAGGGCGGAGGCGGCGTTGGAGAATCGGGGGCCGCAGGGCCCCCGGCATGGAGGA
>VWZW01004756.1:57479-119382 GCA_013397115.1 Edolisoma coerulescens | reverse complement strand
CTTCCACCTGCGCCCCTGGGCTGCCGCCAGCCTGCGCCCCGCAGGTGCGAGGCGTGAAGGTGGTGATGCCGTGGGTTGGGATTGGCGATCCTGCGGCGGCAGGCGGGAGCGGTGCCGCTGGGTGTCCAGGGAGAAGGAGCTGCGGTGCGGGTGTGGGTGTGACACAGGGATTGTTGCTCCCGGCGTTTATTGCTTCCCGCAGGGCATGGTACCCGACTTGAGCAACGCGGGCGGGTGCTGAGCCGTGGCAGTAAAAATCCCGAATTTAGGCTCGCGGGCAGCTACAGAAGTGATGTATTCTTGTAAAAGTAAGGGAGATGTCGCTCCGAGGGCTTGGAGCTGGGACGCTGCCAGGCTGCTCAGCCAGAATTCCCGCTGTGCCCAGTTCTGGGAATTAGTACCTGCTGGTGTGTTTGGGACAGGCTTCAGTTGGCACTGGGAATACGGGAATGGGGATTGCCGAGCCTGGTGCACTGGTCCTTAGAGCCTGCTCCAGGTGGGAATTCGCGCAGTGATTCCCAAGGGTGGGATATATAACCCCGGGGGATGAAAGCAGCGAAAGTCTGGGAAGTTGTTTTAAAGGAGAGGAGTATTCCAAGGTGGGAATATTCATCTCCCACCTGCGTGAAACTTAGTGGGGATGAGTTGCTGCATCCTCCTGGCTGGACAGGGAGAAGCGTCCGAGTTTTTGTGGTCAGGCTGGGTGTTCTTAAACGGGAGATAATGGAATTGTAGGAAGCGGCTCTTGGAAAGCTTCGGACTCGCCATGATTTTGGCATTGGCGGGGCTGAAATGTGTATCCCGTGGGCACCGCTGGAAGAAGCTTTCCAGGTGGGAAACCTGAGCTGGGGGAAGGTGTTCGTTGTGCCAGGTGTTGGTTGTCAGGGTCATAAAAGTTGCATGGGGTTCTTAAAGCTGCTGGTGAAATTCCAGCAGTGGCAGCTTGGACTGGGAATGGCTGAGGGGGTCAGGAATGGCCGACAGGGAGAAGAGACTTGGAAAAGCATCTGTTACGTGGTAAATGATGCAAATAACCTTGAATTTCTGGGGCCGAAACCCTTCAGCAAGGAGCGGGATTAAATTCCCCCTTTAAAAGGGAATTTAAATCAGAAATTTGGGAGTTGGCAGCTCCGCTTGTCATAATTTTACTCCGGAGGGTCAAAATCAGGGATTTAAGGATATGGACTGTCGGCTGCAGGTACTGATTTTGTCAGTGCCAACCTAAAAAAATCCGGATTTGACCCGAATTCCTGTTTAAATTAAGACAGTGGGCGGTTTTTGCCCGCTACCTGCACAGCCAGATCCGGATCCCAGAGACAGGGAATGCTGTGAATCCCTGGCAGCTCTGTGGCTGCTGGGAAAAGGGCGGTGAGAAAGGGAAACTTCTCTGGGCTGTGTCCACCCAGTCCCTTTCCAGAGGGCTGGGAAGGAGCAGTTGTGCAGTGATGGGATTTGAGGAAAGTGCTGTGCCAGGAGGGAAAGTGGAAAGGGTGCAAATGCTCCTCCCAATGACCAAAAATGTGGGGGGGAAAAAAAAAGAAAATCCTACGTTTTGGAAACTTTGTTAAAATTCCCTGGACAAACAATTAGAGGAACCAAAAAAAAAAAAAACCCAAACCCTGCTTGGGGTTTGCTTTTTTTTTTTTGACTTAGTGTGGGAATCTCAATCCTGTTCCTCGTGCTCTCCCTCCCCTTGGAAGTTAATTAATTGGGAGCTGGCTGCTCCAAACGAGGTCACTTGGATTTCGGAGCTGCTGTATCATTGTATGGGTTTGCAAAATCAGGATTTAAGGCCTTTGTGCCTTAGAAAGTTTTCCTTAAAGTGGCACAATCCGTGTTTTTGGGGGTGTTTTCCAGGCAGCTGGAAAGATGCAGGGAGGAAAAGTGTTAAAACTGGAGGGTGTAAAGCTCGGGAAGCTGCTCAGCTTTGGATGGAGAAGAGTTTGGAGAAGCTTCCAGGCATTCCCAGGCCTGGCTGGCATTTGTTAAACTTCCTTGGACTAAACCAGCAGGAATTCCCTTCTGTCCCAAACATCCCTGTCCTGTGTGGAGGCCTTTTTTTGGGGAATTAAACCTTTATAGCTCCCCTAGACCATGCAGCTTTATTTTGGGGAGCCTGCACGCTGCCTTTCCTCCCGTCCCATTCCATCCTTCCCAAATAAATAACCCTTGTTTCCACCTCTGCTCCCCACAGTGGTCCAGCTGATGAATAAGAACATCCCGAGCTGGATTCAGCCCTGGAGTTTGAGGAATTTCCAGTTCAAGACGCAGCAGTTGAGATGGGGTGAGTGAGACCATTTTAATCCGCTCCCGGAGCTGCAGGGCTGGAGTTTTTCGGGAGCTGGGAGCGGATGAAAGTGGCCTTTGTGCCACGGGGAGCGTGACAAATGGACTTTTGTGGGGTCTGCCGAGAGCGCCGGGATGTTTATTCCTGCTGGGATAGATGGGAGTCAGTCAGGCTCTTCCCCCCAGGCCGGCTGGAGCTGATATTGGCATTATTCCGTGCAGGATATTGTTCATTTAGGTGTGTTCCTGTATATTATTTTGTGGATTTTAAAGGAGAAATCAGGGAAAAAAAACCCTGGAAAATTTACCAGGTGCCCAGCTTGGAACTTTGAAAAGGGAAGAAATGGAAATGGTTTTCCAGGTTTTGATAAGAATTGGGGGAGTTTATCCTGCTGTGGAATATCCTGCCCTGAAATACGGACAAAAATGATGCTGGACCTTAGGGGGGGATTTTGGATCCAGGGTGTAATTCCTGCAGAGCTTTAGGAAAAACGTGCCCTGTACCTTCAGGCATTCCTTCTTCTCCTTCCTCCTTTTTATCCCTTTCTCCCCTCCTTCCCAGGGGAAGGCACGTGGATCCCTTACCTCTGGATCTCTTTGGAAAGATGAAATTAAAAAGCTTTGCATTATTTTCCTCTTCCTTGCAGCAGGAGCTGGAATTCTGCATGGCAGGCAGAGACTGCCAGGAATTCTGTCCCGGGCTCTTAATCCAGGAGTTTCTTTTTTAACTCAAATCCTTCCTTAACTGCCCTTGTGCAGATCCCTGAAAATCCTCATCCCACCCCATCCATTGGCATTTCTCCCCCTCTTTGAGGAGCCTTCCGAGCTCCTCTTCAGAGATCTGTGGAATTGCATGAAAATTCCTGGCTTTTCCTTCCTTCCCAGCTGAGATTTTGGTTCCCTGCATGTTCTCTTGGTGTGGAATTAGAACAAGGGGGTTCCTCAGGGATAGCTTTGAGCTCAGTAGGAATTTTTCCCTGAAAACCAGATATAAGATGTAATTTAGAGCCTTCAAATCCAAGTTTTCCTGGTGTTTTTTGCTTGCCATTCCATCGGGAGTCAGTGGCAAAAATCCCAGTGCAACTGACTCCTAGCAATCAGTAAATATGGGAATGCCACCTTAAATGAGCATTTTTCCATGGCTTTTTTCGTCTGGAGCATGTTTCCTTGGGATTTCTTGGCCTGGAGGTTTGATTATCACCACAGACCTGAGTGATCCTGAGTTTGGATCCGGGCAGGCTGCAGGACAGAATCCTTATCCTTATTCTTTTGGAATGAAATGCTGAATCCCTCAGGCCACCTTAAAACATTTGAACTGGATAATGGGAAGAAACAGGAAAATTCAGGACACTCCTATTCTAGTTCAGTGCAGTAAATAGAAAATGGGGAGCTTGGGCTGGAATTCAGCCCTTTCTTCCCTGAAAGGTGCTTTTCTTCCCTGGATGGTTCCCATTTGGATGTGTCCTGCTGCTTCCATGTCTGCTGGAAGTTGGAATTTTCACGGCTCTGTATCCTTTGGGATGCATTTGAATGTTCTGTCGTGGCTTGTCTTTGCAGCCCAGATCCCTGGTGTTGACACAGCCTCGATGTATTTTTGGAATATGGATTTCAGCTCCAAACTGGGAGCCTCTGGAGGCTTGGCTTTTCCCACTGGATCTGCTAAATGATCCTGCAAATTGATGCTGTTTTCTCCCATGGGAAATGAACTGTTTCACCTCCCAGGAAACCAGAACAAGGCAGGTGCTGCTTGGGAGTTTCCAGCATCTCAGCCAGCCAGGGATTGTCCTGAAAAAAGTGGATCCTGCTCTGATTAGAATCCTGGAATCCTGGAATGGTTTGGGTTGGAAGAGGCCTTAAAGCTCCTCCACTATCCCAGGTTGCTCCAAGCCCCGTCCAACCTGGCCTTGGACGCTTCCATGGATCCACAACTTCCCTGAGCATCCTATTTCCTGGTGATATCCAGATCCCATAAATGTTCTGCATTTACCTCCAGGCCACATTTAACCTTTGGAAGCACATTCCCCTTTTTGTGACTCCGGGTTTTTTCCGGCTGATTCAGTTGTTTGTCACCATCTCCATGGCACCGGAGCATCCGCTAATGACAACCAGCACTTCCCTAAATGAGAGCATTCAGGGATGAACTGGATTTTTCCTTGGAGAGGGGAAAACATATGCCCTGTCAGAGGAAGGAGAAAAACTTCCCCTAAAAGCAGGAATTTGTGATGTGTGCTGCTCGTTTTCCTCCCTGGATAGAGCAGGGAATAAGGGCAAATTTCCTGGAGAGATCCTGCGCTCTTCCCTCTCCCTTTGTCAGTTTTCACTCGTTTTCTAGTGGAGAAAGAGGCATCCATGTTCCAAAAGTGGAAGGATCAGAGCTTTCCTCAAAATTCACTGACAAATCCAGGGGCAAAATTCCCTTTCCCTTTGTGGAGTTGTGGTGTTAAAACTTCTGCAGGAAGCCACGGGCTGCTTTGTCTGGAAAACCTTTTCCCCTCTAAATTTCCTGGCTATTCCTGGATCAATGTGTTGCTTTTGAGAAAGAGTCTTTTGGCCCTTAAAAAAAAAAAGGGATCATGTTTTCTTCCCGAGCTTCTTTGAACACTTCCAGTGCCATGATGGAATTGAACTCAGTAGGAAATGGGCACATCCCCAAATTCCGCGTTATCCTTGGTTATTCCAAGGCCTGGAAGAGGCAGAGCTAAAAGAGCTTTGTTGCATGGAACTCTTTGCCTTACGGAATCCCAGCTGGCAAGGAGAATTTTGGGATTCTCCGGGGCCTTGCTCTGACTTTTTGCGTTCCTCTTGGATGAGGGCGGAGGAATGGGGAGAGGCGGCTTGGGAGGTGGGAAGCACGTGGGAAGCTGCAGAAAGCGCTCGGGAACGGGCGGCTGAGTAAGTGCGGAGCCTCCTGGGAATATTGGCAGAGTCGGTGAAATTCCCTTGTGAGGTGGGGAGCAGGAATTTGGGGAGGGAAGTCAGGAACATGCCGATGTTGGAAGTTTCTCTGTTACCTAACGTGTGAGTTTGCAGGATGTGTTTTATCCTGGAGAAAAGGAGGACTGGGGGGACCTTCTCATTCCCTACAAATCCATGACTGGATGTGGGAGCTGGGTGGGATTGGGCTCTTCTCCCAGGGAACAAATGACAGGACAAGAGGAAATTGCCTCAAAGTTGCACCAGGGGAGGTTTAGGTTGGATATTGGGAATATTTCTTCGTGGAAGGGTTTGTAAAGCACTGGAAGATGCTGCCCAGGGCACTGGTGGAGTCCCCATTCCTGGAGGGATTTAAAATCCATGCAGATGTGGCAGTTGGGGACATGGTTGATTGTTGGATTTGATGATCCTAAAAGTCTTTTCCAACCTTAACAATTCCATGGGCAATTCTATGGGCAGGCCAGGTGCTCCTGAGGGGTTTGATGTTCCCAACTTTTCCCATGTCCTTCATACCATAACTCATGTTGCGTGTCCATGGATTTGCTGGCTCCTTGGATGTTTGTTCTCTGGAATGGCTCGGAATGCTGGTTTCCCACCATTTCTGGGTAGGAAGTCCAAGGATAGTCACATTCAGCCTTTATTCCTTGGGACACACATGCTTTGGTCCTCAAGGGGATGATCCCGCCAGATTTTCCTTCTCCTGGTGGGCGACAAGACAGGGAAGTGAACTTTTGGAATGAAGTCATCCGCAAGCCCGGTTAGGGCTCGCGATTCCGGAGTTTTGGGATACGCTGAGGGGGTTCAGGCAGCGGAATTGATCCGAGGTGGCTTTTAACGACTCCGGGCTCACCCGAATCCTTCTGGCTCAGGAGAGCGGAAGGGAATGCGCCGTGTTTGTTCACCGGATGCTCATCCCAAGGGTCGGATTAGTTCAGTGTTCCATGGCAGCTCCGACCGGGCGGACGAGGTGCTGGGGAGGCGTCACCTGGGCAGGCCGAGGAAAAGGCGGAGTCGCCCCAGGGAAGGTGGGAATCTCTCCAACACGGAGGATCCTGGACTGTCCTCAGCCAATTATCCTCTTAAAACCCTGGGATGTTGCGCAATGGACAAGTCAATCATAGGATATTCCAAGCTGGAAGGGACCCACAGGGATCATGGGAATCCCGCTCCTGTTGTCCTTGGTGTTCCCACTGTATTTATCCTGTGTTCTTCCAGCTGCTCTCCTCATTTTTCTTTCCTTGTTAACTCTTCATTGATGAGCACTTGGAAGCGGGATATGGACTGAGGAGAGCGAGAGGCACTTCCCACCACTAAGGCACGAGGCCTCTCATTCCAGGAAAGCCTAGGCAGGGGGGTTTTGGAAAACCAGGTGGGATGGGAAGAACTCATCCTGGTACCTGCTCCTGCAGCTGCAGGATTTTGCCTTGTGTGTGCCAGAGCTGGGAAATGCCGCCCTTTGGAGTGCAAAAAGCATGGAAGGGTGTGGTCGGAGCAATCCAGAACCTTTTCACCTGAAAGCACCTGATTTATGGCACCAAAATCCCAATGTTCACATGGATTTGTTTGGCCATCCGGTCGGCTCCGTGTTCCCTGGGGCTGGGCCAAAACACTCCCTCCTGCCTGGCATGGAGAACGCAGCCCTGGAGCCTCCACTCCAGAGCACGAGGGCTCAACATTCCCGAAAAACAGTGAGTCGGCCTTTCCGTTCTTTCAGCAGCTGCCCTTCGGCTACACCTTAATGTTTAGGGAAGTTTGTTGGGTGGAGAGTGGGAGCGAATCTCCTTTTCCCTCTGGAATACTTCCATCATTGCAGTGTGTCGGGGCTTGGAGGTTTTATATGGACAGGATGAAAGCAGATGGATCTTCTACCTCAGCAGCCGGAGGGTGGGATACTGGAATTCCTGGTTGTCCAGGCCTGGAGAAGCAGGAGATCCTGTTCCCAGACAACGTGACCATTTGTTTCCCTGTACTTTAGACAGCTGTTCCTGGTGTTTGCTCAGCTCCTTACACCTGACTCCAAGGGTGTTCCAGGGATTTGCATTTCACGTTGGAGTTTTTGTTTCAACTCTGGATTTTTTTGAGGAGAAAAAGTGACAAATCCAATTAGGAGAGAGGAAAGGGAGGAGTTTAGGATTATCCAGGACCTGGTGGCCCTCAGGACTGTGGCTGCTGCTCCCTTTTTGTAGGAGAAATGAGAGGAGTGTTCTTTTACCTTTCCCAATATTTATAGGATTCCTGCTGCCGAGGCTTCATTAGGCATCGCTGCTCTTGGAAAAGGAGATGAGGTTGGAAGTTCTCATGTTCCTATGGGAACAGGGAGTTGCAAGGCTTGGAGTTCTCATTTATAAGGAGATTTGTCAAGAAAGATGGGAAAGGGATTTCATTTCTGACTCGAGTGGGAAACCGAGATTCCTTCTCTCCCGGCTGGCTCCTGACTCTGAGTTGTCCCGTTCCAGGCTGCTCTGTGGCCTCGAAGTTAATTACAAGTTGGATAAGGAGATGCCTGAATCCGCCCTGCTGTTGTTTTGCTGACTCAGCAGCCCAGTGCTCCTTTTTTTAGGGAGAGGGGCAGCAAAAAGACCTCCCTGGATTCCGGGTGCTCGTGGAGCAGGGTTAGGAACCCCCTTGGGATGAGTTTTCCAGGCTCAGCTCTTCCTGAATCTGCTTTTCCCACCTGCTTGGAAGGAGATAAGATGTTCAGGACAGAGAAATCCAGTTTTTTTTTCCCCAGTGCAGCTGTTAAGTAGCTCCCGAAGAATACGGGACTTTGCCCAGCCCTGTCTGCGTGCCTCTTCCCGGGAATATCGTCCCACGTGTGTTCAGAAAGGTTGGGAGAGGGGGAAAGCCGGGAAAACGGCTCCCTTGTGTGAGGGAAGAGGAATTGCAGTCCCCAAGTTCGCTTGGAAAACTGAAACGGGAGAAAGAGGAGAGGTCAGTTAAGGAAGAACTGTGGGTTTGTAACGAGTTTCCAGCCAAATCCAATGGAAAGCAGGCACCTGCTGTGGGATGGGGCCTGGATTTCGGTGTATTGGGATCCTGGCTGGAGCAGCTGTGGAGTTTTTTCCCTGTGGGAGCTTCCCAAGGGCTCTGCTGCCGCTGCACCGTGCCTGGGTTGTGGTCAGCGCATCCAGGACTCCTTCCTGAGGGATACAGTTCCCTAATTTATCATAACTCTGGGATTTGGGACTTCTCCTTGAAGGTTTTCATCCCTTATTTTGTAATAATGGGTTTGTCTTTTTTTCCCCCCAAATTTGAATTTTCCATTAATTAGTGGCTGTTATTAATTATGAGTTAGTACTTTAATACTTCCATTTTCCATGTTCCCAGTGCTGTAGGGTGGAACTTGAGTTCATCCATCCCTTTGGAGCGCAGGGAAGTTTGGGCTCTCCGGTTAAAGGGGAGCTCTGCCTTCCTTGGAGCCTTTTTCCTTGGAACTATTTTGGGAACATGATTTCATCTTCCTCCTGGAGCGGGGGAAAAGCCCACCCCAGAAACGTGGGGGATTCGGAGCTTCTGTTCTTCCCTGCAGAAAATCACGGAATTGCGCCTCAGATTTCCCTGAAGTGGGGGTGCTGGAGCGTTGTAGGAGGGAGAAGGGGTGAGCTGTGTGCTGCCGCCGGACGGATCCGAGTTCTCCAGAGGTCACTCCTCGCTGGCAGCCCGGAGCAGGGATGGGATTCCTGGGTGCTGGCAGCTGAGGGAGGGCTGTTAAAGAGGCAGCTCCTGCTGGCCTCTCCCGGTGATTCCAACCCCTTCCCTCCTTGTTTTCTCTCGGATGTTTACCTCTGGATTCTTTGGCTCCCATCCTGGCCGTGCTAAATCCTGTGGTGGACTTGGGAAGAGCTGGATGAGGGTGGAGGTGAGATTTTATCCCGACACATTTCAGAGCCTGGATTGTCCCCCGCTCTTCCCCCGCTGTTTTCCTGGTGGAAACACGGAATTTTCCCATTTTGTTGTCTCCTCCCTGGTTTATCAGGGAGAGGAGGAGGGAGAGAGGGAAGAAGGGATGTGTGGGATGTGCTGGTGCTGGAATTTAAAACCTCCTCATGGAAAGGGATGGGGTCATCCCAGTGTCCTTTTTCCCTTTTCCAGCTTCACTTCAGGCTGGCAGCTGAAACACCGTGAAAATTCCAGCCAGGAAATCCTGTAACTGAGGGGGGAATTATTCCTGGTGTCATTCCATCATCTTATTCCCTTACTCCAGAGGGATCATTTGAGCTCTTCTGCTGGACACTGATCCCAGCTGGGAGCAAGGAATACAATGGAGGGAGGAAGAAACCTGTGGACACTCATTTTTTCCAACTTAAGGAATGCTTGGGTTCATCCTGTGCTGGACCATTCCAGGCTGGATGCTGGAGCTGGATATTCCCTGGATCTGTCTGCTCCACTGTTTCCCTCTTTGCAACGAAAATAAATCCTTAAATATCCATAGGATCTTGAGGTTGCAAAATTGGGAATGCCAGCAGTTGGAGACATAGGTTAATTTTTTTTTTTTTCCCCCACTGGAGCAGGTGCGTTGTCTGTGGAATGTGGGAAAGACTGTCAGGAACACGGCTGGGAAGGTGTGTGAGAAGCTCCTGGAATTCTGGGAGCTGTTAGGAGCGCTCAAGAGATCCCTTCTCCAAGAGACCTTTGGAATTCTCTTGGTATTTTGGAAAAAAATCAAAGCTGTCTGACAAGGCAGGTGACAAGTGACACTTGAGTTGTGCCAGGGGGAGTTTTAGGTTGGATATTAGGGAAAATTCCTTCATGGAAAGGGTTGTAAAGCTCTGGAACAGGCTCCAGTGGCGGAGTCCTCATTCCTGGAAGGATTTAAAATCCATGTGGATGTGGCACTTGGGATAGTGGTGGCCTTGGCAGTGCTGGGGGAATGTTGGACTGGATGATCTTGGAGGGCTTTTCCAACGTGAACAATTCCATGATCCATTTGGCCGTGGTGTTGGACAGGCTGAAGGTCTCAGCCTGGGATTTGAGGATAATTTGCTGTTCCTGTGGGTTGTCCGCAGGGATGCAGGCAAAATTCCTGTTATTCCCTATCAAAAAGACTGGGGATTTCCCCTTACTGCCCAGGAAAGAAGTGTGGGAGATCTCAGCTCGTGCCTGTGCCCAGAATTTAAGGCTGAGGGAAGGAATTGAGGGAAAAGAGGCACAGGATTGGGATGGAGAAGAGTCGGACCTGGGCAGGGTTAATTCCTGATCCTTCAGAGCCTGATTATTCCTTAATCAGCTGTGTTAATTACAGTATAATATTGCTCCCAGGCCTCTGAGCTCCGATCAGGGATGAGGATGTGAACTGCAAAAGGTGGAATAAAGGAATTTTTTCCAGCTTTGGAAGTTCACTTGCCCCAACAATACCGGAATGAGTCACCAAACCCCAGCTCTGGTGCCTGTGATCTCTTCCCGGCTGATAAGAACATTCCCACCAAGAGCTCTTCCAGGCATTTCCTTTTGAAGCTTAATTGAAAAAGCTCTGGATGATTGGATACTTCATGGTTAATTATAAGATAATTAAAGGAAAAGGGGAAAAATCCACACCTGGACAAATCCCGCCCAAGGAATCGCTGCAGAGGCGCTCCATTTAATTACTGGGATGGCCACAGGAATGAGAGGAAAAAGGAATTTCTTTTCCAGCTGCCTCAAACTGGTTGGGCTGGGAGCCAGGGGCTTGTCCTGAAGTAGATCCCAATAAACAGCTTTTTTCCTTATAATCCTGTTTGGATTATAAATTCAAGTGTAGAATTTGTTTGGAATTTGTATCTGCTGGACAAGGGGAAAGGTGGCTCCTCTTGGAGAAATCAGTTGCAAAATGCATCCCTGTGCTGTTGGAGCAGGGATCCTTCCTGTTTTCTGAGGTTACCAACTTCTCTGGGCAAGGTTTGAGGTGAATTTCTTTGTCTTTGGGAAAATGGAATTGCTTTCCTTTGCTTTCCAAAAGCTATGGAGTTACGGGGTTCAGTAGGGAGGGATTGGGATCAGCTGGCCGTCATCCAGGGTGCCCAGCAGCCAGGTGCCAAGTCCAGGTACAGCCCTGAGGATGATCCTGCTGGGATTTGCTGCAGGAAAGGTGATGTTTTCCCTATTCAGTTCAGACATGGATTGAGGACAGGCTGGGATTGCTGGGAATGTTCAGCCTGGATGAGAGAAGGCTCCAGGGAAACCTTAGAGCCTCTTCCAATGCCTAAAGGGGCTCCAGGAGAGGGGCTTGGGACAAAGGCCTGGAGTGCCAGGACAAGGGGAATGGCTTCCCACTGCCAGAGGGCAGGGATAAATGAGATATTGGGAAGAGATGCTTCCCTGTGAGGGCAGTGAGGCCCTGGAATGGGTTTCCCAGAGAAGCTGTGGCTGCCTCATCCCTGGAAGCATCCAAGGCCAGGTTGGGTGGGGTTTGGAGCAACCTGGGACAGTGGGAGGTGTCCCTGCCCATGGCAGGATGATTTTAAGGTCCCTTTCCCCCCAAACTGTCTGGAATTCAGGGATAGCTTTAGGAGGAGCACATTCATCTCATGTTCAGCATCCTCCTGTCTATATTTTAGGAATCATGTGGTTGATTTAGGTTCTGGATCATCTCCTGCTGCTCCTGGGCACCTCCTGCCATAATCCCACATTCCCCAGCTCCAGAGCTGGTGCATTCCCACATGTGGCTGGTTCATCTTTCCTGCTCCCCGCTCGCTTGGGAAGGATTGTTCCCCCTTTTCTGTGGTATAACCAATTGTGGGGAGCAGTCAGTTCCAATCTGCGCCTTTCAGTTCGTGGCTCCACAGCTGCTTGGAGCCAAGGAATGCTTTTCCAGGGGATTTCTTCGGCTGCAGCTCCGCTCTTGTCACGTGGGGTCTCTGCTTCTGCCTCACCTCCTTTCACCTCTCTCTTGTCCGGCTTTTCCAAAGGAATTCTGGCTCCGGAGCTGGTGGCCGAGAGGGCAGGGACAGTGTCCCTGGAGTGACAACTTTCCAAGCTCTGCTGAGGGACTGCTCCTAACGAGGGGGAGCGAGGAGGGTATGGAAACGTGGAGAGTGGTGGCAACAGGGAGAGAAATCCCAGAATGGTTTGGGTTGGAAGGGATCTGGAATGTGACCCAGTTCCATCCCCCGGGCATGGGCCGGGACACCTTCCACTATCCCAGGTTGCTCCAAGCCCCGTCCAACCTGGTCTTGGACACTTCCAGGGCTGGGGCAGCCACAGCTTCTCTGGGAAGTTCATTCCAGGGCCTGATCACCCTCACAGGGAAGAATTTCTTCCCAATATCCCATCTAATTTCACCCTGTGTCAGTGGGAAGCCATTACCATTGTCCTGTCACTCTATCCCTTTATCCAAAGTCCCTCTCCAGCAATCTTGGAGCTGCTTTAGGCACTGGAAGGAGCTCCAAGGTCTCCCTGGAGCTTTCCCTTCTCTGGGCTGAGCAAGATCAGTTTATCAAGGAGACATCAGGAGAGTAAATTAGGGAATAAGCATGGAAACAGGAGGAGATTCCCGGTGCCATGGCTGCAGGCAGGAATGTGTGGCCGTGCTTCCTGTGGCACCGAGTTTGCCAGATATTTGGAGAGCAGAGATGGGAATCAGCAGTTCCAGCTCCAGGATCTGTAGTGATGAATCCACAGGGAGAAACAGGCACAAGGAATTGGTGTCAGCAGGAAAAAGTTGGAGTAAATATGTGTGAGTAATTCCAGGAGTCAGAGCTGGAAAACCAGAGGACTGTGGAACTTAAGGAGGAGATGTAAAAGTGCCTTATGGGATTAAATAATTCCAATCCCTGTCTCCTGGCTCTCCCTGGGGAGCAGCAGGAAGGGCTGGATCTCTGCTGGGGAGGGATGGGTGTTGTGGCTGCACAGATCCCGAGGGCCGGCAGAAACTGCGGATCAGCTCCACGTGCAGGCCGTGGGTGGTGAGGAGGAGGGATGTGTGTGCTGGGCTTTGGAAATGCAGCTCCTGGAGTGTCCAAGAAGGGAATATGAGAAAATAAATATGTTTAAGGCTTATATATGATACAGGATCAGGGAAGCCTGGGCTTGATTCATCCCTGCTTGCATAAGCAAAAGGAAAAGAGGATTCCTGCTTTCCATCACAAACCTGAGATTTGGGAAGAGGCTGGAGACTTCAGCTTGGCAGGATTCAGCCCAGGATTCCAGTTCTAGGATGCTTGGTTGTCATTAGGGAAGTGCTGGATGGGTGAGAATTCCTAGGAAAAGGAGGAGAAAGCATTTGGTCCGTTGGTCCTGGTGGTTCGGAGAGGTGTGGGACTGGTGCAGTTTGTTCCAGGTGGTGGTGATTCCAACATCTTTATCCCAAGCACCAGCTGGAGGAAAAGCAGGCTGGTAAGTCCCAGGATTTGATTTCCACTGGGTGGGAATTTGGGACTTAATTCCCTAAACTTGGGAGAGAGTTGGAGCTGCATGTGCTGGGCTGTTGGTGGTTTTCCATGTGCTCTTCCTCGGTGATCTCCATGTTCCCAGTGGACAATGGGCCTTTCTGGGATGGGATGACAGAGGAGCTGTTGGGGTGTGGAGGAAGGGAAGCTGCTCCCGAGGGTCTCCGTGAGGGCTGGAATTTTGGGCTCCTGCAGCACTGGAAGGGGGGATTTATTCCTAGGAGCAACCACTGAGACAGGAAAAGTTTTCCCAGGCTGTCATTTGGGTGAGCCGGAGACCTGGAATCCGCCTCTCCCTTCCTCATTCCCTCCCTCCTTCCCTGCTCCTGCTTTCTTTGGATTTGCCCTGTAATTAGCAGCTTTACGGGAGCCGGGGCAGAGCTGGCAGCTTCCTTTAGAAAACTGCTCTCCAGGCAGGAATAAAGCAGGATTTTTCTGCTGGGAATGCTCAGCCTGATGATTTCTTTTACTTCCAGGGCTGCTCCCATGGGTTGAGGTGGAAGCCGCAGCACAGGAGGGGCAGAACCACATTTCTTGGGAAGTAGCAGCTGGAAATCCGGAGTTAGGCTTGAAATGTTCCCTCTGAGTTTAGGAAAAAGGGAAAGAGGATGTTGTCTGTATCCATATCCAAGCCAAGGACATTTCCGGGCTGAAATTCCCACTTTTCTGCTGTTGTGCTTTTAAAATTCCCACCTGTGCAGGTGTTCCTTCCCCAGACAGGACTTCGGTGTTTGATCCTTGCTTCCAGGGTAAACGTGGAAGTGAAAGTGGATACACTCCTGGATTCAGTGTGGAAAGAAGCCCTTGGATAGCAGCAATCCTTTGGATGCTGGTGATTAGTTCACATGATCTTGCTGGAAAAACGTGGATTCGGGGTTGTTTTTTTATCCATAAATATTCCTGTAAGTTCCGGTTTAGCAAATGAACTTGCAAAAATAACTGATTCCAGGATATCCTGATGTTGGAGTGATTTTCACTGGAGGCTGGGAAAAATCTGGAGCTGGGGCCAAGAAACCAGATTCTGCTTAAGAAGGAATAAGATGTTGGAAAGCGGGAATCTGGGAAGGCTTGGGAAGTAATGGGAGAAGGCAGATGTGCAGTGAAACACAAACATGGTATTTCCAGGGAATTCACAGCATTTGGGAATATTCCCTGTTGGACATATTCCCACAGGATGAGCTCCTCAAATAGGGCTGTTGGTAGCTTCCACTGGGAGTTTCGCTTGGACTTTGGGAAGTACGACCTCCATGACCTCATCTTTCCAGGTTGATTTCTAGGAATGTGGGATACAGGCATGTCCTTGGCCAAGGTAAACAAGCAGGGACACGGGGAGGGAAATAAACAGGCAGCACCAGGAAAACGGGAATAGGTCATGTCCAGGTCAGGTTTAGGTAGTTTGAAGCCATTCCCAATGTTTTTGAGCCTGGAAGTGTCACAGATCCAGGATCCCTGTTTCATGAGGACAGATTGTGTTGAAAAAAAATGCATTTGGGTTTAGATTCCCAAAAAAACTTCCCAGATAGCCCTGATTCCCAGCATTTTTGACTTGCAGCTGGGCATGTACCTGCCTAACCACACAGTCATGGAATGTGGGAAGAGGAAAACTCCTGGGATAAGTTGTGGTGGGTTGTGACACAGAAAAAAGCACATTTTGGGAATGCTGGTGAGAGTAAGAAGCTGGAGGCCCTGGAATTCGACATGTGTCCCTTTTTCCCTCTCAGTGCCAGGAGGGAGGGAAATAATCACTACTTGGAATTCCTTAGGATCATTCCTGGGAGGTGAGCAGAGCCAGCATTCCCGGCAGATGCACATGGAGGGAGCATCTCCCCGGCGATTCCCAGGGCTCCAGAGCCTGGAGCCGCCTCTCCGTATGCGCTTCTCCTCTCCAGCACATTTGTGGGGAGGGGAGCAGGGAAGTAGTGCCAAGGAATGGTGTTGACCACACAGTTTTCCCGGGTTTGGCAGGGATTTTGTGTTCTCCCACTTCTTTCGCTCTCCTCGTGTTGGCAGCGGTGGTCCCGGCGCCGCTCCCGGTGGCTTTCCCTGCATGTGACTCATCCCCAGGGAATTCCTGAAGCAATGAGTCAAGTTATTGGGAAAACTGTTTGCCCACTAGCGTAAACTAGGGAGCCAAGGAGCTGCCTGCAGGAGGGGAGAGAGGCAATTCCTTTTGGGGATGCCTGGGCTTCTCCTCCCTCTTCCCGAAGGCATCGCTTCCAGATGCGCCGGAGCAGGGATGTGCCTCCAGATTCAATATCTCACCTGGAAATTTGCTCCTCCTGCTTTTTTTTTTCCTCCTTTTTTGAAAGGAGGCTGAGCTGATAAGCATTCCGGGCTGGAGTAAAACTGTCAGATAGGAATTTGCCAGGATTATAGTGGAAAAGAGCTTTTCCATAAGAAATGAGGCTCCATCCAAAACACTCCTTGCGTAAGTACCGGTCTCCCCCTGGATCTGCCCTTGCTGGCTTCATCCAGCCCTTGGAATTTTGGCTATAAATAACTCAGAGGCCGTGTGGTTTCCAGCCGGGAATTACCAAGTTCCGTGGGTAGCCGTGGGATAGTCCAACAAAAACCAAGGCTCGGTGATTCCCAGTAATTATATCCAGGGAGAATGAGCTGTTGTTCCACAGCTGGGAGCAGATTTGGGGTGCTGGGAGCATTTATTGCTGCATCCACCACCTCATCCAGGTATTCCCTTTGCACTCCCTACCCCATTCCAGCCAGGCTTTCCTTGTAGTAGGGGATTTTATTCCCCTGTAGAACACGGAGTTCTGTTTCAAATCCCTAATTAGTTTGGATTTAATGCATTTTCCCCCCGGCAACTTGGCCGTTATTTTTGCCGGAGCTCGGAGTGGTCGGGAAGCTGCCTGTGGGCTCTGCTGGCACAAACTGTGGGTGGAATTGCGGAGCTGGCGGCATTGAGACAAGGATTGGGGGATGTTTTTAACTCCATTCCTGGGAGCACGCTGGGATTGCGCTCCTTCTCCGCTCCCAGATTCCTGAGAAAGCGGTGGCTTCCCTTGTTTCTCGGCCAGGTATTTGTGCAGGCTTTGGATTTTCCATAGGCTGGCAAGTGTGGAGCTCCAGAGTTAAGCTGTGCTCCTGCCGAGGTCAAGGAGAAAAGTCTTGGGAATCTTGGAGCTGTGAGTGAGGCTTTTCCATCCCTTTCCAAGCATTATCCTGCCTTTCATTTGGGCAGCTGGAATGTCTCACGGCGATCCCTGTCTTTATGGACTTATCCCTACAAACCTTTTCCTTTATGCCCAGGGATGGTTGCTGAGGTCTGGAATTACTAAAGCCCCGTGGATCTTTCACACAAGGAGGACATGGAAGTGCTGGAGCGTGCCCGGGGGAGGGTTTGGAGCACAAGGAGCAGCTGAGAGAGCTGGGGAAGTTGGCCTGGAAAAAAGGAGGATCAGGAGGGATCTTCTCACTCTCCACAAATCCCTGACAGGAGGGTGGGGTCAGATGGGATTGGGCTCTGCTCCCAGGGAATAAGGGGCAGGATGAGAGGAAACAGCCTCAAATGGCACCAGGGGAGGTTTAGGTTGGATATGAGGGAAAGTTCCTCAGTGGAAAGGGTTGTAGAGCCCTGGAACAGGCTCCAGTGGGGGATTCCCCATCCCTGGAGGGATTTAAAAGCCACGTGGATGTGGCACTTGGGGACGTGGGATAGTGGTGGCTTTGGAAGTGCTGGAGGAATGGTTGGACTTGATCTTGCAGGGCTTTTCCAGCCTTAATGGTGATGCTGTGGACAAATCCTGGCCCGTGGGGTGGTGCAGGGATAGCAGGGATGTCACTGGATATCCAGTGGGGAGAGCCATTGGGATCTGCGGTGTCACTGCTTTGTAGGACTGGGGTCAGAACTGGTCCCAGTTGTTCGGAGGAGGTGCATTCCAAAGTGGAGAATTTCCTTGTTTCTCTTCGATTCAGTGAATCCCTTATCCTGCTTTTAACTGGGAACAAGTGCTGGGAGTGGTACCTTTGGGACTTGTCCATCCTCTTGCACTAAAACCATTAAGGTTTGCAAGATAATCCCATTTTTCCTGAAAACTCCACTGCTGCGGTCAAGTCCCTGCCAAGGAGATCCATTCCGGAGTCTCCTTATTAAAGATTAATCATTCCCAAAGTAACAGGAAGGGATATTGTGCATGTTTGAGGGAAATGTGGGATTCGTGGGATCTGTTTCTAGCCAAGGCAGGAGAGTTTGGAGTTAAGGAAAAAAGGGATGGATTCAAACAAGGAGAATGTGCACGGTGATGTGCTTATGGCAGAGGGGCTTTGGGAAGGAGTTTGGGAGGAATGAGCTGGGATATGGAGATGGATCAGTGCTGGGCCAGCTGGGAAGTGGTTACACCAGTCTTATGTCCATCACCATTGCAATTCCAAGGAATTCATTCCAGGATTTCGGGGTTAACCTGGTGGGCCAAACAGGTAAGTTGTTGTTCCCCATGTTTTGAAGGTCAGTTGATACTCCGAGATTATTTTGGGAATTGGTGTCAGTGGGCAGCGCTGGAGTTCCAGATCCAACCTGATCCCGTTAGTTCTGTCCCAGTGACATTGCGGACATGACTGTGGTGCCACGGCCTTGTCCCGAGGGAGCGCATCCGAAGTGTGCCAAGCCACAGGAGGCTGTTTGAACCTTTGCTGTCTCCAGGCTTCATTCCCTGGCTCTGCCGCTGACTCATTCTATTCCCTTCTCCTTGGAAAATGGGCATTTATCAAGGGGAATCTTCTAAGTAGCCATGAAGCTATCCCAAAATTCCAATCCCTGTTGATTTCTGCCAGTGATCCCTACCTGGGATTTGCTTATAGATATGGCTCTTCAATGTTCCATGAATCCATGGAATACTCCTTAAAGTAGGGATCTGTTCCCTTAATCACATCCAGTGAGGGCAGAGCTCTCCTCGCAAGCCTCCAGCAGCTGCTGGTGCCTTCTTCCCCCTGGAAGAGCTTTCCCAGCAATTCCTGCAGACACTGCTCACGGCAGATACTTCCTGCCCCTTGGAAAAGGCAGAAAGGGAAGGACTTGCCTTCCTTTGGTGCCATGGAATTTGTCCCCTCTTGGTATTCAATCCTGGAATGGTTTGGGTTGGAAAGGACTTGGAATGCTCATCCCATTCCACCCCCTGCCATGGGCAGGGACACCTTCCACTATCCCGGGTTGCTCCAAGCTTTGCCCAGCCTGGACTTGTCATTTCCAGGGATGGGGCAGCCACAGCTTCTCTGGGAAATCCATTCCAGGGCCTCACCACCCTCACAGGGAAGGATCTCTTCCCAATATCCAGTCTAAACCCACACCATGTCAGTGGGAAGCCATTCCCCCTTGTCCTGTCATTCCAGGCCCTATTCCAAAGGCTCTTTCCAGCTCTCTCGGAGCCCCCTTAGGCCCTGGAAGAGGCTCTAAGGCTCCCCGGAGCTTTCTCCTCTCTGGGCTGAGCCATCCCAGCTCTCCCAGCCTGGCTCCAGAGCAGAGCTGCTCCATGCAAATTCCTCTGGCCAGCTTCAGGACATTCTGTATGGATGCAACCCCATCCCCCTTCTCCCTGGAAGGCGAGAACAATTCCCAGATTGTGAGGAACCAACTCGGAAACAGAGCGAGCCTCATTTAAAGCCCTTCAGAACAGCTGGATGGGGCCCGATGGAGTTGGATCCAAGCTGGAATTGATGATTTCCGTCAAGTCCAGTAAGTCCTTGGTGGGAACAGGAGGGTTCTGGGAATGATCCAGGCTGCGGTGGGAAGCCCATATTCCATGTGGGATGTGTTGGTGAGGGAAGGAAGGATTTGGGGTGACATGATGGGGCCGAAATTCCGTTGGTCAGGGAAGTGAACTCTGCTATCCTGCAGAGTGAAAAAGCAGGATGCAACATCCATGCTGTGCCCTCAGGACAGGAGTCTCCGGCACCTGGGCGAGGTGACCTGGATGTGCTCTCAGGGAGAAGGGAAGCGCCTCTGCTCCGGAGCAGAAAATCGCTCCCAAGGAAAAAGCTGCCAGGGCACAAAGCTCCTTTGGATTCAGTTTTCCAGCAGCATTTCCCAAGAAGTTAAGCTGGGAGCTGGCAGGCCTGGGCCTGAACTTCCCAGTGGGACAGCCGGGACATTCCCAGGGAACACGGTGGCATTTCAGCCAGGGAAAGGGATCCTGGGAGGGGCAGCATTCCGGGACATGGTGCTGGATTTCTGTGGAACAGCAAAGGGCTTTGTCCTTTAGCGGCACCGGCAACCATCCGCTGAGACCTAGAAATCCTTTTTTTTGGGGAATTCTGTAGCCCTGAGCAGTGAAGGCAAACATCTGGCTTGCTTTGAGGGAATTTCCTTGGGTGAGTCACACTGGAGGACTCTGGAATTTGCGGAGGCCAGCTGGAAGAGGGTACTGGCAGAGATGGGAGTGCTTTGTCATACCTGGGGTGTGTGAAAGTGCCAGCAGGTGCCTGAGGGAAAAGGTAGGGAAGGAATATTGGGATAGCAGGGCTTCCTCCGTGCAGATATCCCCAGGGATCTGGCAGAGGGAGGAAAAACTCCTGGCAGATCCGATTTCAGCCTGGGTTTGGCCTCCCGTCTTTTGCTCCGAACAGCAGGAGGTTGGGAACCAGGGGAGGTTTTGGGGTGATGGAAGTGGGAATGCTGAGTTAGCCTGTGGATGCAGGGATGGGGATCTCAAGGGGATTGTGAGCCTGTGGATGCAGGGATGGGGATCTCAAGGGGATTGTGAGCCTGTGGATGCAGGGATGGGGATCTCAAGGGGACTGTGAGCCTGTGGATGCAGCGATGGGGATCTCAGGGGACTGTGAGCCTGTGGATGCAGCGATGGGGATCTCAGGGGGGTTGTGAGCCTGTGGATGCAGGGATGGGGATCTCAGGGGGGTTGTGAGCCTGTGGATGCAGCGATGGGGATCTCAGGGGGGTTGTGAGCCTGTGGATGCAGGGACAAGGAATTACGGGGATGGGGAATTACAGAGGGTTATGAACCTTTGGATATAGGGATGGGGAATTGCAGGACGTTGGGAGCCTATGGATGCAGGGATGAGGACTGCAGGGGGTTGGAGCATTGGGCTGTGTGGGTGCCTCGGGAATCTGCGATGCTGGGAGCTTGGAGCAAATCCTGCCTGGATTTGGGTGGAGGGAGTGGGTGACTCCGGGGGTGTTGCTGTGGTGTGGGTGGGCTCCTGGCGTGCAGGATCCAGGCACAGCCTTTTTCCTTCAGCTTTATTTCCTTGTGCACCTCTCTCTCCCTGAGGAGGCTCCTGTCAGATGGGATGGGCTGTTGGATTAGCCTAAGTCTCCGAGGTTTAGCTGGAATGTTGTCTCACCGTAGCGTTTTTCTCCTTTGCTCTTTTCCCTAAGCCTTTCCCTACAGACAGCTAATTCTCCCCTTCCCCCACATCCTGTCATGGCCCGGAGCATGTCACAAGGAATTAACGGCTGGAAAGGCCGGGAGAGGCTCCTCTGGAACAGTCTCTCCTTTCTGTGCCCGGGGTGGCCCCCTCTGTGTGTCCCTTTTGTGTCCCATCCAAGTCCCCTCCCCCCGGCCATTCACTGGAGAGTCCATGGCCGGGAGCCTCTCCCAGCCCGATGCCGTGGCCGTGTCCGAGGGCTCCCGGCAGCGCTCCCGCTTTCCCGGTGGGAAGAGGGAGGAGGTTTGTGCCGCTCGAGGGTTTTCCTCCTCTCCCGGCTCCGGCATCTCTGACAGCATCGCCCGCTCTCGCTCCCGGTCCTCCTTCCCACAATCCACGTACAATCTCCTCAGAATAGGGATGATGTCACTTCCTTCCAGAGGGTGCTGGGGGGTGTGGAAGGGGGGAGTCACGACCTCTGGCTCTCGGCATTCCCGGTGGATAAATGAGGTGCAGGGAGGGAGTCGCTCTGAGGACGATGCCCGGCTCTGTCGGCAGGCAGATCCCAGTTCCCACGCCGCGCTTCCTTTTGCCGAGTGGGATTTTCAATGGCTGCGGGAAGAGTTTGCTGTTCCCTCCTGAGCTTGTGATGCCTGTCTCCCTGGATATGCACTTTTCCTGAAATACCCTTCTGGGAGAGAAGGATGCGCAGCGGCTGCACCACATGCCATGTAAGATTCCTGCTTCCCTACGCCTTGCCCGGCTCCGAGGGGACTCCCCGTGCATGTGCTTCCCTTATTTCAGTGTTGGGAGCTTGGGGCTGCTTGTACTGGGATTCAGCTTTCAACATCCTGGGAATTTTTGGCTCTTTCCAGCAGTTTTAGGGGCAGCGTGAGGGTTCTTGCTGTTGCAGAGCCGGGGTCAGTGATCTCGGGGCTGTTTGCACTCCAGCCTTCTGCTTCCTCCCAGTTCCTCTGCCGGATCATATCTTCAGCATCTTAAAACACAATTCCTGGGATGTGCTGTGCTGGGATGAAGCCGGAGAGTCCTCACAGGGAGAGCTTTTTTTGATGGGTTTTCCAGTCTCAGGCCTTCCGTCGCCTCCCTCCTTTCCAAAGCAGAGGCAAAGCCCTGAACCTCCTGGTTTAAATTCGGGAGTCTTTGAGAATTAATTGGGAATGTTCCTGCCCTGGGAGCCTGGTAAGCGGAGTGACAGTTCCACAGTGAGTATTCCCGTGTGTGACAGCGAGTGACAGGCTGCTCCGCTCCGTCCCCATCTGTTGCCGTGGATAAGGAATCCACATTGGATATTTGTTGCTGTCGTCGATACCCTGCTTCTCAAACTGGGAGAGGGTGGTGGGAACTGGGAGAGCCCAGCCAGAGGGGTGGAAGAGTTGCGGAAAGCGCGTTGGTGGGATGCAGCCGAGGGATGATGGGAACAGAGCTGGGCTAGGAGGTGCTGTCCAAAGGCAGAGAGGGAGCTGGAGGTGTATCCAGGGTTTGTGATATCCTGGCTATCCCGGGGGATGAATGACAGGCACGGTGGGGCTGGGAGGGAGTCTCCAGATGGCCTGAGGAGTGAAGGTAGAGCTGGAATGTGCCCAGTGCTCTGATTATTCTGTGCCGAGGAAGTGGGAATCCAAATGGCGTTGGAATTCCGCATTTGCTTTGTTTGCGGAATGGAGCGTTTCCTTCAACCGAGTGACGGGCTGGGAGCGGCCTTTTAACTCTGGAATCTCCTGGAGTTTGAGGGGATTGGGTAGGTTTTCAGTAATGGGTGGCTGAAATGGGTTGGAAGATCCATTCCAGTGGCCGTGGGTGTTAGCACAGGATGGGATACTCCAGATTTGGGATGTTCTGGGAAGTGGTGGGGAACCACACCTGACTGCTGGGTTGGATTTAGTGGGACAGAGCAGGAATTGGTGCCGTGGGCTGTCCCAAACCCAACATTTGTGCTACCTGCAAGGTTCAACTTAGTTTGAATCGTGAGCAACCCAGACTGGTGGGAGGTGTCCCAGTCCACGGCAGGGAGGTGGAACTGTATCATCTTCAAGCTCCTTTCCTATCCAAACTATGCTGGAATTCTATGGATGTCCTCCCCTTTCTAATTTGTTTCACCCACAGCATTAAACTAGGGGCATCATACCCAAGTGTGGGGTTTTCTGCCTGGTACAGGAAGTGTTGCAGGTGATATTCCCTCAGGAATGCTGTTGGAAATCCTGTTGTAAGTAATGGATGAGGACACTTTGTCCTGACCTGGCAATTTACTGTTGGGTTCACAGAGGCAAAAGTCCAAGAGCACTTATGGATTTGGAAGTGCAGCTTTGGAACAGCGTGGCCACCGCAGGCCGTGGGTGGAGCACTCCAGCAGCAGTGCATGGATGTTGGAATTGGGAGGTCAGTGGGGTTGGGAACTGAGATGGATCAGTTGGGAGAGCTTGGAGCAGAGAGGCGCAGGTGAGGTGTGGTAGCACAGGTAAGGGGTGGGACAGGGATTAGGGCATGGAAAGAGGGACAGGACTGATCCCACAATCCAGGAATCCCTGATGGCTGTGGGCAGATTGCAAAGACGCCATCCCGGATTTGGCAAAACCAAGGAAAGTTCCTGGTTGTGGGTTGTGTGTTGAGCCAGGAGGGCAAGAGTGGGATAAGGTGTGCTGCCAGAGTCCCTCTGGAGCAGCTTGGAGTACAGCCAGCTGGGATGGAGTGGGATGGCTGTGCTGGAGGAGGCTGGAGCGCCCTGTGCAGTCTCGTGACTTTGCACCGCTCCTGTATCTATTTTCCAAAGGGTTTGGGAAGCCCTAAAAATAGGAGCACAAACAAAACACGGGGAGGAACAGCAGCTCCTCAGTCTTCCACCTTGGAATTGGCCATGCCTGTCAGGGATAGTGCGGATGCAACAGAGGTGTGGAGCTGGCAGGATGCTCCTGCTGGTCCACGGGGAGATCTCCTAGGAGCCAATATCCTCACTGGAAGTGCTGCTGGGAGCCAGTCCATAGTTCCCCAGGCGCTGCCACTGACTGTTAATGGATATTTTGGCTTCCTGAGCCAAGTTGCGGGGGGGAACTGTTGGACAACAAGAGCCTGGCAGCAGGTTTGTCTGTGGAAAAACACAGTAAGAGGGTTTTCCAGAGATTTGAGGCCAGTATGACCTGTCCCAAATCCCAATGCTCACCATCACAGCCTAACAGGATTGCAGGTAATCCCATGAAGTGGAGCTGGATGAGTTACACACCGGCTTCACCTAATACTTCCCACTCCTTCGGCTCCCAGCCCTCCTTCCCGAGCGCGCTGTGCCCCCTGGTGCTGGAAGGGAGCAGCTCTGGGATAAACTGGGATGGCTCCCAGGTTGTGGGGCTCTCCAGAGGGGGCTGGAGAGGCTCAGCAGCGGCTTTGCTTCCGTTCTTTTCCAGGAGGTGAGCGCCGTGCCTGCTGAACTTCCCGGGACCCGCTAGCCATGCCAGGGATTGTCGTGTTCCGCCGGCGCTGGTCTGTGGGCAGCGATGACCTGGTTCTGCCAGCCGTCTTCCTCTTCCTCCTGCACACCACCTGGTAAGTGAGAAGGGCACAAGGGTGCTTGGAATTCGCCCAAGAAGTCTTCTGGCTATTCCTGGCACGGCTGAAAGTTCTTCCTGCACTTCTGCACGGGGCCGGAAGGTTTGGTTGGGGCATTCCTGATGGACACCAGCATTTTTCCAGCTTCTGTTTTCTTAGCTAAGCTCTGTTCCAAGTTCTATCCTAGTTCCTTGTTATCCTCCTGTGCCACCCAAGATTTTCCGCTGGAATTTGGAATCTGGGGCTGTGTTTCTGTACAGAGGCTCAGGAAAAAGAAGCATGGAATCCTGGAATGGGTTGGGTTGGAAGATGCCTTAGAGCTCATCCCTAGGAATGATACAGAAGACTCCTGAGCATTTTGTATCTGCAGTTTTACCCAATCACGGAAGCCTGGAACGGTTTGGGTTGGAAGACACCTTAAAGACCACCCAATTCCAACCCACTTCCATGGGCAGGGACACCTTCCACTAGACCAGGTTGTTCCAAGCCCTGTCCAGCCTGGTCTCAGACCCATTCAGGGATGGGTCTGCTGGAATTTGGGGCTGTATTCCTGTACAGGGGCTCAGGAAAAACAGTCATGGAATCCTGGAATGGTTTGGGTTGGAAGATACCTTAAAGCCCATCCAAGTCTCTTAAAGACCACCCAATTCCAACCCCCTGCCATGGGCAGGGACACCTTCCACCAGACCAGGTTGTTCCAAGCCCCGTCCAACCTTGTCCTGGACACATTCAGGGATGAATCTTCTGGAATTTGGGGCTGTGTTTCTGTGCTTGGGAAAAACAACCACAGAATCCTGATTTGGGTTGGAAAGGACCCTAAACCTCATCCCATTCCAACCCCCTGCCATGAGCAGGAACAGCTCCCACTGTCCCAGGTTGCTCCAAGCCCCATCCAACCTGGCCTTGAACACTTCCAGGGGTGGGGCAGCCACAACCTCTCTGGAGTGGCGAATCCCATGGGATAATATGGCATGGATGAAATGGTTCTGACAGGGGTAGTGGGGCCTCTGGATGGCTTGTGGGGATTTGGGGCCCAAAGGAGGATTAACGTAAGGAGCTGGGGGATATTCCGTGGTTTCCCTTGGCTTTCCCGCCCGGCAGGTTTGTGATCCTGTCGGTGGTGCTCTTCGGGCTGGTGTACAATCCCAACGAGACGTGCTCTCTCAACCTGGTGGACCACGGCCGGGGCTACCTGGGCATCCTGCTGAGCTGCATGATCGCCGAGCTGGCCATCATCTGGCTCAGCATGCGCGGGAGCATCCTGTACACGGAGCCGCGGGATTCCATGCAGTACGTCCTCTATGTCCGACTGGGTAAGCGGCCGGAGCCTCCGCGCTTCCATGTGCTCTTCCTGGGAGCCTCCTCTCCCCGCTCCTGCGGCACGGCCAGATGGCCGCCGGGATGTGCCGCGCATCCCGATGAACCCACGGGCTGCGCCTTGTCGCTGTCAGACTGGCAGGCGATGTCCCAAATAGCCTCCTTTTCCTCGCGTGGAATCTGCTCCCCTTCTGTCTCTCTTTCCCCCCCTTTACATTTTCCAAGGATAGAGGCATAAATCCCAAAGGTTCTGACCCCGAGGTGTTGCCTCCTGACTCACCTGATCCATCCCTCCATCCAACCCACTTCCAGGCACTGGGAGGAAAATAGATTTTCCACCTGCTCACTCCCTTTTTCTTCCTATATGCAATTCCTGTCTCGCTCCCTCACCAAAAACTAGAGCAGGGAAGAGATTATTCCTTGATCCCTCATTCCCTTTTAGCTTGTTTTCCCTGGGTTCTGTTGCCTTCCAGGTACGGAAATTTAATCAGATTTTTCTGTGCCAAGTGAAGATTTTAAGAGGAAAATCTTTGGAGATGCAGAGCCAAACCCATTCCAAACAAATCATCCCATGGGTTTGCATCCCTGCTTTTTGCTGGGTTGTTTTCCTGCAGAATCCACTAAAATAGGGATAACCTTGCTTGAAAGCTCAGTCTGGAAGACTTGGAATGCTCAGTGCAAGTCATTAACGTGAAGAGCAAACAAATCTTCCTCTCCAGCTTCCCAGCCAGTCTCCCTAGGGAAGCACGGAGAGCCTGGCAGTTTGTGTTAAAACCAGACTAAATGGGGCAGGGGAGGTAGGGAGAATCCAAAGGGAGGTTTTCGTGCCCCCCAGAACATCCCTTTTCCTTCCTTAAACTCTCCGTGTGCTCAGGAGCGGGATTTACTCTGGATTTTGGGTCTTGTGTTCCCTTTTTCCTGGGGTTTTTTGCTCCTGGTGGTTGATCAGTTGTGCTGATGGAAGTGGGAGCGTGACCAGTGCGTGGGCAAGGTCCATGTGACTGTCCCAATTTAAGCGTGTGCTGTTTAATGCAGAGGAATTCAGGGAATTAACTCCGGTGTGAACCTGGGAGTGTCTCATCCCTGCTCCTGCCGCTCCTGTCCTGCAGCAGGCAGAGGGGAGAGGAGCCAAGGGAAGCAAAGCCTGGCTCAGGCACCAATTGGGTTCATCAGGAACCAGTCCCAGCCCTGATTCCTTGCCCAGGAAAGCGCTGTCTCCTGGAACTGGTCTTTCCAGGTCTGTAGCAAAGCCACTTAGGGAAAGATTCCGTGCCAGCAGGAGATAAGGAGGGTGGGTGGGATAAGCCAAGCTGGATTTAGTCGCAGCTCCAGCAAAACTTTGGCAATCCCAAGCAAGGTATTCACCTTCTCCACACCTGATTGCCCACCCGTCCTTTGGAATTCTGGGGAGAAAGTGGGAGGATGGGCACTTTGGAGCAGTTTCCCAGCTCTTTTGTTCCAGGGAAGCACTGTTAATCCCCAGTTCCTAGGTTGTTATCACAGTCTCATGCAAAACTAAGGAGCTCCTTAAGCACTGTCTCTTTGGATCTCCTAAGGGAAGGGCTGCAAAGGTGCTGGGAATGTTTGCTAAGCATAGTGAGCGGATTAATCCTGGATCCACAGGATTTATTTTGGATCCGTGAGTCAGGCCAGCTGTCGGAGGTAGTTGAGGTTTGGGTCCTGTGATTCCTGCTGCCTCAGGGAGTCTTTCCAGCGGCGTGGGAGGAAGGTCTGGATCTCTGATTCATACCTGTGACACAACCAAGGGCGCCGACCCCTCCAACATCCCGTTTTTTCGGAGTCGTTAGGAACACGTCGCACTTTTGGCTCATCTCCTCGCACATCCCCTTCCAAAGCGTTTTTGTGCCCTGCTGAATAACCTATTCCTTGTGAGAAAATGGGGAGAGGAGCTCATCCTTAGGGAAAGGGCCGCTGTTATCCGTGCTGTTCCCGTTTTTTCCAGCGATCCTGGTGATCGAGTTCGTGTACGCCATCGTGGGCATCGTGTGGCTGACGCAGTACTACACCTCCTGCAACGACCTCACAGCCAAGAGTGTCACCCTGGGTACGGAGCTGGAATGCGGCCGGGGAGCATTCCGGGGGATTGGCGGGCATCCTCCGTTCCCGCCTGTGCCGATTGACTCTGGGAAGTGGATGGGAGCTGTCAGTGTGGGGCTTGTTTTCCTGCTTATGGCTCGGAACAGTCGTTCCATTCATCTGCCTGTGCTGCCGGCGCTCGGGCAGGGATCCGTGTTCTCAGGGAAGGGCAGTCTGTAAATTCCGCTTTTTCCTCTTCAGAATGGCTTTACTGTTTTCCTGGAAGCCTTTCCCAGTCTCCTGGTGGGGGATGATGTTAATGCTGCAGCTCCAGATACTCAGGGAGCATTTAATGGCCCCATAAAACAGCCGGAAGATTCATCCAGCTGTGGCTTAAAAGCTTTTCCAGAGGATTTCCTTTTGCTGCGGGAGTTTGGTGGGAAGTAAGGACTGGAGCACCTGACTCCCGGTTTTTTTTTCTTCAGGAATGGTGGTGTGCAACTGGGTGGTGATCCTGAGTGTGTGCATCACTGTCCTGTGTGTCTTCGATCCCACGGGACGCACCTTCGTCAAGCTCCGCGCCACCAAGCGCCGGCAGCGCAACCTAAGGACCTACAACCTCAGGTAAGGCAGCATTCCATGGGGTCCCGGAATTCCAGGGTGCCTCGGCTGCAAGGGACCTTAAAGATCATCCAATTCCAGCCCCCTGTCATGTGCAGGGATGCCTTCCATTAGACCAGATTGCTCCAACCTGGCCTTGGATGCTTCCGGGGATGGGGCAGCCACAGCTTCTCTGGGAAATCCATTCCAGGGCCTCACCGCCCTCCCAGGGAAGCATCTCTTCCCAATATCCCATCTATCCCTGCCTTCTGTCAGTGGGAGGCCATTTTCCCTTGTCCTGTCCCTCCAGCCCCTTGTCCAAAGTCCCTCTCCAGCTGTCTTGGATCCACTTTAGGCACTGTAAGGTCCCCCTGGAGCCTTCTCCTCTCCGTGCTGAACATTCCCAGCTTTCCCAGCCTGTCTTCACAGCAGACTGAATTTTCCTTCTATCCAAGGACACAAAAATTCAAGGAAAGAACCAGTGGAGGGTTTCAGGGTTACCAGTGCTGTGTCCTCATGGCCACAAGCACCTAAAATCCTCCCAGAGCCAGGGAATTCCAGGATGGTTTGGGTTGAAAGGGGTCTTAAAGCTATGGGCAGGGACACCTTCCACTATCCCAGGTTGCTCCAAGCTCTGTCCAAGCTGGCCTGGAACACTTTCAGGGATGGGGCAGCCACAGCTTCCCAGGGCAGGGTTTCTGGAAGGGTGTCCTGCTTTTTTTGGGATCTTGCCCTTCTCCTTGCCTGGCTGCAGGGAGCATTCCACTCCGCTGAGGGGGATTTTGGCAGGATGCAGCTCCCTGTCAGGTGCTGTGTGGGGGCACCTGCATCCAGAGGAGGCGAAGCCATGTGGAATCCGGCTGGATTCTGCCTCAGTCACTGGATTTGTGGATCCTATGGACCCTGCTGACCACAGCACCCTGTTTGTCCATATCCCAGAGCAGCGTTTTCCATGGAAAGAGTGAGTCTGTGCTTACATTTTCCTTATTTCCTTCAGCATCTCCTTCCAAATCCCCTTGGTTCCTTTATTTTCCCTTCCAAAATTCAACCTTTTGCCCTGAGGTTTCTCCTATTTAGTCTTGGCCAGGGAACAATTCCTTTTATGTTGGCAGTGGGATCTTTTAATTAAGAATTGATTCCAGATTGGAGCTCCCCAGATGGGGAGAGCAGAAGCTTTTTTTCACCAAAAGCAAAGCTTTTTCTGAAGGATTTTTTCCAGTGGGGGACAACACAAACAGGCTTTGTTTCCTTTGATATGTGACTGTCCTTGAGGAATGTGGCTTTGGAGGGCATTGGGATCCAAGGGATAAAAAATGAAGCTTTTAAAAAACGCTCTGCAAATTTCCCATTTTGTATTGGATTTTTGTATTTTGAATACGGGCTTTTCCAATGACTTGGAATGGGATCCTTTATGAGGGAAAACTAGGCTTTTCTAAGGATCACGTGTCAAGTTCTGTGGGAAGGAGCCTGGGTTTTATTGTGGAATGCCAGATATTCCTCCTGACCTTTCCAATATGTTACGGTAGCCTGGAATATCTGGAATTAATGCCTGGCCTGGTGATTGCTGCTTGGGATCAGGGCATTCCCAGGAAGATAAGAAGGATGATACTGTGGGTGTAGTACTACATCCAAGGAAAAAAATTCTTCCCTGTGAGAATGGTGAGGCACTGGAATGGTTTTCCCAGAGCAGCTGTGGCTACCCCGTCCCTGGAAATGTCCAGGGCTGGATGGGGCTTGGAGCAACCTGGGATAGTGGGAGCTGTCCTTGCCCATGGATGAGCTTTGTGGTCCCTTCCCTCCCAAACCATTCCAGAATTCTGTGGTGATTTTTCTACAGCAAATCTGAGCTCCACAGCTTGCAAAAGTGAATTCAAACCAACCCCAAAATGATCTCTGTGGGGAATTTTGAGATCCCAGAAAACTGAGTGAAGGCCTTTCTCCCTTGGCCGGGTTTTTCCCTCCGGGCCTGCAGCATTTACGGAGAGCTTGTTCCTGCTGTTGGTGGATTTTCCCTCTGGAAAGGGAATGTTAACAGCTGTTAACAAGCAAACGCTGTGGGCTATGATGTGAAAAACAAACATCAAATGTGACTATTCACTGCTCAAACAATTGTTTCCAAAGGATATATTCCCAACTTCTCCCTCTTGCTGAAAGAAATCCTTTCCAAGGAATAGATGAGGAAGTTCTCTGCCTGGCTGGATTGTGTCCCACGGTGGTTTTCCTTTCCCAGTGGCATCGTGATGTGTGTGGGCTGGGAAAAAGAAACAACCCAATAAAAGGCTTGGCTCGTTGTGCCAAGGCTTTTCCAAGGAGCTTTGGAGCTCCTACTGAACGTGTGGAAGTTTGATGTCAGGAAGAAAGAATTTGAGAAAAGATGGAGGAAAAATAGCTCAGAGTACACTTGGTTGTTGAACCCCACCAGGGAAATTCTGGAGTCTTTTGGAATCTGGGGGAGCAGAGCCCTGCTGCCACTCATATTCCTCTTTTGGGATCTTCCCAAAGGTTCTGGAGAGGTGTTTTCAGATACTCAGGCATGAGCTGACGGATCCCTGCGGGATCTGCTCCTTCCATTTCAAGCAAATATTCCTTTTCCAGCATCTTTTCCTTCCAGGTGCAGCCCACTTTCTGGGCTTGGGCTTATCCTGCTGGGATGCCCTGCCAGAAAATTGAGTGGTGGTGTTTTATTTTGGGTTGCTCTGACCTGGATTAAAGCTGTGTTTCCCTAAAAAAAAGAGGAGCTGTGGACTCCAGGGAGCTTGGCACTCTGGCATAGAATCAGTCCCTGCTTCCATGGCAGGGGGTGGAACACGGTGATCCTAAAAGTCCCTTCCAACCCAAAGCATTCCATGATTCCGTGATTGGGAAAAATTGCATGGATGAAATGCTCAGGGTCTCTTGTGCCATTCCCACTCCCTCATCCCGAGGTAGATTTTTTTCCTCCTGAGTGGTCACACGTCCTGGCACGTGGAGCAGCTGCCAAGTTGCAACAAGAGCTTCGTTCCGTGCATCCCATTCAGGCAGGATAGCAGGTATCCAACCACAGAGCTTGGTCCTGTGGATTCACGCTTCTCTGGAGCGTATCCAGGGAGGGGAATGGAGCTGGGGAAGGAGCTGGAGCACCAGGAGCACCTGAGGGAGCTGGGAAAGGGGCTCAGCCTGGAGAAAAGGAGGACTGGGGGGGACTTTATCCCATTTTTTCAGGGACAACACAGGCTGTGCCACTCCAGGTTGGCTCCTACGCCATGTTCTGCCTCTCCTCACATTCCTGCTCTCCCCTTTATTCCCAGACACCGCCTGGAAGAGGGACAAGCCAGCAGCTGGACACGCAGGCTCAAAGTATTCCTTTGCTGCACACGGACAAAGGACTCGCAGTCGGTGGGTACCAAAAATCTCCTCTTGGGAATCAAAGTATCAGTGGGAGAAATCCCTGTTTTCCCTCAGGTTGGGATCACATTTGGCAGCACTTCCTGGGCAGCTTCCGCTTCCCTTTATCAGCCACTTCCTGAGCACTTTCTCCTGTTGTTTCCATCAGTCTTACATCCTTAAGAAGGAGAATTTGGAAACGGGAAAACAAAAACCTGGAAGTTTTTGCAGGAATCCCTTCTGGATTTCCTGACAGTCAAAAACTACTGTTTAATCCCAATGAAGATCATTGGGAATTTTCATGTGCTGCCGTTGGAATTTTCCCTTGCTGTTCTCTAGCAGGGAAGGGTAAAGGCCTTGAAATTCCTTTTCCAAAAGTTATCATTCCATTCTCCTTAGAATCACTGGGAGCAGGTTTGTGCCTGAGGGTGGGATTCACCAGCATTCCTGAGGGCCTCCTGGAGAGGCGAGTCAAACTTTGGAGCTGGAAAACTTTGCTTTTGATTTAACTAATTTGGTTGGAATTCTGAGGATTCAAGGACTCCTGAAGGAGCCAGCAGAACCAGGGAATTGTTCCCAAAGGTAGGAGAAAGTCATAAAAATCAGGAGATTTGTGCGCTCGCAGACACTGGGCTCTGAATTAGTTACAACCTCTCAGGGAAAAAGCTGGGATTTATCAAGGACATTCCAACAAAACCAGCAGTGGCCAAAAAAATCCGCCCAGACATTTAACTCCAGTTAGAAGGGCACGGAAAATGACAGGGAAAACACCAAGGGACCGACCACAGCCGCCGTGTCCTCACTAAATATAGCCTAGAGTTCGTGCTCCAAAAGGATGCAGCGGGAAAAGGAGTGCGTTGGAAGGGATGTGAACGTGGAGAGGAAGAGAAATGAGCCTGGGATTGAAAGCTCCAAAGGGAAAGTGGAAAAATAAAGGAGAGTCAGGTGAACATTTGTTCTTCCCAGGTGATGAATTGGATTGACAGCGTTTCTTAGGGAGTGCTGTGGAATTATCCACGGGTGCAGCTTCCAGAGTGTGGGAGGCTGCAGGAATTGTCACAGCCCTTGTGCAGAAATCCAGCACCGTGTCCCGGAATGCTGCCCCTCCCAGGATCCCTTTCCCTGGCTGAAATGCCACCGTGTTCCCTGGGAATGTCCCGGCTGTCCCACTGGGAAGTTCAGGCCCAGGCCTGCCAGCTCCCAGCTTATCTGCTGGGGAAATCCATCTGGAAATCCATCTGGAAAGCTGAAACCAAAGGAGCTTTATGCCCTGGCAGCTCCCACAGCAGCATTTCCTTGGTGCTCCGGAGCAGAGGCGCTTCCCTTCTCCCTGAGAGCACATCCAGGTCACCTTGCCCGGGAGCTGGAGACTGAGGGATGCTGCATCCTGGGAGAGAGAGCCCTGACAGGCACCTGAATGCCCTGAACAACTCCCATTTTATTCAGGATTGCAAAGTATTCCAAGTATTTCGAGTTCTTTTTAACAAACTTTCCATTCTGCAGTGACTGTTTCTCCTTTTTTTTTTTTTGAAGTTTGGAATAAAAGCAGATTTCAGACGCCTGGCATTCCTCGTGCTGTCGAATTTGCACTTTACATCCAGCTTTTGAGCAATTTCCAGCCTCTTTTCTCGGCAGGAACAAGCCCTGATGTTGTGTCCTGGCATGGCAGCGTGTGGAATGAATGAGCACGTAATGGATCAGAAATGAATCCATTGCTGCCCATCCCAGACTCCATGGAAAAAAAAAAAACGTAGCAGCAGAGGATTGTTGTCCTCTGGGCTGGAAAAGAGCTTTATGGGATGGACATGGCTTTGGGGAAAGGCTCTGGGGTGAAGTCCGAAGCCTCAGAGCCTTCAGGGTTTGTAGCAGAGCACTCCAGGTGGACAAACAGGAATAATGTCAGGTGTTCCCACAAAAAGCTGTTCCTTTGGAGCGGAAAATCCGCAATGAACTTCCATCAGGGCCTTTTTTTCTGTCGGAGCATCCAGGGCTGTAGCTGCCACTTTGGATTAATGGGTGTTTGTCCTGTTTCCTTTGGAGGCTCTTGGCATTTCTTGTGAGCTCGCAGGAGCCGCGCTAGGATTGATGAGGTCGGGATTTCAAGGATACTGCGGTTGGAATGCCACTGGCTTTCCAAAGGCACTGCTGGCACGGAGAGTTGGCACCTGGAGCCCCAGTTCTTAATGGGAATTTTACTGGCTTTTGTAGGGAAGTGAAAAATGACAGAAAGTCATCCCACACTCCAGGAGTTTGGCAGGGATGAAAAGATGTAGGTCATTCCTGCAGGGAAGAGAAGGGATTTACTGTCTTGATGGTCAAAGAAGGGAGAGGAGAAATCCCGTCCTGGAGTGTTCAGGGTTTCCACAACACTCCAGTCTCGTGGGTTTTGATGCTGGATAAAGGATACTATGAAAACACTGGATAAAAGTTCAGGATAAGGCTGTGATCATCCTTGTGGGAAAGGTTTTGGATGGCAGGAGTCAAATACAGACCAATGGTGGGTACAGCTCCACATTTTGTTGCTCCAGCCTCTGGATCACCCTTGTCCTCAGGCTGGAGTAATGACAGGTCAGCACTGACCCACATTCCAGGCCCTCTCCAGCCTCCCAAAATATTCTCCTGTAAGGTCTCGTGGGATTTTTCCCAGTAATACAGAGCAAAAAGGTGGACAAAAAAGGACACGTCTCCTCAAAATATCTCTGTCCCTCTGCTCCAGAGCCTTTGCTTGACCCTCTCAGGTTACTTCCACTTCTGTCCCTCTTTTTTTGGGTTTGGTCACCTTCATTCCTGGGAATTCTGCATTTAATGATTCCCTTCTTCCAGATTTTCCTTTTTAGGCCTTTTTGCTTGGGTGCCATCCAAAATAAACCTGGAAAAGCCTGGCAGTATGGGCCAAAGGACCCCAGGACTGGATTAAATATGGGCAAAAGGATCTCAGATCTGGGTTAGATTTGGGTGAAAGAATCCCATATCTGGGATAAATATGGGAAAAAGGAACCCAGGGCAAAGTTAGAGTTGAAGAGACTCTTAAATAGGACAAAGTTAGTGGTTTTTCCTCATGGAATGGCCTTTATTCTGCTTTAGAGGAGAAAGGATGACTCTGAGGTTGCCCTGGATTGGGATTTGCTTGGTTTCCATCCCATTTTCCCTGTTTTGTTGAATAGAGAGGGCCAAAACCATTCCCTTTCCCTCCCTTTGTCCTGCCTGAGCTGTTTGGATGTCGAGGTGTTCTCTGTGCCCACGCACAGCACAAACCCAGCCCCCGAGTGGGACTGTGGAAAATAAACAAGAGACAATAATCATGTGATCCGTCCAGATCTGGCATTCCCTGCAGGAATCTCGTGGCTGTTTCAGAGGCAGAGCTCTAGAAACGAGTCCAGTTCTCACTTCGTGTCCTGTTTCGAGGCTCCCCACACCCAAATCCCTCCTCCTCCTCCTCCAACCCCTCTCTCCCTGGATTTTGCAGGACGCCTACTCTGAGATCGCCTACCTTTTTGCGGAATTTTTCCGAGACCTGGACATCGTCCCCTCCGACATCATCGCAGGGCTGGTTCTCCTGCGGCAGCGGCAGCGGGCCAAGCGCAGCGCCGTGCTGGATGAGGTGGGAAAACCTGGGAATCTCCACTTCCCAGCTGCTCTGGGATTCCCTGGGAGCAGCGCGTGCCTCTGCCCGCCTCGTTTCTGGGCTGTTCTTGCTCGCTGAGCTGGGAAAGAACAATAATGGCCACTTCAGGAGCTTTTCCTGAGTTTTTCCCTGTGGTTTTTCCCTCCCAAAGGGCTCAGCTAGTGCTGAGTCGAGTCTGGAATCTGGAATGATCTTCTCCAGGCAGGGGATATGGGGGGTGCTTGATCCCAAAAGGGCCTCCAAGGCCCTTTCCCAAATGAATGGGAAGATTATTCCCACTGTTCAGTGATGTGGGGAAGACTCCAGCCATCTGCAGGAGGAAAAATTCCCAAATTTCCAAGCCGCTATTGAGGTTTGCAGACTGTCAAGCCAGTAAGAAATTGATTTATTTGGTTTGGGATTCAGGCTACAGAAGGAAAAATTCCTAGTTTTCCAAGCTGCTGTTGAGGTTTGCAGATTGTCAGCCCAGTAGGAAATGGATTTATTTGAATGGTTTTTTTCCCCCTTGAGCTGGGATTCAAAACAGGCAGGAATAAAACCATTGGAACTATTTGAGGGGCCAAATATTTGGGAGTAGATTTTAGTCTTGCTGTCATATGGAGGAATTTTTCTGTGTATTTGTGACTTCCAGGCAAACAATGACATTTTGGCTTTCCTGTCTGGGATGCCAGTGACCAGGAACACCAAATACCTGGATCTGAAGAATGCGGTAAGTCCCTGGGATGTGGGATTCTCCAAACCCACCTGTGTTCCCTGGTCTCTTTTCCTCGCTGGATTCTCTTATTCCTTTCTGCCCGTCTTTGAAGTAATCCAAGAAATTCCACGAGAATGGAATAAAACTTGATCTCTGGATGCTTGATGAGGTGATATTGCTGCAAGAGAGTCAGCACTGTTATCCCTGATTTATTCCTGATTTTGATTCATCCCTGATTTTGGTTTAACCCTGATTTAGATTTGTCTGATTTATCCCTGATTTAGGTTTTCCCGCCCAATTTTCCCACCTCATTTTCCCCCCGCCATTTTCCCCCTCAGCTCTTCCTCCGATTTCCCTCCGATTTCTTCCTGATGTTTCCCTGATTTTCCCCTCTGGTTATCCTGCCGTGTTTAACTCCAGCCCCTGAGCCAGCTCTCCAGGATAACTGAGGTTTTATAGGATACAACTGCGGCACGTGGCCCTAAATTGGCTTTGAGGCCTTCTCCAGGCATCCTACGGCCTGCTGGAAAGGGGATATTTAGGGAGCTCATTTCCAAATCTGCAGGAAACTGCTTGCTTGGCAGCAGGGTGGGATACCCAGAGAATTCCTCAGGAAATCAGGCAGAGGAATCTTTGGGAGGGGGTGGCTCTTGCCTGGCGTCCCCACCTCGCTCTCCTCAGTCACAGCTGGGAGAGGGGGCTGACGCTCGGCACGTGTCTAACTGTGGGAAAAGGGAATGAGGGGGAGAAATCCCAAGAGATTCCAGGCCCAGGGAGTCCCTGTCTTCCAGCAAGAGATGCAGCGGTACCGGGAGGTGTGTTACTACATGCTCTTCGCCCTGGCTGCCTATGGATGGCCCATTTACCTCATGAGGAAGCCCACGTGTGGACTCTGCCGCCTGGCCAGATCCTGCTCGTGAGTGCCCACCCTCGTCCATCCCTTTTTCCCTGCCTGGCTTTCCCACATTTAGAAATACACTTTGTTTTTCCCCACATTTATTTCATCCTATTGCTGTTCCACCCGCGCTTTATTTCTTCCCTGCCTTTTTCTCCTCGTGTTTTTTCTTTCCATCTCTCCGGGCCTCATATTCCAAAGGCTTCCTGAATCCCTTCCAGTTCCTCGTAAATAAACCAGCCTGTCCTCTGCTCCATCCTCTCTGGGGCATGGAACAGCCAGCGGAGAGAACTCACCTGGCACAATACCAAGTCCAAAAAGAGCTTCTTGGAGCTCAAAAATCAGGGAGTTGACATTTGGGTCCTGATTAAAAGACCTCCAAGATTTGCCTGGCTTGGGCTGTGCTCCCTCAGATTAATTGGATTTTTCCAGCTCAAGATTTTTGCCCTGGTGCAAGGGTTTGTTTCCAGCTGCCAGAATTCTGTCCCCAGATTCAATTTGGGGATGAGCTTTTGGCACTTCCTGGGCTATTGAGAGGAACGTGATTCCTTGGGGATAGTTTAATTTGTGAGAGAAAGAAGGAAAATCTGTGCTTCTTTTTTTATTTTGGGATGATTCTAAACCTGTTTTTTTCCCTATAAATAAACCTGGAGCTCGGTCAGCGTTGGCTTTTCCGTGTTGAAGCGCTGGAAAACTGCACTTCCAAGCATAGTATCCCTTGAGGAGCCATCCCACCCCACCATGCTTGGATTCCTTGAGGACTGGCTGCATTGTAGCTCTCTCTGGTGCTCAGAAGGAAAACTGCACCTGATCACAGATTCTGAGGCTGTTTTGTGGTTTTATCCTTCACTTGGCACTCGCTGCCGTTGGGATGAGGCTTGGAGCGTCCGCCTTTCCCTTTCCTCTAGGAATGCCACTCTAAATCCAGCCTTTTCCCCTCAAAGCCGTGCTTCCCTCCCGCAGATGTTGTTGCCTGTGCCCGTCGCGTCCGCGCTACGCTCCCGGCGTCACCATCGAGGAGGACAACTGCTGTGGCTGCAACGCCATCGCCATCCGGCGCCACTTCCTGGACGAGAACATGACCTCAGTGGACATCGTCTACACCTCCTGCCACGACGCCGTAAGGACAATCCCACACCCCCTTCCCAACGGGATTTACCCGCTTCCGGCTGTAGTGGGACAAAGAAGGGAAACAAAGCCCTTTTCTCTCCATGTCCATCAAGAAATTCTGTCGTTTGGACACATCGTGTTGCTCTCTCTGCCTCCTTTTCCCCGAGGATAATCCAGCAGGAATGTCTCTCCTTGTCTTTTCCAGGTTTATGAAACCCCTTTCTACGTGGCCGTGGACCATGACAAGAAGAAGGTGGTCATCAGCATCCGGGGAACTCTGTCCCCAAAAGTAAGTGGGGTAGGAGGTGGCATCCCCAGTGGACATTCCAGAGAGCTGGAGCCCTTCCCGGTTTGGAATCCTGACCCGGATTCGACTCACCTGAAGCAAGGTGACTGCTTTTCTTGCAGGATGCCCTGACGGATCTGACGGGGGACGCGGAGCGCCTGCCAGTTGAGGGGCACCATGGGACATGGCTGGGACACAAGGTGGGGAAAACAAAGGGAAAAGCATCCCGAACCAACCCAAACCCCTTGCTTGGGTTTTTCTAATTATTTCACTTTTTAATTATAAACCCCCAAATGGCCTTAATTACTTGAAAAAGGAGTTACAGAAAGGGCTTTGAGGTGTTAAATAATTAGTGGGAATAGTTAAAATCATTGGGAACAGTAAAAATCGCTGGGCGTGTAATTAAAAACTCCATACAATCAGAGAATTCCAAACTCAGAAAGGCATTGTGGAGACCCACGACAAAATTCCTGGAGCCACTCAAACGGCTTTTTCTTCCAACGACCTTTAAGGAATTTTCAATCAAAGCCTGAGAACGTGCTTGAAATTCTGCTGATGGGAATGTCCTCAAAGGATACTGGCAGGACTCGGATCTGTGAAATTAGATGGATGCTCCATGTCCGTGAGCAGCTCTGGGCTGGCTAAATCCATTTATTCCAGAGCTGACCTTTGCCCCTGTCTGGCAAAGGAACGACGTGCCGAGTTTCTAAGACGATCAGGAATTTGGCAGCTTCCAAAGCTGCATTGCCAGGTTGGGAAAGGAAAATCCAGAGTGAAGATTGGAAGGAACGGAGCAGTCGCTGGAAGTGCTGCTGGGAGGCATGCGGTGTTGCTCAAGGTGGGATGTGGAGCTTGGAAGTCCTTGGGAGCCATGAGCTGGAAGGTCCTGCATCCCTCATGGCATCCTGCTGGAATGCCAAACCTTTTCCCTCTGCTTTAGGAAGTAGAATCATGGAATCCTGGGATGGTTTGGATGGGAAGGGACCTTAAAGATCCCATTCCAAACCCTGCTATGGGCAGGAACACTTTGGAGGATGGATCTTGGAGCGACCTGGGCTAGTGGAAGGTGTCCCTGCTCATGGGGCTGGATGGGCTTTTAGGTCCCTTCCAACCCAAACCATTCCAGAATTCCATGAGTCAATCAAAATCCAGGAATAGATCCTTGCAGAAACCGGCTTTGCTTTTGATCTTTATATGAAAATAGTCGTCTGCTGGCGACTTCCACAAAACATTATCAGTTTATTCCCTTTGTTCCAGACAGAGCTTTTATTTGTCCTTTGTGTTTTTTGGTTTTTTTTTTTTTTTGCATTGCTGCCAGGAGAGAAATATTCACTTTCTCTGGAGTTATTATCAATATTAATCTGCAGACAATAATGTGCTGTTGATTCCCGAGGGAAAACTAAGGGAGATAATGGAATTTTAAATGCATTTTTAATGTCTAGGAGTCAAGTTTAATAACCAAACAAATCCAGTGTCTCACTTACGCATTTAATTTGGAAGCAAGGACTTGGCTACGTGGGAGCTTTCCCAGGATTTGTTTGATTTGGGGTGTTTTCCTGCTGATTCTGTCCCACCCATCCCCGGGGGTGTCCATCAGCCGTCCTAAAATTCCAAGTCTTGCTGTTTATGTGAGATTTTTTATCACTCCACAGCTCCAATGTCACAAGTGAAAAATATTTATCAGGGCTCTGAGCTATTCTGGATCAAAAAATAGAGCTGGAACTAAAGTTTAGGGATTAGAATGCCTGAAAAAAAGGAATTATAACTCAAAGAAGAATCCAGCTTCACTAATTTTGCAATAAAAATAACAAAGTTAATTTTAAAAATAATCCCGAGCCAAGGGGGTGAATCCAGATTTAATTGTTGAGCTCCCAGGACAAAATTAATGAAAATAGGATGTTATGGAGCTTTGTTTCCTGGTGTTGAGCCAACCAGGAGGACAAGAAGGAGAGCTGCTGGAAAGTTGTGGAAGCTCAGCCATGATCCCAGGTTGGTAGAACATCCAGTAATGAGAATTTCCCACATTTTTCTCTCCTAAATAGACCCTTCTGAGGGTTTTCCCCCCAAATCTCAAATATCCCAGAGCAGTTTGGTGCCTTTGGGATGCAAAACAATGCAGAATATTTCCATTCCCTTTCCCTAAATCCTTGATCCATTTGTTTATTTACATGTGAACTTCCAAAATTAAACCCAAGTGGTTTTATTAACTCGAAATTGGATTTGTTTCCCAGAGAATTTATGGATGCCACATCCCTGGAAGTGTCCAAGACCAGGTTAGATGGGGCTTGGAGCAACCTGGGCTAATGGAAAGTATCCCTGTCCATGGAATTGGATGATCCTTAAGGTCCCTTTCAACCCAAACCAGGATTCTATGAAATTTAGGAAATTTTTCCAATGGAAAATCTAAATGGAAGTTTGCAGTGTCATTCCATAATAATTAAAATCCCTGTCTCCATTAGGATATAATTACCAAAAACACGTTCCGAAGGCTGACTAACATCCCAGCAGTGACATCACCATGGATTTGGGTCACGCTCCCTAAAAATAGAATCCCAAATTCGCGGTGGGAATTTAGATCAGTGGCCTGCTGCTCACTCCTCATTAGGATTGGGAATGGAGACTCTTCTGGAAGCTGCTGGGGAGCTGCTGGGAGCTGGGATAAGGCACAGCCACCGTGGTGTTTTTTGGTGGTGGCAGCATCCCATATATCCCATTGCCGTGGAATGGGGTCTCCACTGTCCTGCTTCCCCTCTCCAGCATCCAGATTGGGATCAAGGGCATTTCAGATGCTGAGGACCTGGAAAATTCCATGTTTCTTTGCTATCTTTTCCTCACTGGCTTCTCTTACTCCTTTCTGCCCCTCTTTGAAACAATCCAAGAAATTCCAAGAGAATGGAATAAAACTTGATCTCTGGATGCTTGATGAGGTGATATTGCTGCAAGAGAGTCAGCACTGTTATCCCTGATTTATTCCTGATTTTGATTCATCCCTGATTTAGATTTTCCTGCCTGATTTTCCCTCCTCATTTTCCCACCAAATTTCCTCCCCCTCATTTTCTCCCCGCTGTTTCCCCCCTCAGCTCTTCCTCCGATTTCCCTCCGATTTCTTCCTGATGTTTCCCTGATTTTCCCCTCTGGTTACCCTGCTGTGTTTAACTCCAACCCCTGAGCCAGCTCTCCGGGATAACTGAGGTTTTATATATTATTATTTCTATTTTTTTTTCTTTGCTTTTGGAGCCAGGAATCCTTTTTATATCTCCGAGATGGAGAGTGAGCTCCCAACAACATTCCCATTGTATTGACACCATTTTAAGATAGGGATTTAAAGGAAAACAGCCAAAGAGATGATTTCCCCATTTTTCCCCATTTTTTTGGAGTTCAGGCTCACTTCCCACTGAATTAAATTGTGACACCACCAGGAATTTATGCAACAAACCAAATTCCTGCTTGTTGGTAACTGCACTTGGAATTGGATCAACTACATTTGGAATTACCACACAGAGGAAGAAACACTCCTCAGCAGAGAGGAGGAATGTTTAGACCCAATTATGATCTTTCCCATCTTCCAGCACTTCTTAACTCCCAGGGAATAAAACCTTTTAATAATTTGGGATGAATGTCTTCTGACAGCCAAATTCCCTTAATATTGATGGCTGGAGAAGGCAGGAACTAATTCCTAGTGCTGCCACTTTTCCCTTTGGTGTTTGTATTATTATCTCTGTTAGAATAATTCACGCTTTTATTCCCACATTTAAATGGAAAACTCCTTCCCAGATTTACCTGGAACGGGATAATTTGGCTTTTAAACCACCAATATTTAGAATATCCAAGTCTATTTCTCTGTTCTGCCCCAGGTCCCGGGGCCCGAAGTACCAAATCCACAATTCTGTGTCTAAGTTAATTGGATTTGGGGTGGTTTTCCCTCTAAAAGCCCGGGAATAGGCCCTTGGATTGTTCCTTAATTAAGAACTGCCATTGCTCCTTGAACACCAAAGCTTTGGAAATGCAGAGGGGAGTCATTTCTCCCTTATCCTGATCCATGCTGGGGGACATTCCAGAGCTTCCTCACCTTCTGGCTGCTGGATGTCGAGATCCCGTTTACATCCTGCTGTGTCTTCCCGCTTCCCGCAGGGAATGGTGCTGTCTGCTGAGTACATCAAGAAGAAGCTGGAGCAGGAGATGGTGCTGTCCCAAGCTTTTGGACGGGATTTGGTGAGTACGAGTTGTCTCTGGACAGAGGATGAGATTTCCATAAAAAACTGGGTTTTAAGGGAATCTCCGTGTCCCTGAGTCTGTTGTATTCATTTCTCAGCTCTTCCTTTAATTCCTGTCCCTATGGATTTCCAGCTGTTTACTCATTCATGGAATGGTTGGGGTCGGAAGGGACCTTAAAGCTCATCCCATCCCACCCCCTGCCATGGGCAGAGAACATTCCACAAGATCAGGTTGCTCCAAGCCCCATCCAGACTTCCCTCAAGGCTTTTTTATTTTGGAAGCACCAATACTGCCAAGCTCCTGATTATTTTCCTTTTCCTGAGGCAGGAAGTCCCACGTGGTGGCAATGCGGGACAGGGAGCATTAAAGCCGAATCAGCAGGAACTAAAATCCCGTTTTATGGAGATTTTCCTCAGAATGCAGTGCTGACTGTCCCTGTGGGCACATTCCTGGTGGCAGGGAGATGTCACAGGACTCAAGGGAGATGTTGGGAAGCAGCTTACCTCGGTTTATATGCTGGGAATAGTTGTTGAAGTGCTGCCTTGGGATATTTGGTGGATGGAGGGAGAGATAAAGCAGTATCCAGCTTTTTGGGATGGAGCTTCATTCCTCTCTGCCTACAAGGGGAAAATGGGGGTTGTTCCTGTTACTCAGGAGGAATTTTTCCTGGCTTTAGGTCCATAAGTGCCATCCCAAGTCCCACCAGCCCAGGACCTTGTTTCTGGCAGTTGCCAAGGACGGATATTCCAGGGAAAAGCATCCAGTGAGGTGTAGAGACACTTTCTGTGTGGGCTTGGTTGTTATCAGGAGGGGCAAAAGGCTCCCATCAAATCCTAAATAATTCAAACAGCTGGTGTGCCTTTCCTTTTTCTTCCCACCTTTTTTCTTTCAGGGAAGTCCCAGTAGGCCAGATGTTGAATTCCAGAAGTGAATGAATTCCAGCCTCTAGTGAGGTCCTGGCACAGGTTTCCCAGAAAAGCTGTGGCTGCTCCATCCCTGGAAGTGTTCCAGGATGGGTTGGATGGAGCTTGGAGCAACCTGGGCTAGTGGAAGGTGTCCCTGCCCATGGCAGGGGGTGGAATGGGATGATCTCTCCCTTCCCTTCCAACCTAAACTATTCCAGGATTCCACGATGATTCCGTGATTCAGAACAAGCAAGGAGCCGTTCAGCTGGAATCTGGAGTGCTCATGCATAGAAACAGACTCCAAAACTGGGGAAAGGGAGAGATTTGGGGGATAAATTCAATTTCATTTCCAACTTGACCTCGATTCCTTGTTGTTTCCATGCTTTTTAGGGAAGAGGAACAAAACACTACGGCCTGATCGTGGTTGGGCATTCCCTGGGAGCTGGCACAGCTGCCATCCTGTCCTTCCTGCTGCGTCCCCAGTATCCATCCCTGAAGTGCTTTGCCTATTCCCCCCCAGGTGGGCTGCTCAGGTAGGTGTTGGGATACACCTGGGATACACTGGATGCTGCTTGTGAGGCTCTAGGGAGCAGTGAAATGGACAGGCAGCCTGGAGAAGCCGAGTGTTTCCTCTGGGATATAGTTTGGAATTCAGGTTAGGATGGCAGGGGGCTGCTTTCCTGAATATCCTGGTTTATAACTGAGTTATCCATGGCTCTGATTTTAATGGAAAAGTGCAATTTCCTTACTCTCTGCTCACTCCCAGTTTCCCCATCTCCCTGAACAGATGGAGATAAGGGAGATACTTGAGAAGATGCAGGTGTTTGCAGCAGCTGATCTGGTTGTTCGGACTCCTTTGCCAAAGAAATTGGAATTGGGATGTGATTTCTGTCGTTCTGCAGCCTAAATTGGGTCACATGGCTTGTTCTGGTTTCTCTCCCTTGGCCATGGGGCAAAACTAGGGAGAAATTAATCCTGAATTCCTCCTGTTATAAATGGGAACAGACCTTCTGGTTATGTCATTCCCAAACAAAACATCCCATTGGATTGCTGTGAAGTGAGGGAAGGTCTTCCTAGTCCTGACAGACACCGTGGGGATCCTTGGAATCAGCTATGGATTATCAGAAACCTCTTGTGGTAGTTCCTGCATCATATTCCAGGAGCAGCCAAGGGTTTTAAACCATCCTGCTGCTGGACCTGGATGCTGGCATTCCTTGTAGTATTCCTGGGTCTTCTGCAGCCACAGAGCTACAGAGGAGGGTATTTCACAAGAGTTCTGCAGCCTTCTGCTCCGAACTTCCACTCCTGGCTCCCTTGGTAGCTCCTGGCTTGTGTTATGCCCAGGATCATCCCTAGGTCAGTGAGGCAGCCTCTGCCTGTGGTAACTGGTTGGGAATGTCTCCAGGAAACTCAGAGTGGGAATCCTGATTCCTTCCCTCTTCTCTTGGAACTCAGCTTGCTGCAGAAATTTGCCATCTGAATTCTCCCAAATGTTGGGGTATTTCATCCTACACTGTAGTCTCAGGAGCATGGGATATCTTCTTCCTTGGCTGTCCCACCATTCCCAAACTATTGGAAAATGATTGTGAGGCATTGAGTTCAAGCATTTCCCTTTCCCAGGTATATCCAGAGCCATGTGCAGGGTAATGGTTGGGCCATGGGATGTGGAGATCAGGCTCTTCTTCCACAAGGTGCAAATCCCCAAAGCCTGGAGCAGCTTGGATTGGGGCTTGTGCCCCTGGTTTCCCTGCCACCAACTTGAGAATGAAACACTGTTTGCTTCTTCTTGCTCCTGTTTCTCTTCCAGTGAGGATGCCATGGAGTATTCCAAGGAGTTTGTGACTGCGGTGGTGCTTGGCAAAGATCTGGTGCCCAGGCAAGTGGAGAAGTGTGTGAATTCCTTGGTGAATCTCTGCTGTTCTGTCCCAAATCATCTGTTTCCTGTCAGAAACACTTGGATCCTCTCTGTCTCCAGCTTCCTCATTTTCCTGTCCTTGTATTGCTCCCTGTTTATCTTCCTGGTTCTGTGTTGCTGTGTTTTTCCTGGACACCTCTGTTGGGGTTTTTATAGGCAAATCCCTCCTGTGTGAAAGAAAAGGGGGAATGTCCTGCCTCTGGAATCCCTCCTTGTGGAATATCAGTGCCAGCTTCCTGGCTTCCTGTGTTATCTTGGCCCTGTCCTGGGTGTGGTGTCACCACATTTGGACCAGTTTGTCCCAAAATCCCTGTTCCATGTCACCTCCTCTCTGAACCATCTCATTACTTGTGCCTTGGCATTCCTCACCTTCCTCATCTCCTGGGATACGTTCTGCTGAGCAGGGATTTGGAGCGGGAGCCAGGCAACCTGGGATTTGCCTGGATGCCATGATCCTGTCCATCCTGTCATCTCCTCAGTGGTGGCATTCAGCTCCAGGACGCTTTTCCAACTCACCTGTTCCATGTCATCCTCTGTTGTCACCTCTCTCCTTCCCTGTTTGCTGATCTGATCCTGGTTATTGTCCCGGTAATTCCCTGTGGCCTCTCACTCCTGGGTGATGCCACAGCCCACCTCTGAATCCATCTGCTCCATGTTGTATCCTTGTGGTGTCCTTTGAAACACAATTCCTTGTTCTTCTGTGCTCTGTGTCCTTGTCCTGTTCCCCGCTCAGGTGTTGTGAACATGTTTTCCCCTCTTCCATAATCCATAATTTTCTTCTTTTCCAGACTCACTTCTTCTTCTCCAGAATCACATCTTCATCTCTTCCAGAATCACGTCTTCCTCTTTTCCGTAATCACATCTCCTTTTCCAGAGTCACATCTTCCTCTTTTCCATGATCACATCTTCCTCTCTTCCAGGATCGGGCTCTCTCAGCTGGAGGGGTTTCGCCGGCAGCTTCTGGATGTTCTCCAGAGAAGCACCAAACCAAAGGTAAGAGGGAAGAACCAACACCTGGATCTGTCTCTGAGAAAGGATGGGGAATTTTAGTGGCAGGAAGGGCAGGTTTCCTCCAGGTCTCCTCAGGATCATTATTTAGGGAACCAGAGGAATGATGGAAAGAGCTGGAGAGCTCAGTGGGATCGTTCCAGCTCACGTGCTGCAACTTCACCATCACAGATCCCAAATAATAGAGCAGGGAGTTTTCTGCCTGAGCCTCTTTTAAAGTCCATGTTCCAACTGTGGCTTTTCCTGGCCAGTAAAAACTGGGAACAGGCTGGAAGTACAGCACTTGCTGTGCTTGTAGGAACACCTGAGTGATGCTGTTTCAGGATAAGAAGTCTGCTCATGTCTTGGAGATAGGAAATGTGGGAAGTTGTCCCTTCCCAGTCTTTACCATTGCGCCAAGATGAAAAAAACCATAAAATATGAAGATTTTTAGGGATAAAGCATGATGGAATTTACCTGAAGAAGGTATATAATTGGGAAAGGAAAACCAGCTTTCAGAAACATTTGGATTATCTCTCTCTCCAGCTTCCATGTTCTCCAGTCTCTGTATTGTTCCTTATTTATTCCCAGTGTCACTGTGTTTTACCTGGACACCTCTGGTGTTTCACACACCTTCCTTAGGCAAATCCCTCCTGCGTGAAAGAAAACAAGGAATGTCCTGCCTCTGGAATTGTTTAAATCTCTCAAATCTCATGAGGTGATTCTGCTTTTCTCTCCTCAAATCCTCCCTCCTCTCTCTCTCTCTCTCTCTCTTTGTGGGAACAGTGGCGGATCATCGTGGGGGCCACCAAGTGCATTCCCAAATCCGAGCTTCCCGAGGAGCCGGAGGAGAACTCGGTGACGAGCAACCGGCTCTGGACACATCCCAGTGACCTGACCATCGCCCTGAGCGCCAGCACGCCCCTCTACCCCCCCGGCCGCATCATCCACGTGGTGCACAACCACCCTGCCGAGCAGTGCTGGTGAGTCCTGCAGTTCCTGCTGGAATTCCTGCTGGAAAACTCTCCCTGGCACGAGGAGAAGCGGATTTTCTTCCCCGCTGTCTCATGGGGACAGGGGTTGTGTCTGTGCTGGCGGAGTTACGGAGTGGTTTGGGTTGGAAGAGGCTGTGGAGAGCCAAGGGCAGGGATGCCTTCCACCAGACCAGGTTGCTCCAAGCCCAGTCCAGCCTGGATTTAAAAACTTCCAGGGATGGAGCAGCCACAGCTTCCCTGGGAAATCCATCCCAATTTTCCAGTCTTACCACCCTCACAGGGGAGAGTTTCTTCCAATATCTAATCTAAAGCAGCACATGGAATCCTGGAATAGTTTGGGTTGGGAGGGACTCAGGATCACCCAGTTCTACCTCCTGCCATGGGCAGGGACACCTTCCCCTATCCCAGGTTGCTCCAAGCCCATCCAACCTGGCCTGGGACACTTCCAGGGGTGGGGCAGCCACAGCTTTTCTGGGAAATCCATTCCAGGGCCTCCTCCCCCTCACAGGGAAGAATTTTTTCCCAATATCCCATCTAAACCCACACTCTGGCAGTGGGAAGCCATTCCCCTTTTCCTGTCAGTCCAGGCCCTTTTCCAAAGTTCCTCTGCAGCTCTCTTGGAGCTCCTTTGGGCACTGGATAATCATGTCCCTGTTGGAAAATGCAGAACTTGGGAACAATATGTATTTTAACATCTCTTCCCTCTGTTTTTCCTCTTTTTCTCCCTCTGCATCCTGCTGTTTCCACATGCCAAAACACTGCCCTGCTCTCCCATCCCATTTTCCCTGTTGTCTGGACTCCTTTTCCAGCTGCTGTGAGCAGGAAGATCCCACCTACTTTGCCATCTGGGGGGACAACAAGGCCTTCAACGAGGTGATCATCTCCCCGGCCATGCTGCACGAACACCTCCCCTACGTGGTCATGGAAGGGCTCAACAAGGTAAGGCAGGGAATTGCCATCCCAAAAACCACCGGGACAGGCTGGCCTTGCCCTGGAATGCTGCTGGTTAAATACACCAGGCTGTTTATTTCAGAGAAGAAGAGGAAAGGGAAGGGGAGGCTCCCAGTCAGTCTTGCACAGGTTGTTGGAGTGGAGCCTGGTGAGGTCTGGGAGTGGAATTCCCAAAGTCCCAGAAACTCCTGTTTCCAAATTTAACTTCAGAATGACACGAGGTTGGGTGGTGATGGTTCATTCCAGGAGCTGCCATTAAACAGGAGCCCAGGTGACATCCAGGGATAAGTCAGGATTTATCCATCTAATCCTTTATCTCCCCGTGCTTCCAGGAAGCTCTGGGAAGAAAGAGGCCAATCCAGCTGTTTGAAAGCCTCTAGTCAATCCTTGCTGTTCCTCTGCTTTCCTTGGACAGGTCTTGGAGAACTACAACAAGGGGAAAACAGCTCTGCTTTCCGCAGCCAAAGTGATGGTGAGTCCTACAGAAGTGGATCTCACCCCGGAGCTGATATTCCAGAGCCAGCCCTTGCCCAGCTGCCCCTCCGTGCAGATCGGAACTGGAGCCATCCCAGCGGACAGAAGGAACAGCAGCACCAAGTAAGGAGAGATTTTTCATGGAATATTGGCTCCAGGTGTGGGTCCTCTTCCTCTTGGAGCGTTGTGATCCATGCTTGTGGGAAAGGCAGATCCATGGGCTGCCTTTGTGGGAGTTAAAGCTTTGGGATGTCTTGTGGAATGTTGGGGGGAAGAATCCCTTGTGTTGCTTAGGAATTGGAGTGCAGCAAGGTCAGGAAGAGGTATGGAAGAAACTTCCTTTTTTCTCCTTATCCAGACTGGTGGGATTTTCCCAAGGTAAAACTTGGAGCCAGATTGGGTTTGGGATTTAAGGATCACACAATTCCAGCCCTGCCGTGGGCAGGGACACTTTCCACCGGCCCAGGTTGCTCCAAACCCTGTCCAACCTGGAACACTGTCAGGGATAGTCCACAGGTTGTTCCAAGCCCCATCCAACCTGGGACACTATCAGGGATAGTCCACAGCCTCTCTGGGCTGTGAGAAGGATTTAGGGAGCCAGGAAAAAAGGGAGAAGGGCAAGAACCCGAGTTTGCAGCGGGAGAATCCATTTGTGGTATTTCCAGCTGGGAGGACAGAGCGAGAAGAGATTCCCGGGAGCTGTGGATGCCTCTGGCTGGAGGAGCTGTGTGAGGAACTCCTGGATCCTCTGGCTGTTCTGGAATTCTGCAGCCTCACGTTCTCCGTTTCCTGTTGCAGGAGCAAATCCCATTCGGAAATCAGCCTGGAGGGGTTCTACGAGACGAAGCCGCTTTCTCCCGTGCAGAAAGACCCCGTGGAGCTGCTTCTCCTGGACACTAAGGAACGTCTCTCCGTGGAGCTCCAGGACCGCCGCGCCCCTCTGGCCACCATGGAGAGCCTCTCGGACAACGAATCCATCTACAGCTTCGATTCCCGGCGCTCCTCCGGTTTCCGGAGCATCCGGGGCTCCCCCAGCCTCCATGCGGTCATGGAGAAGGACGAGACACACTGCTTTTATATAGACCCCGTTATCCCCGAGGAAAACCCTTCCCTCAGCTCCCGGACAGAGCTGCTGGCTGCCGACAGCCTCTCCAAGCATTCCCAGGAGACGCAGCCCCCGGAGAACGTCCTCAACAGCGGCGGCACCACCCCCCAGCGCCGCTGCAGCGCCGAGGGTGGCGGGAGCGACGGGGAGCGCGCATCCTTGTCCCCTCGGGAAGAGCCGGCGCTGCACAACGGCCGCCTGGCTGACGTTCCCAGCCCCCAGGTGCTGGAATTCGCCGAGTTCATCGACAGCCTCTTCAACCTGGACAGCAAAAGCAGCTCCTTCCAGGACATTTACTGCATGATGGTGTCGGACAGCTCTAGCGACTTTGCGGAGATTCCCAAATCCGTCAGCGACCAGGAGATCCTGCTGAGGGCGCAGTACGAGCCCAACTTAGTCCCAAAGCCCCCGAGGTTGTTTGCAGGCTCGACGGATCCTTCGTCGGGAATCTCCGTGTCGCCCTCTTTCCCCCTTAGTTCATCCGGAGAACTCATGGATATCACTCCCACGGGTGTGAGCAGCCAGGAATGCCTGGCCACGGACAAAATCCGGACTTCCACCCCCTCCGGACATGTAACCAGCCCTGCCAAGCAGGACGACCTCATGATTTCGGCCCTTTAGTGCAGGGGAAAGGGGTGGAATGATCCCAGTGGGATAATCCATGGAGGAGGCTGTCATCGGGCAGTTGGGATCAGAGGAGACAGCTGGAAAAATCCCTTCTGGGGTGACACAGTGGTGGTGTCTGGAGGATGGATTGTGCTGGAATCGCGTGCTTGGAGCTGGGAGAAGCCTTGCCCCACAGGGCCTGAGAGGGTCTGAGGCACTACAGTTCCCTACCTCAGCCTGTCTCATTCCAGAGGCAGATTCCTTGCCCCGGGGCACCTGCTGAGTTTGGGAGTGAGATACCTGGACAGATGGAAGCAGGAGGGGGCCGGGCCAGATCCCACCCCTCGGGACCGAGCCGGTGGTTTGGGAAATGAGCGGATTGAGACTTTGGGCCCTGTTGCACTACCACGGATCCGGCCCAAGATCCAATTCGGCACACTTCCATGGGGATTGCTTTTGTAGGACACTCCTGTTCTAAAGCCATCGGGGCTGTATTCCCCCCAAATCCAGTCCCCCCTTCCCGGCCAGGCGTAGCAGGAATGGGGCTGGCACCACGGTTTCTCTGCCCCAAGTACTCCTGAGAGGGAAGGATGCCGTTCCCAAGAGCCCAATCCCTCTGCCACGTCCCTCCTTTGGCAGAACGTTCTCCTGGATATCACCCCCATTGCTCCTTGGATCCCTGGACCCCTCTGAGCTGGCGACATTCCCGTGGGACTACCAGGAATCATCTTGGAGCTGCATGGATGTGGATGGATCAACTGCAAAATGCACCTGGCGTTGCTTTCCAGGCCCCTGCGGAGTCTGGGAGTCTCTCCTGGATCCCTGGGGGTCCTCACACCACCCATATGCAGCATCCATGGATCAGTGCCAGCCTCTGTCGTTGGGAATTCAGGGAAAAGATGGACTTTTTCCCAGTGTTGCAATCTCTTGTATGTTTACAGCGCTGCTGAGCTGGTTGGAAGGTATTTAATAAGGAAATAGGGAGGCTTTCCCGAAGGAAAATCCACAGTCATCCTCTCCTTCCCATGCTGTTCCCTCTGGGAACTGAGGGAAGAGAGGATGGGCAGGCAGGATTCCAAGCCCCCTGCTTCCCAAGTGGCTTGGATTTGGGGGCAACTGCCTGCCCCCCCTCTCCCACCCTCTCTCCACCTGCACAATTCCATGTAGGAAAGCTTGAGCAAGTTGTTAGGAAAACTACCTGAGCCTCTGGGCCCGGAGGAGCCTGCTCCGCCTCTCCAGGCAGGTTTTCCAATGATGGGAGCAGGAGGAAAACTACCTATCCTAGGAAATGACACATTCTTGGGACCTGGAAAAGGCCTTGAATTGACACAACTCCCCCTCAAAGCTCAGCAGTCACCGATGGCTCTCCCCGGAGCTCCGTCCTCCCTCCCCGGAAAAGAAATTCCCGGTTTAACTTCCGTAGAATCCTGTGGTCGCTCCCTTTCCCTCTCCTTACTGGCACTATTTCCGTCGTGGGAGGACGCTGTGCTTCCCGGCAGCTCAGCTCCTGGCAAATCCCGGCATTCCTGTTCTCCGTGTGGGCTCTGGGATGGGTCAGGGCTGCGCTTCCCGGGAGCCAGTGGGATCCGATGCCATTGAGGAGCACTTTATAACCAGTGTGCATTGATGTAAATAACCCTGGGTGCACAGAATTCCACGGGATTCTGTGTCCGAGTGCTGATATCCTGCCCCATCCAGCGTGGGATGCTCCAGCCCCTGCTCCTTACCCGTTACAGAGCCTTCAGAAGCGCTTCAAGCGGGCAGGAAAACGTTATCTCTGTGGTTTAAGGTTCCAAAGGTGACCTTTCCCCGAGTCGAATCAGAGGGATTCGGAGAAGGAAAAATCCTTTTATTCTGAGCAACCAGAAGTTCCTTTTGTTTTTGTAGGTCCTTAAAAGAGGAGCAGGGAGCAGGTGGTCCGGGAGTACAGCACAGGGCAAGGAGGAATTCCTGCACTCAGGAAACACTACCGAGGTGATTTTTCAGGAATACGCACAAAAATCCGGGAAGGTTTGAGGGGAAAAGGGGAGCTGAGGGGCAGGGAGGCCGGGGCTAGCAGGCTAGCTCCCCTCCTGGCCCAGGAGTCGGGATAAGGAGCTCATTCCTGCCCTTATTCCCGGCAGGAATTAACCCTTAGCACTAAGGCAGAGCTTGGGATCTGCAAAGCACTTTAAAACATTAAGGAAAAGGATCATCTCCGTCCCTGGGAGCAGCATGGATACCTGGGATTAGATGGAACTACTGGTGGGAGGTGCCTCCAGGTGAGGAAAAATGGGATATTCTCCCTCCTAAAATGTTTCCAGTGGGAACCTGCTGATGTTCCATGGCTCAAATGTTGCACTAGAAAGCCCCTTCCCCGATGTTCCTCCGCAGTGTCCTGGAAGACTCGATCCTTGGGTGACTGTTTCCTTCTCTGTGCCATTGGAACTGTATCCCATGGGAATGGCCTTCCCTTGCCCTGACAGGAAGCAGCCTGGAATGCCGCGGTTTTTTTGCTCTGTGATTACTGGACTTCGGAAAAGCCTGGAAATACCTAATTCCTGGGAGCTGGGCTTGCCACAGGTCAAGGAGTAAAGGCACAAAAGAGCCCCTCGAAGGTTCTCATTGTATCCTGTCACGGATAATTCCTGGTTTTTGTTGAGAAACAGATCTGATTCCAGTCCTCTCATGAAATCCACATTCTTGGAATGGTTTCTGCTTTCAATGTCTCTGTGTCTCGATCCCCATCACTGTGTCTTGATCCCCCAGCATTCCGTGTCTCCATTCCCATCAGTCCTTTGCTATCGGGGCATTTGGGAAGGCTGATCTCCCGTTTCCTCCTGGGAAAGCACACCTGGAATGCTGAAATAAATGCTGAAGCTGCAGCTACCTCCTTCAGCTGTACTGTACACACTTCCTGCTTTCTCTTCCCGCTCTGTCTTTGGGAATACGAAGCATCTCCAGCTTTCCGAATCTCTTGGCTTCTGCTTCCTCCTCTTCAGCTTTGTGCCTTCTAATCTTCGGATATTCCCATGATATTCCAACAGGATGTTCCACCCTGTGCAGAGGCAGTGCTGGAAGTGCCTGACACCCCAGAGCAGCCAATGGGTCACCCATTCCACGCCTCATCCTTAAAATCCATTCTGATCCTTCTTCCTTGGACTGAGTGACCTTTAAAGGGCCTTCCCAACACAAACTATTCCAAGAGTTCCTCGGCAGAGGAATGGAGCTGAGGCTCTTCTGCACCAGTAAATTGATTTTATTGTTGCTTTCGTTGCAGCAGTGCCAAAAATTTGGGAAGGATCCTGCAGTGCTGGGGATATACTGGCCCTTTTCCAATATTTATCATTATTCCTTCTCCTTCGGGACTGCCTTCTCCATTTGGAATATTCATTTCCTCCTAAAACTTCCCTCTTCTCTTTGCTTCCTGTTCCTCTCACCTGTTTCAGGAGCCACCTCATCCCTCCCTTCTCTCGGGGTGCTGGTGGCTCATTCCACATCCTTGGTAGCACATAGGAAACATGGGAAAACTATACCCCGCCATCTCGTGATGATCTGAAGCACTTAAATGGGATTCTTGGAACTTTTAAGGAACTTTTTTCCAAAGCAAACAGGATTTGTAGGAGGTATTTTGCTCTCTCTTGCAGAGGGCTGGCACAGCTGGTGGGGAGTGTGGATACAGAATTCCAGCGATTGCCAGTTCTATTCTTCTAGGATGTCAGATTCCAGGGACAGCTGATGGTCCCAGGCAGGATTTAAGTGGGAAATCTGTTTCCAAGGGCACGTAAGAGGGAGGAAAAGCTCCAAGCGTGGGGATCCAGGAGCAGTATCTAACACATTCCCCATGCACTTTGATGTTTTCCCAGCTTTTGCTGCTCTTTTCCTGCAGGCAGATAATGTTATTTCCATAGAATCGCCCACACAGCTTTCATTTACAAATTGGGACATAGGAATAATCAGGATTACTCCTGGCAATGGGAATTAGGTGGGATTAATGATCGCTGGAATGGGTGTGTTTGGATTTGTGTTTTGGGGCTGTATCCAAGAACCTCCGTTGAATTTCCGTGGGCAGCAGAGCCCTTCTGTGTTTGCCTTGGGAATTGCTGGGCTGGAGCTCCCCTCCATGCTGGGTTTATCCTTACCCTTTCTGGGATATTCTTCCCTTGGCAGTTGGACATCCTGGCTTTGCAGGATGGGAGCAGGAATGTTTCATTCCTGTGGGTTATGGGATGGCGGTTGTAACTGCAGCCTTTGAGGAGCATCCAAACATTGCCTAGGGAGGTGTGGACTCCCCATCCCTGGAAATATTCCGGGCCAGGTTGGATAAGGCTTGGAACAACCTGGGCTAGGGAAAGATGCCCCTGCCCATGGCAGTAGGTGGGAACTGGAGGAGCTTCCAAACTGGAATTCTGGAATTCTGTGATTCCCTGCTTGCAGTGTTACGGTGCTGCAGGGAAGGGAAGGGTGGAATTCCAGCAGCGGCTCCGCATGAATTGCTCTGCTGAGAAATTCCTCTGAAGGAAGCAGTTGGAAAGCACTGCTCGGAATTGGGCTCATTGCTTTGTTCCCAGAGCCTGTGTGGTGCTGGTTTTTGGGAAAAGCCACTGGATTTCGGGAAGAGCCTTATTTCTTGTGCCAAAGCTCCCTCTCATGGCTCCTGCGTGGAGGAGGCGATGCTCCATGGATCCTGCTGGAGGCAAACACCGCCCATCCTTGGCAGCTGTGGGAAGGAGGAGAGCAGGGAATATTGCAGCTGGAAGCTGGGATTCAGTCTGGCAGTCCTTTGCTCTCCAGTCAGATCCACAGTGGAGTTACGGATGGAGAGGGGGATGGGAAGGGGGCTCGATCAGCAGTCACTGATGTCCTTTCCCTTCTTCCAGCTCCAAGGAGCTGCCTAAGGGCTGGAAATTCCAAACATCCAAGGATTGGGGCAATTCCTTGCTTTGTCGTAGGGAATCATCCTCAGCCTCCGAGCGCTTTGCTGTCTCCATTCCCATTGTTTTTCCCATGTTTTTTTGAGTTCATACCTGTTGTGCCTTTGTTCTCCCTGGCGTCAGGTCCCAGATTTCTGGGATCAGACATCTCCCACCTTCCTTTCCCGCTTCTCTGGGAGTAGGGAAGTGTGGCCAAGGCCTGGTAGGAGCTGCCCTTGCTCCCGAGCTCTCCTGTTCCGCCTCAGCCAGGACTTCCCACATCTTCCCACTTTACCCTGCTGACTGAGGTCGTATCCAAGTGCCAAAAGCAAATCCTGACCCGAGGCAGGCGATTTCCTCCAAGCCACACCGCGTTTCTCCCTGGCTCTGGAGCAGCCCCTTCCAAAGGTAAGCTCCCAGGGAGTTTTTCCTGCTGTCCTTGCTGTGCCCGGTCCCTCTGACGTCACCGTGTCACACCGTGCTCCGTGTCCTGACGTTCCCGCCTTCCCAGCACACCTGTGGGATGAAGGGAACCTCTCCCTGTCTCTTCCTTTTGATTCCTGAAACTCCTTGCTGCACAGGAACAAGCCTTGATGTTGGTTTTTCTTGGGATTCCACTTCCCTGCTTCCCACCCCGGGCTTTGTGCAGTTCCGATGGCTCAGAGTCGGAAGTCCCAGGCGGGGGTGGCACGGGCCTGTCCTGCTGGGATATCCAATTTTGGGAAGTCTGAGTGCAAAGGGATCCCGGCAGGGGGTTTTTCCTGGGACACTGCCACACTCTTTGGGTCCTAACTCCTTTCCTGGGATGTCCCCAGCGCTCGGTGGTGGCAAAGTGGCCTCACCTGCAGCTCCAGCTTCCCACCTTTCCCTCCACAAGTCCAGGGAATACTCTCGAGCTCCTGTCCTGGCGCTAAGTGGAATTCCTAATGGCACAGGGATATTTGGGGATGGGCTGTGCCTCCCTGTCTGGAATGTTGTTCCCTGCAAGCCCCTTAGGCTCTGCCTCTCTGGAAAAGCCCTTCCTGCCTGTCACCTCTGTCCCATCCCGTGCTGGGGCAGCTCAGAGCAGGATACCTCTGGACTGATTTCCTGCTGGATCCTAATTGTGTCCTTAGAGCTGAAGCCTTTGGCATTTTTGGGAGAACCAGCCCTTCCAGGGAGCTCTGAGACTGCTTCTGGCAGGGCTTGGAGCACTTGGATATGCAGTTGGGGGGGAAAACAGCCCAGCATCCTGTGTCCCCATGCTCATCCTGGGAATGCTGCCCTCTGAATCCCTGCTCCGAGCTGCCCCAGCATGAAGATTCCAAGGAAACTCAAGCACTCCTCATGTGCCCTTCATTCTCCATGTGACTTTTTTTGTACCTCTGTACGAAAGATCCGAACTAATCCTGCTGTAAAGAACGATCCGGATGAATTATAACCTAATTCCAGAAACACAGATGTATATAAATTTTCTGTATATTCTATGGCACTCTGTATAAAATGGATGTTGGAAGCATGGCTGGAATATGTGACTGTTCCCAAGGATGTCCTCGACATGGATGGTTGGGATTTGCCTGAGGTTTCTGCCTTGAAGGGTGGTGAGTGAGTGGGAGAGGTGGGAAGGACACCAGGAATTTGGTGTGTGGCTCTCAGCAAGGATCCAGGGAATCACTGGGGGGTTGGTTGTCTCTTCTCCAGCTCTCTCTGCTCTGGATCTCAGCCTCTGGAGCAGGAAAACACTTGGGGGAATATCCAGAGGTTGTGGATTTGCCATCCCACTGCCAGGTTGGAGCAAACTGGAAGTTGTCCTGGAAGTAGTGGAAGGTGTCCCTGCCCATGGCAGGGATGGAACTGGATCTTTAAGGTCCCTTCCCACCCAAACCATTCCAGGATTCCATGATCCCTGTCCCTTGAGATCAGTTCTAGGAATCTCTCCTTCAGTGAAGAAGGAAATTAAGGAAGGAACTGGATGCTTTGAATTATTCCAAGTTAAATTCAGCCTGTCCTGTAAAAAGAAGGATTTTAGTGCAAACAAGGAATTGTTTGGGAGTGGGTGGGAATGACAAGGATAGAAGAGGAGCACAAGTGCTCTCAGTCAAGGATATATCCCAAATATTCAATCTATTGGATATTCCAGCGTGAACAATGTGGAGATCTCCCCTTTGGATGGACATCAAGGTGCTGGGATCCTTCTGTGAGCTGGGTGAGTCCAAACTGGGATTTTCCCAGTGTCCCGCAGGACATGGCTCTGAGTTGTAAAGCAGGATCTCACTGCCTGAGCGGTGTTCCCAGCTGAATAATTCCACATAATTCATACTCTGGAAAAGGGAAAAGCTGAATTTATGGCTTACAGGGTCAGGGAATAAGGGCAGGAGAAGTACTGGAGCTCGCTGACCAGGCAGGAGAAATCCAGGCAGGAAAAGGAATGCCTGGAAGTGGGTAATCCTATTAATGGCTGCATGGAATTGTTTTTATGGCTGCTCCTGAAGGGACTATCAGGGAATTAAGAGCTCAAAGGTGGCTGAACTACTGAGTTCCTATAAAAATGCCTATAAAAAGCGCTGGAATGTTGAAGTGCCTGATGTTTTGGGATGGTTTTGTGGGATTTTTTTCCCTACTCGGAGCTATATCAGCCTCATAAAAGGATATTGGCCCTTCTGGAAACCCTTCCTCTCCCGGGGAAGGAAAACATCGAACTCTGGCTGCTATCCTTGGATAAACACGGAATAATCCATGTTTAGGAGAGGCTGCTTTAATTCCGTTTTTGAGGATGAAAATATATGGATGTGGACACAGCAGGAGTGGGGGATGCTGCTATAAAACCTATTAAAAGCCTTCCTTAGGGATGTAGTCGTGTTTTCCAAAGAGATTCTCTGGCTGCTGGGTGTGTTGGTGGCCTTAGGAAAAAAATTCCAGCTTATTGAGAAAACTTGCTTCCAATCCATTGACAAAAAATCCGGAACTATAGAAAAACCCCCAAATTTTCCAACACTTTTTGAAGCTTTCCCTAGCGAGCAAAGAAAATGAGGGAAAATAATGGGAATATTTAATTCCTTAAAGCTGGGATCTAATTGTTAATTAATTCAGTGCAAACCAGCATGGCACAAATAGTTCCTCAGGGTTTTTCCAAGGATTCCAGGTTGCATTTCCATTGGAAAACAGGGAAAGGAAATGGTGATCTGATGGTGATGGTCCAGATGTAATTCCTGGCCTCTTCCAGCAGCATTTGCGTTTTCCTGCCTCCTCAGCAATCTCTCCTTGGATTTATCAGCAGTCCCTACTCATCCTTCCTGCCACAGAACTTCCTTGGGAAACACATCCAGGCCTTATGGCCTTGTTTGTCCTGGAAGAGTGGGCAGGGGTTTTCCATGGAGCTTGGATGTCCTTGTGGGGAGCGGCTGGGTGACACTTCCCTGCTCCAGGCCTGGGCTGATCCTCTGCGCTTCCAGCTCCTGAGGTCTCCCGGGACACTGAGGTCTCCCAGAACGCGTGTTCCTCCCTGAGGACCGTCCTTTATTCCTTTGTAAATCAATGGAGGTGTTCTCTCCGTCTCGGGAACGAACCCTTTGGAGTTAATGGATAACCAGGAAGGGATTGATCCGTGTGGGGCTCCTGCCAGGAGATAACGGAGGGAGCTCTGCTTCCGCCTCCTGCGGGGCTTGGAAAGGATTTCCCCGAGAAGCTGTGGCTGCCCCATCCCTGGAAGTGTCCAAGTCCAAGTTGGAAAAAGCTTGGAGCAACCTGGGATAGTGGGAGGTGTCCCTGCCAATGGCAGGGGATGGAATGGGATGAGCTTTGGGGTTCCTTCCCACCCAAACCGTCTGGGATTTGGGGAATTTGTGCCTGGATTGGGGGGGGTGTGTGTGAGTAGGACATTCCAAATATTCCAGCATCTCCAGCAGCGACACAGCAGCTTCTTTGGGACCTGGTCCCACCAGGAGAAATAGGTCTTATATCCATTGGATATCCCTGGATCCATGATCCCTGCTGGCCTGAGCCTCACGTGAGCCAGATCGATGATTCTGGTGCCCTCCTGGAGACTGAGGTGTCCATGCTCGGAGCTGGTGGGAAAAGGCTAAAAATAGACTCCAAATCCTCCCAGTCGTGCCTGGGAATCCCGGCTGGAGGTTGGGATGTGGGGAGGGATGGGGTGAGGGAGGGGAAATTCCTGAATTATTACTTTGTTGGAAACTGGACTTTGAAAGTCAGCGCCGGAGGGAGCCCCGGCCGCACCTTCCATGAGTAATATCCCGAGCAATATCCCTCCACCCCTTCCTGGCTCGTGCTCCCGGAGAGCCACGTGGGACAGGGAGAGCAGGGCTTGCAGGGAGCATGACCCGGAGGGGATTGGGAAGGGGGAGAAATGTGGGAAATGTGGAGGGCAGGAGAAAGGGAAAGCAATGAGGGATGGGTTTGGATCTGCTGGAGCTGCCTCCATATGGATCCAAGCAATACTTTTGACTTTTTGGGATTCAGAGCTCCCTAGGATCCCCTGGGGATCACACAAGTCCAGCCCTGAAGTGCTGCATTCCCAGCTCACCGCAGGAAGGGAGCTGGACCATCCCATATGGATGAGGTTGGCTCCATCCCTTGCTGTGTTTTTCCAGGGGGTCTTTTCCCTTTAATCAGGTCCGGGAAGGGAAAGAGCACCATTCCTTGGGAGTGGGAGCGGAGCAGGGCTGGGAGGCAGGAGGAAAACTCAGGCGAGAGGGACACAGCTCATCCACACCTCGATTTGGGCAGCAGGGAAGGAGGAAAGGTGGGAAGGAGCAAAGATTCCTAGGGATATATCCAAAGGAGGGTGTTCTGGGAATGGCAGCCACTCAGTGAGGGCAGAACCCTCAAATGTGAGGGTTGGAATCCTTAATGAGTCGTTCCCAAAGGGATTTTCCTGTCTGGTGAGGGGTGTGTGGCACTCGGGAGCTGTCCCATGGGAAGGCTGTGGGATGTGGGAATGTTGACGTTGTCCCTAAGGAAAGGAAGGAAGCGTCCTATTTTTATTGTAAATAAGTTGCTCCACAGGATTTTACACCTTAGGCCGGGGAATCCCAGGCCAAGGCCAACATGGTCCATCCAGAGGGCTCCAAATCCGGACTCGGGATCCTTTCCCAAATCTTTTGATCCTCCTTGGACCCGGCTTTGTGGTCCGACCTCATCACAGGCAGGAACTTGTGGAAGTGCTGGTGGAACTGGATGGGCTTTAAGGTCACTTCCCACCCAAACTGTTCCAGGATTCCATGATCCCTGTCCCTCGAGATCAGTTCTAGGAATCTGTCCTTCAGGGGAGAAGGAAATTAAGGAAGGAGCTGGATGCTTAAAGTCATCCTGCCACATAAAAAGAAGGATTTTAGTGCAAACAAAGTTGATTACAAGGGAATTTCTGGGAGAGGATGGGAATGACAGGGAGAGAAGAGGAGGATGAATGCTCTCAGTCAAGGATATATCCCAAATATTCAGTATTTTGGATATTTGAGGCAGAATCATGTGGAAATCTGCCCTTTAGATGCTGGGACCTTCCTGCAAGGAAGGTGAATCCCAGCTGGGATTTTCCCAGTGTCCTGCAGAGCGAGGGAGTTGTAAAGCAGGATCTCATTGCCTGGGGCTATTCCCAGCTCAGTAATTCCATGGATGAGCTTTAAGGTCCCTCCCAAGCCAAACCATTCGGGGATTCTAAATCAGAGAATCATGGAATGTGGTTCTACAAATCAAGCAATGATTTTGTGGATCCATAAAACCACGGGATACAATTCTGTGGATTCCAGGATTCTAAATGACAGCATCATGCATTCTGGGATTCTAAATCCTAGAATCATGGAATATCCTCAGTTGGAAAAGACCCTCAAGGATCATCCAGATCCAATCCTGACTTTAATGCTGGGTTTAATCTTTATTTAATTAAAATATTACGGACCAACATCTAACAGGGTTTAGGCCAGGCTGGCGCTCGGCTTCCCGGGAAAAATCCATTTTTCCTTCATTTCCCTTCCTTCCCACGCAGCTTGTGCCCAAAACGGGGTGCTGAGAGCAGGAATAAGGGGAGCAGGGAATAACAATTGTCTTAATGTGGAGAGAGAGAGGAGAGAAAAAAGGGCTCGTTCTCTCCATCCCGAAATAATAGACCTATTACTGTCCCCAATCCTCAATCCTCCTCTTCTCCCGGGAGAAGAATTGGTCACTGCACAGCTGTGGGAGCGGGATAAATATATTTATATATCCCGGAGAATCTGCCCTTCTCAATTGGGATGTGGGGCTGGACAATCCCTCATTGTGCCCCGGCTGGCCCGCAGCAGAAAGGCCCCACAGTTTGGGGCTGGCAGGGCCTTGGCGCTCCGAGAACTCGGAACTTCATGGACGTTATTCCCAGCGGGCCCCGATTTGTTTGATTGGAGTCATTATGGGGTGGGTGGGAATGGGGGGGTGGGGATTGTGGGAACATCTGGGGAGAACAAACCGCAGCTGGGCCTGGCCCTGAGGGG